>WEIU01011028.1:604817-651938 GCA_013389925.1 Aegithalos caudatus | reverse complement strand
AAAAAAAAAAAAAAAAAAAGGCAACATTTAACTCTAGTTACAGGGTTTGCTGCTGGCTTTTGGGAACAGAGCAGGAAAGCTGCTTTTTTTGCTTCCATCTGCAGGGCTGAAGCTCTCCCCCCACTTTGTCAGCAGCCCTCCATGGATTTAGGATTATTCTTTCCCACGTGAGGTTTTTTTCAGAAATAGATACCTACCCCTGCTCACCGCAGGCATGTGGATAGATACGCTCGGCTTTTTCTCACTTATCTATAAAATAAGCACTTTTGAAGCCTACTAATGACACAGACCTGTTGAGGTGGGAGTTTTTAGCACCGTTAACCAAAAATGATGAGCACAGCTAATCAGGAGGAAAAACACATTGAGGTTTCATACTGTGGGAGACTGGAGTTGGTAGAGAAACCCAAGCTGGCTTGATTAGCCTCAGGGTTATGCGGGGACATGAGAGCAACAAAGCAAAGACTTCCCTGCCGAAATGAGATTGTCAGATGGGAACGGATGCTTTCGGAAGGAGAGAAGTGTAGGCAGTTGCTGCCCTCTAGTCCAATGAGCAGCACATTTTTAATGAGGTCTGGGATTGGGTTACCCACTGTTGAGTCTAGCTCCCCTCAAGCCAGGATCTGGTTACAGAAGAGCCGGTTGCTGCTTTTACTACTGGGAGCACAGCACGGGGTTGGTGGACTTGCCCAGCCAGGGTTTTGTTTGAGGGGGCTCGTCAAGGTGTTTATACCAAATCTTTGTCTTCTCCCCATAATCTTCTTTCAGTAGTGGTCTAAAACTCCAGCTGGAGGGGTTTTGTTTATTTTTTTCCCAAGAGGAAAGGCTGCAGGGCTTTTGTACATCTTCAGCTCCTGATGCCCCTCCTGTCATCTCAGATCTGAGGTACTGCTGTGGAGCCTCCAAGGTCAGGTTGGATGGGTCTTGGAGCAATCTGGGATAGTGCAAGGTGTCCCTGCCCATGGCAGGGGTGTTGTAACTGCATGAGCCTGTAAGGTCCCTTCCAACCTAACTGTTCTATAATACGGTGGAAAATGCTCAAATTTTCTATGATAAGGTGGAAAAATTGCCCTCATGCTGTCAGTGCATTGCTATAGATATAGTTTAGGACCTTTTATTTTTAACCTCTCCAGGATGTGTCTGTTACCTCCTTCCCTGCTCCCCTCAGTGGCTGTGGTATATCCTCCATCTCCCATTCTTTTGTCTCAGCTTGTATGTGCTTGCATGTGCAATGTATCACTTCTGCTTCCTTCTCCCCTGGAGAGCTGCCAGCCCCTGAGCTGTATCAGCTTCCCCTTGGGAGCTGGCTTCCCTGTCACACATAGCGCTGTCCTGGGATTTGTTGGCTCTGAGGCTGTAATCTTGAAAAGCAGTTTTTGGCTTTACAAGCTTTTCGGCAGCGCTTCCTCTTGCTGGGTGGTTGACCCCATGGAGCCAGATGGCGAGTGACTCTCAGGCAGGCTGGGAACAGAGAGAAGGGATGGCTGGAAAGCTCAGGTACTTATCCTGATGTCTTCTGTGGCAGCTTTGAAAGTCTGGCCTCTCAGAATCATAGAAGTTCTGAATGGATTGCTGTCCTGGTTTTGAAAGGACAGGTATCTGCCAGCAAAAGCTGGAAGTTCCCTTTGAATATAGAATGTAGACCCCTCCCTCAAATTATTATAATTTTGCAATTAGGGGCTCTCAGGGAAAGTTTTGAGAATAACAGTCTTTGAATATGAATATTAAAAATACAAATATAATAGTACAGAAAATAAAATAAACATGCAAGTAAAAACAAACAAAACCCCCAGAAAAACGTGACCTTACACCCTGTTGGTCAGGGTGTTAGAAGCAGTCCAGATGAATCCTTCTGGAGTAACAGAGACAGTCCTGTGGAGTAGAGATGGTCCTGAAGAAAGTCCAGTGGTGACAGGATGGGTCCAGTCTTCCTCTGGGAATCCAGTGGAAAAAATGAAGGTCCTGCTGTTCTCAGGTCTCCCCTTTTTATCTAGGTAGGGATGCTTGGGTCCCTCCCAGCTGGGTGGAGCATCTCACAATGGGATGATGTAATGTGTCAGGTCATTAGTAGTGTTAATGGCCCATTATCAGAAAATATGAGCCCCAAAACTCAGTGCTTGCCCACTCTTTTGTTTTGGTTAAGCACCCAGCAATTAGCTACCTAGCAGCTTAACAGAAAAAAATCAACTAACACAAAGGAAACAATATCTAACCTCCAACAATTGCATTGGGAAAGATTTTAAAGACCATTTTGTTTCCCCTGACATGGGCAGGGACACCTCCTACTAGATCAGGTTGCTCCAAGCCACATCCCACCCAGCCCTGAACACTTCCAGGGATGGGGCAGCTGCAGCTTCTCTGGGTTACCAGTGTCTCATTCTGCCACGAGTAACCCACTGTGACCAATGTTTGTTCCTCTCTTGGGTCCTGGTTACGAGGTGGGAATAAGCTCCAACATGGGGTGTGCAGCCATCCCAGGATGAATTCTATCCCCCTCTTTCAGCTGTTGTGCCTAAGCTGAAGGGCATGTGTGGGTGAGGGCCACCTTCATGTATTTGGGGAAAAATGCACCAAAGTAGTCTTATAATACTCAAACTCTTACTCTGAAGAGCTGGTGAGAGCTGCAGGTGGAGAGTAAGGAGGGGACAACTTGAGTTGTGTATGGAAAGGGCAGGTGGCTTGAGGTCATCATGAGGCACAGCTCTGAGCCTGGGGGCTTAAACAGCTCAGTGTATTTCAAAAGCTGTCTCGGCAGAAGTTCAGTTGGTGTTTGCTCAAGTGTTTCGCTCTGTTTCTAAAAAAAAAAAAAAAAAAAGTCCCCTGCTTCACATGGATCTGGAAGCTGCAAAAGAAAATAGTTGGTGCAGCTGTAGAGACCATCATGATGTGGGAATGGGCAGGGCTTGCACCACTTCTGCTTGCTTGGGATTGTGGCATGTGGTAGGAGTTTACTCTTGTGACAAGGAGAGTGATGAGATGGCACTCAAAAGCAAAGAAATACCAGCAAAATACCCCTGAACTGGTAGTGCTCCATTGAAACTGCCGCAGCCTTACTGGGGTGCTGCAAACTCTGAGATGCTTAACATGATGATCCCCTGGGCTTGCTCTGACCTGCTGCCTTGGGCAGAACTGTCCCAGCATGGCTTTGTCCCTGCTGGCATCACTTGTGACTTGTCCACAGCACTGTCTGGGTGGCACTTCAAAGCTCTGCCATGGCTGACCTGTCCACCACATGATTAGAGGTTCTCCTGGTCATGCCATGGGTGTGGTGCTTTGCTGTCCTGGCTAGAAACACCTTCACTGAGATGTCCCTGGGTGGTGATGGTTCATGGTGGTCCATGTAGAAGAGCTGTTCTTTCCTTCAGCTGCCTGTGGATGGATTAGCCCTGCCTGTAGCAGACCTTAGGCATGACCTGATGTCTCTCCTTGCTTCTTAGCACACAGGAGGGATGGATATGGGGCTTGGCTGGTGGTTCTCCAGCCTGCTGGGAGTCCCTGGAGAGCCCTTTTGCAGACTAGAGGTGCCCACTAGCAGGTGCCCCAGCCATGGTTTTATTGCCACTGCCTTATTCCCCAGGAGCATCTCCACTGTCACATTCCAGACATAGCTGGTGGAGCTTTCTGGCTTCTCAGCCTGGTTCCTACCCAGCCCCACAGGTGGATATGTTACCAGTACCAGCTTGCCATTGGCACTGATCTTGAGTGATCTGGTCAAGTTTGTCTCTGGGCCATGGGTGTCCTTGTCAGTGACAGCTCTTCCTGATGGATGGCTTTCGAGGCTTGTTGGCTCGATGTTCCTAGTTCACCATGTTCCCTTTGAAGGTGATTATTAACCCGGCTACTGCCACAGCTCTTCTCAATTTCCTCTTCTTGGAAGGACATCCATCCATCCCAGATTAGCTCTGATGTACAGCCTGTGCCAGGTGATGCCTGTGCTGCTGTCTTCTCTTGCTTATCCCTGCCTGCTGGAAGATCAAATTCTTGAACTGTGAGAGCCTCGCTGCTCCTTTTGGGGAGAGGATCTCCCCTCGGTGGAGACAGCAGCTGCCGGAAGATGCCATCCAGCCCCGGGGTGCGGTGAGCGGCTGCTTCTAAGAAATTCCTGTGCTCTCTTTCTGCGAAGTGTCTGCGATGCTGGAGGTGGCACTTCCTCCCCCCGCCCGTCAGCTTGTGAGCCCAGGGTCACTGCTCACTGGCAGCAGCATCACTGCCATGCCAGGGCTGGGTTCATTCCTGGGTCCCAGCCTCTTTGGGCAACCCACCAGGCATTGGCCTTGCATTGCAGGGGGCGGCTGGGCTCATTCCTGTCCTGCTGTCCCAGGGCACTAACGAGATCCTGCATTCATGAGCCCCACCGGTGGCAAGCAGCAGATGCTGCTCGCAGCTTTGGTGGGGGATAAGGCGTCTGGATGGCTTTTAGTGATAATGATGGGGAGGGCTGTAGTGCCTGACACTTTTTTTTATTGCCCAGCTGCTTTTGTGACATCGACTCCCCAATACGGATGCACCAGTAAAGCTCCTGAGAAATAGCCTTTAATCCAGAAGCTGTGGGTGCATTCACACTGGCCTGGGGGCTCCTCGTCATCTCTGCCTGGTTGCATTGGTTGTCTAGGCAGAAAATCAGATTTCCCCTCTTCTCTTTAAGTGGGAGATAACTTCCCGGTTGGAGGTGATGACTGTGAGGCCTCAGGAACACTTGGCTAATCCACTGTAATTCATACCATCTGGCTATTGTCCCGGGCACAGGGAGGGGTAGGTCCCCCATGTACCCCCTGCCATGGGCATTCAGAGCTTTACCTTCTGTCAGGGGTCTCCTTGTGGGGCTGAGGGTTTGTCTGACCCCTGCTCTGACCCATAGGACCTGTTGGAGGGATGTGTCTGTCCTGGACTGTGGGAGCCAGCAGCAATCTCCGACTGTCATGCAGGGGGGTGGTCCTAGGGGAGCAGGGGCAGTGTGTGCCCCCCTTGGCTCAGCTCCTGTTCAGGAAGGACACTGAGGCTTTGCAGGGGTGCTCATCGAGGCTTCTTGGGTGCAGGGCTCCTGCATTATCCACTCATAGGGATTTGGGTCATCTCTAAAGGTATCTTCTGGCTTTAATTTAATTTAATTAAGCTTGTGACTTCCTGAACCCCAGTACTAAGGACCAGCAGCAGCATCAGCAGGGCTGCTGCCACCCCAGCCCCATCTGCCTGGGCATGAGGGCTGCTCCCATGGGGAGTGGGGACATGGCATGCCATGCAAGCCACTGGCTTGGGGTGGTGTTTCCTGTGGATAGTGATGACACTGGATAGGGTGGGGGTTGTGGGTGCTCCTTCTCAGCCCTGCTTCCCCAGAAGTATCTTGGGCGTGGGCAGATGGTGGCTGATGCCTGGCTGGAGAGGCCAGGGCTGGCATGTGGCTGTGGTGCCCCAGCTGCTGTGGGGACAGGTGCTCCTGCCTTCCCCTCCCTCTCCTGTGCCTTGCCAGGAATTTGTTCCCTCTTGCCCAGGGCTGACATCACCCTTTTATCACTCCTTGCTTTGAATGTGTGCAGCATCTGGAAGGTGTTGGCCACAGGGCCTTGCCCTGCCCACGCAGGATTTTGCTGGGCATTTTATCCTGCCTGGACCTGCACTGTGCAAGGACTTGAGTTCCTTTGGTGGACTGCCATCCCCTCTGATGGCACCATCCCCAGTTGGTGCCACCTTGTCCTGTGCTTCTGCATCCATGAGGTGCCCACACTCCCAGGATGGAGCTGAGATGAACAGCTGAGTTGGGATCAGTGCTTGCTCGGACACCCAGCTGAGCCTCCCTCAGTGCTGCCCGGCTAAATCCCATACCATGCCCGGAGAAGCTGGATCCATGGTGGCAGTGCCAGAAGGCCAGGTTTAGCTTGGCATCCCAGGAAGGGTTTCAGGTTGAGCCTATGGAAGTGAGTGGCTCAGTATGTTAATCCATTTGGCCTTGGTGTCCCAGCTCCCCCCATTGATAGTGTCCTTTGAACCTAGTGACAGCTCCATCTTGGCAAGGCCTCTCAGGGTGGTGGGACACACAGCCCTAAAGCTCTTTGGGGAGATGGGATTGATGTCCTGGGATTTGGGGAGCAGTAGGGGGCTGCAGAGCTGATGGAGGTAGAGGGGTAATGCCCTTCTGAGTGCCCAGTGCAGCTGGCAAGCTCCCAGTTGGTGAAAGACGGAGCATCCTCAAGGGGTGCCTCCAGCTGCTTGCTGCCAGGTGCCAGGGATCTGTTGTTGTGCCACCAGGCTCTGGGCAGTTTTGCAGCCACATAGGAACTCTTCAGCCAGGCTGTACTTCTCACTGCTTAGGTTTTTATTGGTCCTCACCCATTGTCCATGGTTCAGGGATGAGGATGCAGAAGTCATGAGGATGCACAACTTGTGGCTCAGGGATGAGGGTGCTCAGTTTATGGCTCATGAATGAGGATTCACAGCTCATTGCTGAGGATGTACACAGCTCATGGCTTGAGGATGATGATGCTTGGCTTGCAGTTCAGAACTTAAGATGCCCAGCTTGCAGTTCCACAGCTCCAGAATGAGGCTGCACAGCTCATGGATGAGGACTCTCAGCTCATAGCTTGGGAAGGGAAGTCAGTCCTAGGCTGTGTTAGGGTGAGCACCACAGACCTGTGCCACCAGCCCTCCATCAAGTACTGTGCCAGCAGTGGGGGCAGGGTTGTGTTTCAGCAGCTCCCGGGCCACAGCCGTGTTATTGACCCTCTCTGCTCCAATCAGAAACCTGTAGCACTAATTTTGAGTATGTCTGTGTGGTAGCCTTGGCGCTGGTGCAGGAGAGCAAGGTGAATACCTGAGACAGTAAAATGTCAAGAGCGTGCCATGCCTGACTCACCTGAAAGAAATGTATCCACATCAAAGCGGGGCTGCAGCTTCAGCTGGCTCCTGGCAGCGAGGAAGGACGAGCGGTGCAGGCTGGCCGGGAGCTGCCCAGCTGGCACAGCCCAGCCCCAGCGGTGCCTCTGCTGTCGCCCGTCAGGAGCAACTCTGCACCATGCATGCAGGATGCTGTGGGGTCAGTCCTCTGCCCTCCCTGAGTGAGCAGGAGGTCACCCTTTATGAAAAATGCTGGAGGCCAAACCTTTTTTGCTTGCTCAAGATGAATAAATTTGGGGCTTGTCATGCCAAAATTCTAGTGGAGGCTTGTGTCTCACTCTTTGGGGAGCCGCTGAAATGTCTGGAGCTTCTGCAAAGTCCTCAGGAATTGCTGCTGACCCGCTGCTCTGGAAAATGGCTGTCCGGCCCCTGGTGCAGGAGTTTGTCCCGGCTTGCTGAGTCTGTGGAGGGCTGCTGGATTTTGCAACCTGGACTCAGGCATTCCTCTGCTCCTGCTGCAGCAAAAGCCTCTGTCTGCTGGCCCAGGGTCCATGAGGATATGATGGGAGGGGGCTTCAAGGTACCTGCTCTCCTCTGCTGCGCTCCCAATGCTGGGCTCCTGTGCTTGATCTGACCACGTCCCTCCCTCCAGCACGACTGTGAAACCAGTTGGCAAGCTGGGAGCTGGGGCGGGGGGAACTGGCGCCGGCATCTCCTCGTGATGCAGCATCCTGGGAGGGCAGGGAGCCCAGCGCCAGCCTTGCTGGAGCTGCACAGACTGGACGGCTCCAGTGCTCCCGGCGGGGCCAGGCCAGCGGCAGTGGCTCCTGCGCCAGCTCCGGCGTGGCCAGCAGCTCATGTGCTGGTGGCCATGGGGAGTGAACATGGCCCTGGGCAAGCTGCCACGCTTTGGGGCCACGTGTTACGGGCCCAGGGGGTTCATTGTCCCTCCCTGCACTCTTGGCCATGCCTGAGCACAGCAGATGGGAAGTTGAGCAGCGGCGGAGACCTTAAATAACACCAGAGCATCCTCACCCTCCTGGCCCTGGGCCTCCCGCCAGCCTCCCAGGAGTTGGTTTTTTTTTTTTGGTATGTGTGTGAATAAATTAGAACTTCCGAAACAAACCCTCTGACTGCCCTGCTCCACTAAGGCAAAACAAACCCTGCCTGACTTGGACAGCATGTGGCCGTGTTTGCTCCCTTCTTGCCAGACTTGCCTGTAAGAAGCTGGCAAACCTGGCTCTCAGTTTCTTGGGATGTTTCCCGGGGTTTTGAGAGTTGGTGATAGGAAGCTTCATGTTTGGGCTGGAAGATTTTCTTGCTGGCTGCAGGGGAGCAGTGTAGGTAACACTCCTGTCAGCTGCATCGTGGTGAAGCTATGGCCACAAGCACTTTTATTTTTAAACCTTATCTTTATTGCAGTTTTCTCCCACACTGCTCGGAAAGGTGAAATGCACCTTATCTGTTTGTCTGCTGGCAGCATGCGCCGTTCCTGGGGCGGGGAGGGGTGGTTGTGCTGTGCAGCACTTTCAGTATGCCCGGCGGACCAAGGTACTGGGGGTGATGCTGGGGCAATGCCAGGGATAATGCTGGGGTGATGCTGAGCCAACCTGGCACATATCCATGCTGAGTTTGGGTGTTGTGTGGGAAAGGGAGGTCCTTGCAGCCCCTTCCTGCCAGTTGAGCACCTCTGGGCTGTGTTATCACTCTGGCCTCTGGCCAGGGGTTTAATTATAGGTTTCTGATGCAGCAGTAGAGTAAAACTGAGCTGGGGACTGGGACAGAGCTAAACTGATGCTTAGCTGGCATTCCAAGAGCTGTAAGTGCCCAATCCCAGCCTCGGGGTATGGAAGAGTGAGGCAGCCAGTCCCTGTGCCGATTCCCCCCTCAAAGGCTGGTGGAGGGGTGATGAATCTAGTGGGGTGACAGTCCCCAGGGCCACCATTGTGTCCATCCCAGGGTGGCTCCAGGTGCCACACAGGGCCCGTTTTCAGGGATGTCCTCAGGAACACCCCAAGGTGCCAGGCAGGAGGGTGCAGGGCCATAGGGCTGCCCCTGCAATACTCCCTTGTTAATGGTTAATGTGACTGGGCAGTGGTTGTGGCACAGACTCCCTGAGCTATCAGCGCTGCCATCGGCCCTGGGAACAGCCTGTACCTTGCTGCTGCTGTTTGTTTGCATCCTGGCTGCTCCACCATGGCCACTGGCCTTGTCACCGCTCTGCAACAGCCAGCTCCCGCCCGGGCTGTCCCCCAGCCCCTTTGAGCCGAGATGGAGGAGATGAGGCTGGGACTGGGCACAGAGCACCAGTATGCTCTCAGGAGTGGTCCATCCTGTTTGGATGATCCCTTGAAGGATGCAGGGTAGCAGGAGCAGACCAGAATCCTTTTTTCCTTCACCCTTTTTAATCTCCTCATGCCCCAGCCAGGGGACCACTGCCTCTTGACCACTTTCTGAGAGACGAAAAGCATTTGCCAGAAGTCTCCCACGGAGCATTATGCCAGCTCTGAATGGTGCTTGATGAAGCTTTTAGAGGTTATTTTTGAGGGCTGATGGCCCCGTATCGCTGCAGGGCTCTGGGCTGTTCTGGTGTGTTGCTGGTGCCTGCGGGTTTACCTGCACCTTAAATCGGGGAGGTGTTTGGGGCGATGGGGTTGCAGATAAAGGGAGTGTTTTCTTCCTCCCAAGAGAGAGAAAACAGCAGCTCCCTGACCTGTGAATGCCTCACAGCAAGGTCACATCCCAGTGAGTCAGGAGCTACATCGAGGTGCGGAGCCAAGGTGGTCCTCAGGCAAGGGAAACTGATGTTGGGGTGGACCTTTGCTTTCTGGAGTTGGCTCCTGGTGACAGAGAGGCAGAGCTAGGGGACCTTTGGGGGCTGGGGACAGATAGTGGCTGTCACTGGCCACTTCAAGGCTCCTCCCGTCTCTTTCAGGATGTGACTCAGGCTTTGGGCAGGCAACAGCCCGGCACTTGGACATCATGGGCTTTCGAGTGTTTGCCAGCGTGCTGGACCTGCAGAGTCCTGGTGCCCAGGAGCTGCGCCGGAGCTGCTCACCGAGGCTGACGCTGCTGCAGATGGACCTGACCAAGACGGAGGACATCCAACGTGTCCTGCAGCACATCCAGGCCCACACCAACAGCACAGGTAGGAGGAGCCTTTGGCAACCCCACAGAACTCCCTGGGACCTCAGCCTGTAGCCAGCATGGCAGTGCTAAACTTCCATGTGTCCCCACAGGGGGCTGCATCCCTGCAGGCACCTGCGCCAACAGCCTTTGCCAAGCTCTCTTCTTGTCCTGGGGCACCCCAAAATTCCCTTGCAGGACCCCCATCAGCCTGGGGAGCAGCTGGGAATCCCAGGGTGGGGCTTTCCCCTTCAGGTCACCTCTTCAGGCACCCCATTCCCACAGGACTTTGGGGCCTAGTGAACAATGCTGGGTTCAATGACACCATCGCTGATGCTGAGCTCTCGCCGCTGGGCAAGTTCCGCACGTGCATGGAGGTGAACTTCTTTGGCTCCCTGGAGCTCACCAAGGGGCTGCTGCCCCTGCTGCGCTCTGCCAGCGGCCGCATCGTCACCGTGAGCAGCCCTGCAGGTGAGTGAGCAGCCTCCCTCCAGTCTGGCACCCTCAGCCCAGGCATGGCTTGAACATCCCCACGGTGTGATGCAGTTCCCACCTCCCAGGCATTCCAACTTTCTCAGCCAACTGGCACCAGGAACTCTAGGATGAGCTGGCAGCACTGCGGAACCCCACAGTCAGCAATGTGACAGTCAGCCTGGTCACAGGCAGCATGGGCAACCCCAGCACAGCTGCCATGTGCCTCCATTGGCAATGACAGCCCTGGCCAGGATGGGAAAACCAACTTCCTCTCCCCTGCCCTTTTTTTTTTTCCCATTAAAACACATTAATCCTCCATTGCAGACAACAATCCCAAGCTTTAGCTTGACAGGGAACAAAATCCATTTCCTCTTCCCTCACCACTTTTTTTTCTCCCCATTAAAACATTAATTTGAAGCTAATTTCAGTTGGTTTGTCAGCAAAACAGACCCTAAGCCATTTCCTTGAGCAGGGGCCAGGAACACAAGTCCTGCCTTTCCCACCTGCTCCCCTCTGTCCCTGCTGGAGCACTAGTTCACTCATTCTTTCACTCGTGCCAGGTGACATGCCCTTCCCCTGCCTGGCAGCCTATGGGGCCTCGAAGGCAGCCCTCAGCCTGGTCATGGACACCTTCCGCAGCGAGCTCCAGCCCTGGGGCATCAAAGTCAGCCTCATCCTGCCTGGCTACTACAAAACAGGTAAGGGGATCAGTGCCTGCTCCCTGTCTGTGCCTGTGGGCAAAGGAAAGGCATCTCAGGGAGGCAGAAGATGGAGCAATGGGATGAGCAGTTGGTGATGCAAGCATGCCGCTTCTCAGCATCTCCAGGGACATACACACACAGTGGCTATCGTGTGGCTATTGGGCTCTGGTGGATTGGAAGCAACATCTGGATCAAGTCCTGGCAGCAGATCCCATACCACTAGGGCTGGTCAAAACATCTCAGTCACATTTATGGTAGCAGCATCGCCACTGCAGGCAGGGTCCAAGACCTCTGGTCCAGTTTCAGGCTACCACAAGCCACTATGGTGCTACTACTGTACTTCCCCCATGGTAATCTTTGCCAGGGTCTCAGCTGGACCTTCCTGTGAGGCTGGAAGCTGACTGGGGCTGCTGGACCCACGGCAGCAGGGGGACTGGAGTGGGAGGGCCACACAGCTCATGGGGACTGTTTCCTTGCAGGGACCACATGTGACCCTGACTTCTGGAACTTGCATAAGCAGCGGCTGTTGGCCAGTCTGCCCCAGGAGCTGCTGCAGGCCTATGGAGAGGAATATGTGGAGGAGATCAACCAGCAGTTCATCCAGTTCATGAAGGTGGCGGTGGAGGACCTCAGCGCGGTGGTGAACAGCATCACGGACGGGCTTCTGGCTGCCAACCCAGCCGTGCGCTACTACCCAGGGCAGGGCCTTGGGATCATGTATTTCATCCACCGCTACCTGCCCTATTTTGTCCGAGACTTGTTCCTGAAAGGATTCTTCATCAACCCCAAGCTGCCCCGAGCGCTGCGGCGAGAGCACCACAACGACGTGAAGAAGGCCTGACCGTGGCCTGCACACGGCCTTGTCCCAGGCTTTCCAGGCACACCAGCCCCTGAGCGCGTGCAACGCCAAAGGCACCGCCCTCCTGCACTGTGGGGGAACAATCAGCACTAGACGTTAAAAACCAAATTTCTTTCCAAATCAGGTAGATCTATTTTCTATTGTGCAAGAATCAACATTTTCTAGAGACCTTGGTTTTGTATTTTTTCTAACCGTGCACCCTCCATGAGGCCCATCCCTGCCTGACTCAGCAGCTCAGCACCACAGGCTGGGATGTACCTCCTCAGCTACCCACCACCTTCCTTACTGCTTTCAGAGCTGTTTGTCTCCATCCCCTCTTGGCTGGGTCAGGGCTGGGACCCTGCAGCCACTGCCTCCCTGCCACTCATTACACACTCCACATGCTCCCGACAAGTGCAGGGGCTGAGACCAGGCTGCCAGTGCTGCAGAGCTCTTTATGAGATGAACTATGTGATTGTCACTTTTTAAATAAATCCATTCTTGACATTCCAGCAGGTTCTGGCTGTCTCCTTCCGCAGTGCAGTGCTGCAATGCTGCTCAGGGATGCCCAGCCTGTGGGCAGAGCTGAGCTGGGTCATGGCTGGCACCACGCCAAGCACTGTGGCAGGAGCCTCGCATGCAGCAGAAGGTGCCACAGGTACTCCAGAAAAGGGGTCAGCCTGTCTGGAAGGATTTGTGCCTGCTCCCTGCTCCTCCCCAGCCCTATGCCAAAGGCTTTCTTTTGCTTTGCTCTGACTCGGTGACCTTGCTGGGGCAAGGATGGAAGTGGTGACAGTGCCCCATGGGGACAACCCCACACTCCAGGGACAAGCCATGCAGCTCCCTAACCCTGTGGATCATTCCCGTAAGGCTGCACCCCTTAGCTCAGCAGCCAGCTGCATCCACAGACAGGCACTGTCATGGCTTGGGCTGGAGGGAGCACCCTGGGCCTCATGGGCTGGTACCACCACCATGCCTGTGGTAGAAACAAGTGTCCCAACTCACACAGGAACCACACCAGGGCTCCATTACCACAACTACCAGATTCCCTGTGACTGAGGGAGGCTCTGCCTGGGGCTGTGGGAGCAGGTGCCCAAGTAAGCAGGAGAGCACAGTGCAGTAGGCAGATATTTATTGGTGTAGAGAGGAGGGATCACAGGAAAACAAACTGCAAAGGTGACCACAGCACAAGCTGGGACAGAGCCACTCTCCATTGATTCTTTGTCCCAGCAGCATCCAGTGTGTTTCCCTCCAGCAAGGCTTGTCTGCTACCATTGCACATCTCCCAGAACTCAAGTGCAAGTAGGAGCTAGCCAGGACAGAGCAGCAGGGCTGCCACACCAGGGTTTGGCTTCCACCCCAGATGGGCAGGGCCTGGGACATCCCTGCCCCCACCAGGGTGACTAGGGGGCTCTGTCCCCTGGCCAGCTGTGCCATAGAGCTCCACAGCAGTGCCAACCCACTCTCTGCAGGGGAGAGGCCTGGATGTCTCCCCTGGAGGGGTGCAGGCATCCACCACCGTCTGCAGAGCCCAGAGAAGCCCCAGCTCTTGCATGGTTGTGACAGTAAACTGCAAGCTGTGGTCTCCACAACTCTGAGGAAGGAGCTCAGCCAGCTTATAGAGCCATGTCCAGGGCAGCAGGGAGACTGATGAGAGCAGCTTCTGCAGACACAGAGGCTGCACAAGCGCAAACACTGCCAGAGTGGGAGGAATGTGCTCCACAAGCACTCTGGCTCTGCCCTCACATTCCCACAGGCTCCATTCCAGTCCTGGCCAGGGTTGCTTGGTCTCTCCAGGGTCAGGGTTCACTACAAAGGGATGCAGGGATTGCACAGCAGCATGAGCTACACTACAAACCACATTCTAGCTACATCTCACAGGAACAACACTGAGTAGGAGACGTGCAGAGCACTCACAGAGGGCCCCCCAGCCATAGCAGACCTGACCTGTTCCTCTGCAGCAGTGGGACCCTCCTCAGAGGCAACCCCCCACAGCTCAAGCTTGCTCTATGAGTGTAAGCACACACAGCAATTAGTACAGGAACACTGGGACTACTGCATACACAACAGGAGGCCCCTACTGCTGCACAGGGCTAAGCCTGGACCACTGGCCCCTCTGGACGTCTCACAGTACACACAACTCAAACTTCAGCTTGTGAATAATTTAACTAGCAACTGTACAGTTTCCTCATTTGATCCAGTTCCACAGATGGGACATCCCTGGGAGTTGGGGGTCCCTCTGGACTCCAGGGGTGGGCAGGTTGGACAGGAGCAGAGCAGAGTTAGAAGATGGGAATGTAGTTGTCGATCTTGGTCCTGTGCCGCTGGGCGATGCACTCTGCGATCCACACAATATTGCGGCACTCCTGCTCCTTCAGCTTTACAAAGGCGTAGAAGACTCCAAAGTGGAATTGGTTGAGGAAGGCCAGCTTGTTCAGCTTTACCTGGGGAAAGCCCAGAGGAGACATGTCATTTGTTCACCTCAGGTAGGAAGGGTCAGTCAAGGCAAGGGTGGAGCTGCTTGGAAAGGCCCATGACTTCCCAGCAGGCTGGAAGGCTCAGCACAGGTATCCTGTTCCTCATCTCTCTAGGTGTTCAGGACAGCTCTAACCTACAACACATGGCTCAGGACAGGCTCTGACACTTGAAGGGGAAAATATAACTTCAGGTACCATGAAAGTCCTTATTTTCCATGTAATTACACTCTGGTTTTGCTATGGATGGACCAAATATCCATTAGCAGCCGCAAACATGCCTTCCCACACTGCTCTAATCTGTTTGGGTGAGACAATAAGCCAAGCACTATGCCAGGCCCCCATTCTCATGCAGGAGCAGAGGGAAAGCATGTTCCTCCTTCCCCCAAACCCTGCTTATCCACAGCACTGCTGACAGGGCAGCAGACCAGCTTCCTGACACCCGGAGCTTTGCAAATAGCACGTGTCCAGAAGCATCCCAGGGTTCACTCACCTCGTGCTCAAAGAACCGGTCTTCAAGGGTTTTGTCTCCAGGGTTGCTGCCAGCCCCTTCAAACAGCAGCTTGTACTCCTGCAGGAAGGCATTACATGAGGATATACTCAGTACCCAAGCTCAGCAGCACTTGAGGGTCCCCTGTGTCACAGATACTCCAGCCACCCTGTCAAGTCAGAGGACAGAGAAACCAAGAGTCCTGCCCCTTCTCTGAAATATGTAATTCTCAAAGGCACATCATTGCTTTGAGCCACAGGAAAAGGGACATCAGGTACAGACCCCTCCATGTAGAGACTGAAGTGTTTGGGTTGCTAACACACACGGGTTGCTTACTAAGGGGGCACTGAGCTCTCTGACTACAAACAGGTCCCAAGCCACCCACAAAGTGGCTTGAACACAGACAAATCCAAACACGTCCTCCCAGGTCCGCATCTCACCTTCAACTGAACCAGAGCTAATGGCTGGAAGTCGAGCAACACCACTTCTCACTGAAGACACATTTCCATTCCCAAATCAGGCAAGGAGAGCCTGTCATTGCTGCCACATCATCACCTCAAGGGTGGCAGTCCCCACACCCTGGGACAGGGAACATTGTCTCCCAATCACCACTGAAATGACAGCCATGACTAACAAGCAAACGACATCTCAGGCAAGCCAAGTCCTCGCCAAGCAGAGCACAGGAATGACAGCATCAGAGAACACTGGCACCTCTCTCCCCAGGCTGTCAAGCTGCAAGTTGCCCCAGATCCCCAAGAAGCTCTGATCCAGAGCAGGTTCTTGTACCAATTCCCACAGCCCTCACCCCAGAGCACTCACAGGGTAGTAGTCAGCAACGTTTTTGACTTGCTCGTAGTCATCTGCCCTGGCGAGCTGAGCCAGGCCCTCAGGGTAGAGCTTGCCACAGTGTGGGAACAGCTTGGCTCTGTCCTCCTTGGACAACTCCGTACCAAATGAGTTGATGGTGATAATGAAGGCCCTCCGGTCAGCTTCAAACTGCGGGAAAAGAGTGGTTCATGCTGGGATGCAGGATCTTTACCAGAGGCTGGCAGGAATCAGTGCTGCTCTGCACACAGCCACATCAGAAGGCAGTGTGAGGAAGCTGCTGGGATGTGTACAGCTCTCCAGTGCTCAGCCAGGGCAGGGTACAAGTGCAGGCTCCCAGTATGCCCAGTATCTGGGGAGCATTCAGGTGAGGAAATTCCCATCCCAGGCACAAGCCAAATCCTGCCCAAGTCAAGGAGTGTCTCTCACTTACTGCTCCTGAGTCCTGCAAATCTTACAGCAAGCCTTAGCATGGAGACAGGCTGTGACCCAAACAGCTCTGGTAGCTCTCCTACTTTATATCCACATGAGAGGATGAAGATGTTGCCACAGAGGCAACAAATACATCAGGGGAACCAAAGTCCTGTGTAGGCAGTGTTCCCCAGGTCTCCCAGTGAGCAAGTCAAGTGGGCATGGGGATGCTGAACACTAACTGGAGAATGCCTACCAACTGGCAGACAAGCTGGGCCTGAGCAGGGAGAGATGTCCAGCAATGTAATACCATCCAGCTAGGGAGTTTCCAGACCTACCTCCAGGATTGGGCACATGGCATCTGCCGTGGTACCTCCCAGTGTCTTGCAGAACTTGTAGAAGGACTCCAGGTAAGCCTGGGAGAGAGAAGACAGATGAGCATTCTTCTACACAGCTTCATCTACTCCCCCACAGGGCCCTTCAGCAGAGGACAGACAGCAAGCAGGACAACACAAGACAGTGTTACAGGCTCCCAGATGCTCTGTAACACAGCAGAGGCACGCTGGCCCCATGTGAACTTGCCCACACAAGGACAGTGCTTTCCCCAGAAGTCAGAGACATGAAGGGTTGTGGTTGGGTTTGTTCAAGTGACTGCATGAGCTTACTGTGGGCAAGATCCCCAGGCAGCAAGGTTAAAACCTATTTTTCTCCTATGAGTTGTCTAACTCATTTACTGAAGTCTCACGTGGTTTCCTGACCCTGCTCTGGCCTCCACAAACATGCCAAGCCACACAACCATAGCTGCAAGACCTACACTCAGAAAGTAGCGCTGCGTAAGCAGAGTTAAGAGATGAGACAGGACATCTGTGAAAGAAACCAGCCATTCTCTCTAATTCTCTTTTCACTGTGGCCATTTGGTCTCTATCCCAACTGGAGCACTGCAGAAAACATAGGGCCAGGCACAGCTATGCTGCCTCCAGGAAACGTAATCCTTTGTGGAGATGTTCCGTAATCCATCTGGAGGATGACAGTGTCTCCCAGGGGGAGCCTAAGAAGGCTGTGCATGGCTAAAAGTATCATTCAGCAAAAATGTTCTCAGAAGAAGTGATCAAGTAATAAAACACCTCCCCGGGCAAAGAGCTGCAACCAGAATCACTTCAAAGGGATGGAATAAAAGGATGCTGAGACACCACAAATCTCTGCTTTATCACAACTCTAGCACTGAAGATGGACCAAGAATGTACAGGTTGGACACCCTCAGCCTCTGCACTAGGAAAGCACCTGGATTACTGTGTTCTGTAAATATTTGTTACCACAGAGTGCAAGAGGACAGTGCTGGGTGAACATCATTCATCAAAGCAAGCCTTTCCAGTACTTGCCATTGCTTAGGTAGAGGAGAGCACAGAGTGTCAGTCTGCAGAGGTACCACAGGAACAAGGACCTGAAGGCAGGCCTGTGGGCTGTCCATCTACACTGACTTTTCCAACGGGATCTGCAGATACCACCCTCCTCTGCCAGGTGAGGAATCCTAGCCTTTTTCTCTAGTTTTTTCTGTAGTTTTCCATACAGAAGTCATCATACCCAAGCCTCTAAATGCATCTGCCTTAGCACCACCTCCTGTTTTGCTGTTCATAATCTGAGATGAGTGGAATGAGGTAGTGTCCAGGTCAAACACTTTACAGATGGATGCAGTAGCACAGTGATACTCAGTTCTTTTCTACTGTTAGGAACACGTTACCTTGTAGAGAGACAATTGCTTAGGTCAATCACTACCTTAGATTCCATTTAGTAGTAGGAAGGAACAAGGAGACCCTCATTGTACAACCAGAGTTAGGATTCCCTCCCAGCCTCTCCCATACACCACTCGACATTTATCCACACTGATTTGCCTGCTTTGTTTTATTATCCAGTCACAAAGCTCCTTCAACTAGAAAGTCACCAGCAAAGGCCAACAGTCAGCTGGCTTCACTTCAACAAGACATGGAAGAAAGGCAGTAAGCACTGAAGATAACAAAGCAGCACTAAAGATAACAATGCCAGCACACTTCCATTGCAAGACTTGGCTGCTGACTGCACTTTAAGCACTGACCATTTTTAACCTCTTTCCCCATTTTAATAATATTTCCATTTGAGAATCTTCATTTCATCCTATGAATCCTGCTCAAACCTTCTGTCAACACACTTACAACAGATTCCTTAAAAAAACCTCCAGTATGTCTGGGAGATAGCACTTCCCCTTCCCAGGCCAACTCCACATGGATGCAGGCATCTGTCCTGGGCCTGTTGTGTTTTTCAGAGCAGCTCTCTGCAGATTTCAAACCTGATTTTATTTCCCTCATTTGCATTGTATTATACATTTTCCAGTCCCTGGGGAGAGAGGTAGCTTCAAGTAGAGTCTGTAAGCAGCAATCACCTTTTCCAACCCTTCATCCGTGTGATTTGTTACGGACAGAGCCCCTGTATTCCCTAGGGGCTGCTCTTTAGCAAGAGCGAGTGCCAGCATAAACTGAGGCATTACAGGCACCTACATTTCCATTTGTGGGTAAGAAGAGCAGACTACAAAGCAGTATTGAACCTTAAAAAGGGTATGGGAAAGGACATAGCAGCTGGGATCCAAGGGGATACATCCCACCTCCCTCCCAACCTGTTTTTTTCCTGTGCCCACTCTGCTGCCTGCCTTCCCCTTCCTGCTTCACGTTAAGACTGAGGCCTGTGCCCTGCAAGGCTGTGGTGTTTATGCACACAGGTGTCCCTCCCTGTTACAGCAAAGACCAGTACATGCCAGAGGCCACAGGCAGCTGGGCATGACTGCTGACACGCCGCTCCTTTTCCCTCCCTTTGCCTTCTTCCCTTCACGCCTGACCTGCTCTCTGCCTCTCCAAACAGGCCACAGATTCCTTGGAAGAAGAGGTCACACTGACTGCAGGCTGGCCGTGACCAGCCCAAACAAGATTGACAGATAAAATCTACATCCCACCCCTGATCCAGAGAGCTGAGATGGAGTGATAGCCACAGCCTGCACATAAACACCGCCAGCTAAAACCAGACAGGGCCTGCAGAGGAGATGACAGCTCAGGACAAGGAGATCCTTTGCCCCTCTATATCCCTCTGCCAACACTCTCTCCAGCTTGCACTTTTTACCCTGCTGTACCAAGAACATCTAACCCCAACCACAGCCTCAGAAGGCTTGAGCAGACAGTTGGAAGGTCTTTGGAAAGGGCTCAAGACAGGGAGCAAAGCCAATGGGAGTCCTTCAAACAAGTTTAAGATTAGTCACTGTGAATGCAGTTAACTACACTTCTGAACCTGTGGTGAGGGAGGAGACTTTTCCTGCCTGCCTGGGGCATGAGTAAATTCAAAGACACAACCTCTGCAAAATCTCTTGCACAGACTCTTGACAGCTCCAAGAAAATCCTCCTCTCTGCCTAGCTCTGGTGCCCTGACTTGGCAGAGCTGTGTGATCGGATGTCAGGCTCCTCCAGCAGTGCTGCGTCTACTTTCCAATGGATGCAACTCTGTTTTGGTCATGTTTAATTCACCATGCCAGGAATAAATAGGGAAGTTTACACCTCCTTCCTTTCTCAGAGACTCTAGCACTAGGACAAGAGGCAACCAGCAGAAACTGATGGACAGGAAGTTCCATTTGAATATGAGGAAGAATTTTTTTACTGTGTGAGTGACCATGCACTGGAACTGTTTGCCCAGAGAGGGTGTGGAGCCTCCCTCACTGGAGACATTCCAGAACCATCTGGACACAATCCTGTGCCATGTGCTCTGGGATAGCCCTGCTTGAGCAGGGAGTTTGAATCAATGACCCACTGTGGACCCTTTCCAACCTAACCCATTCTGTGATTCTGTGACTCACTTACCTTATAAAGGGTGTTTCGAATTATTTCGATATTCATTTCATCCAGATCCTGTTCAGATATGCAGTCTTGGAAGAAAGCAGCTGAAACAGAGCCAGAGCCAGAGTTAGCATTGCCCTAACCAGACCCATGCTCAGTACTTTCCAGACTCCTCCACAATACCAGGCAGAAGCACACCCTGTGTTGAGCTTGTCCCTCCTAGGCCTGGCCCTTATCTTCAGCAGCCAAATTGTCATGACTCAAAATCTCAGGCTCCACCATGGTTCCTGAGGCCAAAATAATTTTTGGGGTTCTCATATGAAAATCTTTCTTCACCCCTTAGTCCTATGGTTTTGTTGACAGCCTACTCCCAGCAGAAATTCTCAGCTCTAGCCCCCAGTATCAGTGATAGAGAAACCTGTATTTTAAAGTAAGCAATCCCCAAACTGTTCCCAGATGCATGCACTTGGAGGTGAAAAGGCAAGTTTGAACTGCCTGCTACAGCACTGCAGGTGTGCTTAAGCACCTGTGAGACAGCTGCTTGTGAGACACAAGGAGCTGATGCTTCTCCCTCCTTCTACAACATCTTAGTAGGGATTAAGGAGGCATGGTGATGCCACAGCTCGTACAGTCCATTGACACTGGTCATGGCTGGAGTCAGGAATTGTTTCTCCTGGTCAAGTCTATCAGTCTCATTTTGCACTTCTTCCAAGGGCTTTTATTTCTCTCGCTGAAAGTTAGTAACAGGAGACAGAATAAATTAATAGGACTTGGTAGGATGCTCAGCCCTACATACTTTGCCAGAATACCTCAGGGAGGGAGTTGGAGAAGCTGTTGCCACTTAAAGAACACAGATTTCAGACCAAACAGGTGCTGCAAGCTGCAGATATAGATGAGTCTTGTGTATCTACAGTGTAGTGTAACGCTGCTGTTGTGTTCTTGCTAGCAAACCAGTGGTACAATAAAATCCATTGACAGGACTTACTGACTTCAACTCTCACTCAGTAACCAACTTCACTGAATTTGCTACAAAGAGAAATCTGATCTGTCTCAACTTATACAGTGCAGCTGTGTGTAACAGACACCACGGTCATGCTGAGAACTGACCAGTGCTCTGCTCTGCGCAACAAACCAGCTGCAATGCAGGCTCACACCTCTGGCCTGCAACACTTTAATAGCATGAGCTGCCTGGAAGGACAGCAGCTCTGGAGGGTCCTGAACAGAGGTTAACCTCCCCAGAAGTTTCTTTGCAGCACTATAGCACAATGCCACGTGGCCAGGGGAACGCTGCTCCCAATGGTTGGCAAAAATGCAAACAAAGTGTGCCAGGACTGGTTTTTACTGCAGGATGCGCTGGCCAGCCTGGATAGCTAAGCAGTGGCTACTTCAGAGCAGCTGGGGAATGAGTACACTGCTATTTCAGTTCTTGGCCCTCCAATATCTCAAATTAGGCTTACAGCAAGTCTCACTTTGCCCTGTTAACCTATGAAAGCCATTTGGGGTTAGGCATTCCCACCAAGCCACGTAGCTACTCAAGTCCTTTTAGGAGATAGAGCTGCTGTTTCTTTGCGTGTGGTCACTGGAAAGAGTGCAAGTTAAACAACTGAAGCCTGCATGCCTGCTTGTTTAGGCAACACAGCTACTCCCCATGTTCCCCTGCTGAAGAAATGCCACACTGCTTGGTACACAGCCCCAAGGGCATGGCCAGGGCAAAGGTCTGGAGAAGCCAGCCCAGGCAGGGCTGAAGCAGGCAAAACCAACTCCTGTACAGGTACAAGAATGCAAGAGGCAAAGACCCGCAATTGCCAGTCATGCTGTCCAGAAGCACCTCAGCAATGACACGGGGCACTTTCACTCCATATTCTGCTGGAAACTTTAAGGTTTCTCAGAGATAATATCTCTGAAATATTCTATTCTATCTTGCCAAAATGGGAAGGTTCCCACTTACTTGTGAGGAGGATTTTCTTCCCACACATCATCCTTACAGTGGGCTCAACTCATGAAGAGCCTCAGTTCTCCTGCTGTGTTGTTGCCCTGCCTTTGCAACCCAGATCTCTTGAGACACATTCTCCCTTCTCTACTGGGCACAAGTCATTTTTCCATGACAACTACTTCATTTGCCCCATTATTACACAGAGCATTTACAAAAGCACTTTCAGTTCCAAACCCAACCATTTCTATCAAAGACAGTATGATGACTTAGAGTGTTTTGTTCTTTCTAGCAACCCCAAAAGAATGACTAATCAGTGACTCAGGCATATCTCATTACGTTTTTGCCCACAGATGCTAAACTAGAAAGTCACCTGTGACTACCTCCCCTACTACTGCAAAGACTTCCATATTTTCTCCAGAACCACTTCCTACACCTTTTATCTTTAAAGAACAGATCTGTCTGACTAGCTCTTTGTAAGACACTTGGTTTTAGCGTTATGTGCCTCCTGAACAAGCCTGTAGCCCTGAGACAATATACCTCAGTCCAGGATGCTGCTATACAATGAGTTTTTAAAGGCTTTTAGAGATTCCTTTGTTTTCCTGTGGTTGTTTGGGTTTGGTTTTTGTTTACATAAAGGGCTTTTATTTAACTAGTGCTAATTTTAGTAGTCTCAGAACAAGACTGGGCATGTGCAGATCTCTGTAATTATCTATAAAAACTGCATACAAGAAATTACCCAATGATCCAACTAAAAGTGCTGGAAATCAAGTGATTCGTTCCAGCAGAAGACCCAGCAGCCCTTCAGTAAGGAGACTCAAGGCCTGGCTCACAGAAATCAAACTGTCCAGCAATCTGCCCTAGCACTGTGCTGGCCTGGACACTGATTGAAGGGTACAGAGAGCTAAGCTGGTCCTCCAGAGGAAAAGATGGCATAGGACAGGCATAAACTTGAACTCAAGCCCAGCCACCACAGGCAGTACAGCCACAGCTGTGCATTGGCCACCACTTTGTCTTCCTGGATCACAACTTAGGCTTAGCTGGAGGTAGGTAGACTGGGGGAGAAAGGGACATCTGTTCTACCACACACAGCTGAGAAGTATTTTGAACAGCTCCACTCACCCAGGGGAGTGTCCACCAAGATTGCATTGTAGAGCTCTGCAGGTGTCTGAGCAATGTTCACAGCTTCCATCTGCTCAAAACTTCCCAGAGGATGGCACTTGGGCACCAGTTCAGAGATGGAACGCTGGTGCAAAGTCCCAGTGATCAGCAAAATGACATTGTCAATCATGTAGCTGTACCTGGAGGAATGAAAGAGGAAGACTGAAACAATATATATAATATGAAACCCAGCAACAGATACACATCACCTCCTTGTGAACATCTCCAGAAAGAGGCATGCTTCCCACAAAGAAGTACTGAGGCACCTCCTTAGTGTCTGTTAATCATGCCAGCCTAGGAAAAGGCAGTCAGGCATAATCCCAGGGTGTGATTTATGCCACAGCTGAACCACACCATCTGGGGACCACCTACCACTGAAGAACACTGGATTGGAACTGACTTCTGGAGGTCTCTGGCCCCCTACCTTGCTCAAAGCATGGTCAGCTCTAGCTGCTCAGGCAAAAAAGACTTCTGAATGTTCATATGAACTCTGAATTGCTTGCAAGGATGTGTATCTCACAACCTCCCTGGGGCTCTGCTTCAGCATCCAACCACACTCACAATGAAAAGGCTTTTCCTAACATTCCCCCATGGTCATTTGTCTACTGTCTCCCTTCTAACCCCAGACACCTCCAAGAGGAGCCTGGCTCCAGTTTCAGTGCCAGCAACACTGCTCCATCTTGCCAAGTGAAAGGAGGAAGGGTCACATTTCTGCTGCCTCACTCCATTCCAAAAACAACAGGACTGGAAGCTTTGGCACAGCCTTCGCTCACACCCTCACAAAACTACACACAAGGTTTATCACACCTCTACACCAAAAACTACAAACTTGTCTGCATTAGCCCAAGTTATGACTGCCCAAACTAAGTTCTCCACTTATGTTGTTCAGGATTAGCAGATTCAGTCTTTGGCACTGCAGCAATGGGACATTCAATCTGGAATCAGAGCACTTGGCGTAAGTTCCACCAACACAAGCCCTTTGTGCCCCTTCTCTCCAGTATGTCCATTTTTCTCCTGCACTCAGGAGCTCAGAACTGGGCACAGCACAGCAGGTGAGACCTCCACAGAGCAGAGGAGAAAGAACACCTCCCAGTACTCCCAGTCCAGCCAGAGGAGAGAGACACAGCTGGCCTGAAAACTGGGAACACATGAAAGGCTGGTAGCCTTCTCCAAGTAGAAGGTCCAAGCAGGGGATCAAGGCATCATGTAAATACCAAGTGTCTGCAGTGAGAACAGCAGTGATATACTCTAGGCCACAAGCCAACCAAGCTGAGAACCTGAAAAACATCTAATGAGATGAGGATTTTTTTTTAGTCAGCAGAAGTTGCCTTTGCACATATCTCTCTCTCTCAGTAGCACAGGGAGGCACAGATGCTGAAGAGCAAGGTATGTGGCATTTTACACTCCCTTGATCTCGCTGCTAGAACTCTAAAAAGTTAGATGATGGAAAAGACCTGAAGAAGTTCCTTGGCAGGAGCTGCTTCAAAACAAACGAGATCAGGCCTGAACTAGAATGGCAGAAGGAGCTATGCACATCTGGAGTCGAAGCTCTGCTGAGAGTCAGACTTCCCACAGGTACCCGAGTACTGAAGAAAGGGAACTTAAGGCCAGCATTCTGGGACTGAGGTGAAGACAGGCATGGCAAGGCTCTGCTGATGTTTGCCAGACACACGTTGGGATGCTGCTGGTCTTTGTATTCCCAAGCTGACAAAGAGCATAGTGCAGACCTGCTTCCCTTTAACCACATCAAAGGCAGGTAAGCAGAGCCAGTTAAAGGCAGATTTTGCTAGTTTTTATTAGATGGGCTTACTGCTTCTCAAATATGCTCAAAGGGCACGTCCGTGACCAAATCAAATCCACACCTTAGTTCCTCAAACAGGTGCTGCTTTTGTCTCTCCACACTGCAAGGCTGAGTAATGCACCTCCTGGCCCTATGATTTTTGCAGAGCACCCTTCTGTTTTTGCAGCCTACCTTTCCTGGTTCAATCTAGAACCAGGGCAATCAGCACAAGCTTCATGTACTAGGAAACCTCCTTTTGCCCTTTAATCTGCAAGGTCATTATCCTCCCTCCTGTTTGTGCAGCTCTCACCATGGAGATGATTGCAATCTCCAGGACAGCAAGAAGGGCCTGTTTATGAGAACTGAGGTAAGTCCCTTGCAGTAAGCAGCTGGTTCCTGGTAAATAAAAGCATCTGCACCCTAACACAGATGCCTCTCCATGAGGTGTGCCAGAACAAGGGTACAGAAGATCACTTCCCAGCTCCACCATCTGCTCTCAAACATGCAAGTTTCCTTAGTGAAACACAGTAGCTTTAAGAAAAGCCCATAGGCAGCACTTGTCTCAAGGAAGCAAGGCAACAATACACAAGGGAACCAAACTTGTTACTTTAACTCAGTCTACAGTGAAGGAATAAGTAAGGAAATACACTCATGTATGTCAGCACACCTCCTTCCTATCCCCAGTTTACTAAAGATACCACTCTCCACAAGATATTTGCAAGGAGCCTGGCCAAAGTCAACGGTACAAAAAGGAACTGAGGAGAAATGTCTGGAGTCCTACTGCTCTCAGGTCTTCAGAGCAGCTTACTGGAGTCCCACCAAGCTCATTCATGTATTCCCAGTCCAGCTCAGCACAAAAGCCACAGCCAGGTTTCAGGAGAGCTGCCAAAATCTGACTCTCTTCACACATAGAAGCTCCTGCTTTCAGACTGATGGTCTCAGGAAAGAAAACCCAGCTGGCTTCCAGTACCAAAGAGCAAAGCATGGCCCTCCTTGTTTAATTTATACCCCTAAACTTGACTGTTTCCTCATCCTTCAGGGAGGTCTGGGAAATGCACGGACTACAGCCCAAATGCCAAGGAGGCACCAACTGTTTTAAATATTATTTCACCTCCTTAAATCTTGCTGTCAAAGGATTCATCCCTGCAGGAAGAGTTAATTTCCCTTCTGACAGCATTTCAAACCTTCACAATAACAAGGGAGATACAGCAGGACAAAAGTTTTCTTGTACATGTCAAGACCAGATTTCAACAAGGATCCATCTACCTCCATCAGCAAAGCTGTCTCAAGACCACAGCAGAGGTCCTGGCTCTGCTGGCATTTTCTCCCAGGCCCGAAGAAATAGATTAAGTACAGTGGCAGCAGTGTTTCTAAGAACCTTCAATTACTTGTGTAATAGAGAAACTTTTGTTGTCATCTTCTTCATCTCCTATAAGGTTCTGACCAGCTTCAAATGTTTCAGCTCTCGTGGTTAATGCCTGCTCAGACCCCATTTTAATCTTCACTGGCTCTCAGTGCAGCTAGGAAGAGGACCAGGTTCTGGGACACATGAGAAAATAGATGTAGTTTGTCACTTGCAACACCATGAAGTCTTACTTCAGTCCACTTGGATGTCTCTTCATAGCAAAACTCTCTTGCATACAAACATGTTTTAC
Source organism: Aegithalos caudatus (assembly GCA_013389925.1). NCBI lineage: Eukaryota > Metazoa > Chordata > Aves > Passeriformes > Aegithalidae > Aegithalos > Aegithalos caudatus. Next base: position 625,403 of record WEIU01011028.1, on the reverse strand, counting down.
ACTCCTGCTCTGAGCTGCTTTCTACCCACCCAGGGACATGGGCATGGGCATGAAACCAGCCAGAGTTTGACATGCACAGTTACACCAGGCATAACTCCTGTCACCCACTGAAACACAATTTTAGTCAATACTGAGAAGGGTCAGTAACATCTCACAGGAGAGCATAATTTTTTATTAAAGGACAGAAAAGAGTCAGCAAAAATAGAAATATCCTCAGCATCATCCACAACAAGAAAGAGATGATGATTTACAGCTTCCCAAAGTCCGAGACAACTGGAGCCACTATCTTGGCTCCTCCAGCAACTCCCACTGCAGAATATGCAATGGGTGATACTCAGATAATAAAAACAAAGTCAGGCTAGGATATGCCTGGAGAAGCCAAAAGAGGCAGACTGGTGGGAGAAACCTTCCTTCCAGCAGCAGCAGGCCAGAGTTCATTCTCACTGCTTGTTTTGGGAGCTATGGTCTCAGGCAGACACAGAAGAGACCCCTCATAGAAAACAGGGGAGAGCCAGCCCCCAGAAGCTAAATCCTGACATAGTCACCCATGGAGCTATGGAGCAGAATCAAGCAGGAGTGGAGCACAAGTGCAAAAGCCATGCACAAGTACTTTGACAATGTATGGTTCTTCCTTCTGGCATTACTTAAGTAAAGACACTGATAAATGAGATATGCAAGAAAGACTGCAGTGGCCCACTGAATATTTGGAAAGGCTGTTTTAGCAGGGGAGCACATGAAATGCATGAACATTCATCACACAGGGCATTCACAACTTGGCCTCAAGGCACTCAGGCACAGCCCTACAAGGCAATGACCCCAAAACAGTTACAGCTTCTCCCTCCTCTATTTACTAATCTAATCTAATCATAAAGAGTCATTGTCCTACAGCAGATAGGTTGGTCTTTTATTGCCTTCTGTTCCAGGATACTAAAAAAACCGTTAACAATACTGCAAGTGGTCACAAAGCATGACTAATGATGGAAGATTGTATGACCTGAGATTCTCAGGGATCCTCCAAAAGTAGAGCCAGAACTGTAGCTTAACAGCTGCTCTGCAAGGGATCATGAGGACAGCCCTCCATGTCACAGCCAACAGACAGCAGTGGGCCAATGCAGAGGTGCATAGCTGGGGTTTTGTCAGGATGGGTTAAGATATTGCCTTGCTCAGGCAGCTTCAATGCATTCCAAAACCAGCATTAGACATTAACTCAGACTACTGTGAGCAAGGCCAAAGTTCCTATGTGACTGCATTGGGCAGTTACTCAGATTACTATAGAAGCATGTATTTATTTTGGGATGAAAAAGGGAAATTTCCAGTGGGATCAGAACAGTGCTCTGAACTCGGCATGAATTCTAGAGACAGCTTTAAAAGATAATGAAGTTGTTTTGACTATAGTCACTTTAGCATCTAATGCTTCCCTCTTGCAGCTCATTCAGTTCATATACTCAGGGGGTGTTAGGAGAAATAACTTAGAGAAAAAGTTTCAGGCTGGTTGTACTGCTGCTTCCCTGAGTTTGTGCATAAATACACAGACCCATCTATATCCCACTGGATACTGTGCTGGTACACTGAGACACTTGTCACACCTCTCTCAAGCTCCAAATGTTAAGCAGCCACAGGGGAAAGCAACACACAGACTTCAAAGCCCAAAAGAGCAGTGGCTGACACTAAGAATAGTGCCAACAGCTGAGATGTTTGTATCTGCAGGGTCGGCTTAAGATCATTAGTAAATAACTGCACAGATGTCCTGGTCTGGAAAGGAGAGGAATGTTGCACATCAGGAAGATCTCAGTGCCTCACAGAGACTTGTTTGAGTAATAGACAATGGGTATGAACAGAGTCAAATCCTTTAATCAGTTTTTCAGCTCGTATTAGAACATGTCAGATCAGCAGCAGGTCCACCTCTCATCTGCAGCTGAAGCTCAGACAGCCCAGGGAACAGCAAGAGCAGATGCAGTGTGTGAGGGTCTCTGCTCAAAGCTCCTTGCTGGTCTCTTCCTACCTTTGCCCACTAACCTTCCTAGAGTCACCAGTACAAACCATACCTAAGTGCTACGTTTGTGGACCTGCCAAAGAGAAAGCTGAGAATTTCATGGCTGCCACCACAAACCAAGGGCACTCAGCCAGTAAAGTGGGTGCTCTGCTAAACTTAGATCAACAAGACCATTTGAGAGCAGAGTTATAACTTCACAGTACTACAGAGGCTGTGGCAGCCTTTCAAAACCAAGTATCCAGGAATGTTCTCAGCATTAATCTATATTTAGCTGTATCTCCACATGATTTTTACCATCCTCTAGTCTGGGTCTCTTGGGATACTGACCTCAGTTTTCCACTGGTATCATCTGTTAACTTACATGCAGTGATACAGTGTTAGCTGCATTAAAGACTAACGAGAAAAAAGCTACAAGAAGCAGCTTTTTATTTTAAGGCTTTATGATTTTGACTCAGTGTTCCTGATCTGTAAAAACCTCTTGAAACACGAGGGAATCTTTTGAACAACTTACAGCCTGGTGCAACAATCTCTGGTTACCTAAACTTGATGCCTCAAAGCCTGAGAAACACGAGGCTAATATGCAAAGCTAAGCCCTGGCACTCTGAGCCATGTTGAGCAGACTTCGAGTCATAATTAAATTTTAAATATTGACCAAAAACGTGTAATCATGCTGCTTTCACAGGGACCAGCTGCAGAAGTCAAACTTGCATCAAGTTTTCCTTATCTTACCTTAAAGCACAAACCCCAAAACACTTCATGGATATAAAATCAGAGGAAAGGCTGCACTGTTGACATTACACCCCAAACTGTCTCTGGTAGATAAGAAACCTGAATGAGCTTAGAGGCCTAAAAGCATCTACCTACTTCTCAGTCCATGTGTGGTCTGGACCCAGCCAATGTGCAGAACATCTCTGTGCATATGGACCTGCTGCCAGCAAAGACAAAATTCATCATCCCATTTGACGTGCAGTAAACCATATGAGGTAGACACAGGATTTAGCTCAGCCTCTAAATATTGTGGTACTTATGCAAAGCTCTACACAGGTATTTGCTAGACTTCAAACTAGTTTACAGGATGGACCTGGGAGGGGGCACTAGGACCCAAAATGCCCCCAGGAAGCCTTCAGAAGCACTGCCTTTGACCTCCAGACCTCCGGGCTGAACTTGCCAGTATGGAGTATTGGGTGAGGTAAATCAGTTAAAAGGTAAAAGGAAAATAAAGCTGCTAAGGTCGAGCATGAAAGACCTTGGAATGGTTTCAGTCAAGGACTGGAGCATGTTACATGTGAACAGAATTGCTTAGTGAGTGTACACTCACCTAATCCCCCTGCATGCCCCTTCTCAGACTCTGCAGAGTTTCACGGAGACTTATCTTAGTGACACATGGACTGACATCTGGAGCTCATCACTCGCTATTTGCTGCATCTTTACTGCCACCAGTAATATTTTGTTATCTTTTCTGATAACTACCACAGCTCACTCTTTGCCAGGCACCGTGTTAACACGCTGTGAAGAACTGCTGCTTCGTACAAGAACAATTAGGTTGTTCTCATTCAAATCCACTGGCCAAATGAAATGTTTTTCAGGCATCAGGGGGAAAAAAACCGCATCATTAGAAAGATTCCCTTTCTAATGAGGGCACCTGCAGTCACACCATGACTCCCACAGTCACCACCATGAAACTGAGTCCATCATCACAGACATCGGTTCTGGGAAACCAGTATGAGATCAGCATCCTTTGGGAATGCAGGTGAACAGATGCAGCTCTGATGCCACCATCCAGAGGACACAAACCTCTGATCATTTCCAGACCATTAGCTACATGCCCTCTTATTTTGAATGTTGTGTAATCCCTCCAAGAACTTGGCTTATCAGTTCAACTTTGCACTCCCTGCAAACAGGGAAGCTGTTTGTCAGAAACCTATGCTGCTTTGCCAAAACAATCTGTGCCAGAAAAGGCTCTTAAACCTTTTGTTTGCAGAATCTCCAACCACTATGGTAATTTTTGCTTCCTAACCCTAGTGCCACCAAGGAACCTGACTGAAATAGAATAGTGTAATTTTAAATGCAGCAGCATTAGGAAAGATCCTTCAGATTGCTGGACTTGTCCCAATGAACTACACCTAATGTAAAGCATTTGGAGGGTTTTTTCCTTTTGCAGGAAAGGATTTTAAAAGGATGTAGTCATATTTTGTAACCTCCACAGTTATGCCAGGATGCACCCTCCAGTACTTTTAGAATTAAGACAGGCAACTTCCTACTCCAGAGAAGAGGATTAGTGCTCTTCAGCTTAAGTAGCAATTGAAACAATTTGGCTCCAGAAAAGCCACTGCTGCAAAATTAAAATTGAACTCAAAGTTGTGCAGCAGAAACTAGATCTATCCAGTGCAGGGGAGAGGCAGAGCAGGACTGGGTCAGGGAGAAGGTAACAGAAGGAAGTCTCAGTTAAGAAAAGGCATGCACAAGGGGAAAAGGTACATGTAGCCTCATCAAAAACACATCTTGTGACCACAAAAACATACTGAAGGCCAAGTTCCCAGCTACATCCTCGGGGCAAAAAAAGAACCTGGTTCCCAGCCCTTGCAGGCTGGTAAGATAAAGATAAAAGATGACCTAGTCTGTCCTCTAATAACAGGCTTGATCACAGATTTGGAAGATGTATTTAGACCCAGCTTGCCCCTAGCCCTCACTCAGTGTCCACAGTTACCAGCAGCTCCCCTGCAGAAGACAAGACCAAACCCTTCTCTGCCCATCAGTTTGTTGTGAGGGCTCAAGGGGCCCAACACCTGCCAGGGCCCTGACACTGATCTGCTGCAAAGCCAGACTTCCCAGAGCAGGGAAGAGACTGTGCCGTAGAAAGGAGGGAAAAAAACCCCAAAACAAACCCCAAACAAAAACCCACCACACAACAAAAACCAAACAAACCAACCCAAAAAACCCACTAAACCCTTTTCCCTGCCACTGGAAAAATACTAAAGCTGACAATCTGATCAGGCTACAGCAGGCTGGAGTCAGGATTCTTTATCATAATGTTGCTCCTATCTAAACCATATACATGAACACTGCAAGGAAGGAGAGACAGGCCATGGCATCGTGTCAGGCTAACACAAAGAACAAAGCCTGTACAGAAAGGCAAGGCAGTACATCACTAAGGAGAACCTAAAACCCACTTTCATCCCACAAGTCAATATGCGCTTGTTGAATTCAGGAAGTGGCTTTTGCTGTTTCAAGAACACTTAATACCTGTTTGTTGCTGCCCTACAGAACATCACTGCATTCCCTCAGCCAAGGAGTCCATTGTTTGTGTTGGAGCAGAGATGTTAACAGACAATTTGTGCCTATCACTCAGAAGCTACTATGGTTGGCCGAAAGACACAGGGAAGCACCAGCAGACTTCCAGCAAGGAGCTGCGTGGCAAGATGCAGAGCTAGCAGGTGTGTTATGGAGACTGCAGCAGGCTCAATAAGTTGAGCTTTCTGCTTGCAGTGGTAGAGGCTGCCAGCTACAGCCACCACTTGAAAAAACAAATTGAGGAAGTTGGCTGATTTCCCCTGTTTTGGTACTAAGAACACAACAGTTGCCACAGAAGAGTTCCTGGAGAGAATCAGGGCCAGGAAAGAGTCAGCGTGGTGCCAGGAGAGGAGCACAACAGGACAAGAAAAAAAATCAGTGTCAGCAAGTGACTCGGGGAACAAAGGCCTTACTTTGGGGTTGCTGCCCAGCCGCGTTCTGGGGTCAGTTTTGCTCACGTGCTTTTAAACACTGTCCTTTCTCCCAGAGTCAGGAGAGACGCTACCTCCTGCCCACCTCCCCAGGTGACCATCCTCACCCAGGCTCGCTGCGCACCTGGGGACGGCGAGCACGGGGCTGGAGCGCCACCTTCCGGCAAGGAGCCGGCAGCGCGGCCTGGAACACGGGCACAGCCCCTGCTCCAGAGCCCCGGCACTGCCCCTGCTGCTGCTTCTCCTCTCCCTGGCCTCCCCGGCCGCAGGCGCTGCTTCCAAGAGGCAAGTGAAATGGCACGCTGTCATTCCACCCGGGACAAACGGCATGGCTCCTGGCAAGTTGGTGCTGGGCCCAGAGGAGACAAGGGCTACAGCTGCTCCCAAAATTAGACATTTCCCCAGATCTCAGCAATGTCTCCTGGGTCAGATTGGAGCATCCTCAAGAAACAAGCACAACAGTCACCCGACGATCCACTCAAAACCACCTCAAAGGTTCAGCAGGACATACAGGAAGGAGAAAGCTCGACTGTTTTTTAAGTGCTTGATCCAGCTCCTGGCATCAGCCACGCACAGCCTGGCCACAATCAATGAGTGTTAACAGGCCCCAGTGTGCCCGTCTTACGTGATGTTATCCAGGAGTCCTAAGAAGGCCAAAAAGTAAGTACATACAGAGACATCCAAGCAGCAGTGAGTTTCAAAGCTGAACTGGACATGCTACAAAACATTTCCTTCTAATTTGAGCCAGACACACCTCCTGCAATCCCACTCAATGTTAAAAATCTCTGTTTACAACTCAAAAGAGGTCTCGGTGAACTCAAGCTTTCCTCCTGCACAAGCCAGCCCTGCTCAAAGTTTCCACATCTTTCTACTATTTTTTATCTCACTTCAGCCTGTATACTATTAGCACACAGATACATCCAGTTGAGTACAATTTCTTCTTCTGACCACCTGGTGCCTCAATTGCCTTGAGCTGTCTACCAGGAGCAGTCTTTATCATTTCCTGCTCAAGTTTCATCAAGTACCCTGAAAGAAAGGCATAGGAAATAGTCATGTTCAAAAGGCAAAGATAAATCACCCCCTATCTGCGTGTGTGCCCAGAATGAAAAAAATCAAGAGGCTTAAGCTTGTCCCAGTGTCCCTCAGGCAGGCAGGATGACACAGAACCTCTGGGTGCACAGCCACAAAATCCCCAGCACTGCCAACATCCTTTGGCTGAACACTCTTATGGTGCAGCCTCCATACAAGCCCAAGGTAGATGAAAACCACTGGCACAAGACAAGTATGTGTTCCAGAGAGCTGTTCTCCACTCCAACTATTTGGGACATGCATGGGAAGCTTTACACTGCCAGCAGACAAAAGTTCTGCAACTTCTGTCCCCTGGCCCAAACCAAGACCTATGACAATTCAAGGGACAGTTTCAGGGAAGATGGTCTGAAAGGGAGCCCAAGAAGTCACATCTAGTCCACGCTCTTTTCTACTAGTCCTATCACCAAAATACTAGGTTTATCAAGGGAAGACACTAAGACCCGCTGGGGAAAAGCAGCACCCCCTCCAAACTCCTTGTGGTTCACTGTATCTTCTGTTTTAACCTGTCTGTAGAGTTATTCTAAGTTATTAGAGATTCTAATACCCTGATGGCATCTCCTACCTTGGACCAGTCAAAGCTTCAACAATACCCCACTGGTGTGATGAGTGCAGGCCCAGAGGAGACCCCTCCATCAGTGGTGCAGCAGAACCATGACAAAACCCAACTGAACACTTGACCTCCTTGCACAAAAGACTCTACAAGAAGCTGCAGACATTCCATAGGGAAAACAGCTTTTTCCTGCTTCACCTTTTGCCTTCCTCTAGGCAGCAATGCACAGTGGCATTAAAGCAAATCTTGAGGGTAAAAAGGAAAAGAAGAGATAAGAGTGAAGACAACTTGAGGATGGAACATTCTGTGCTGAACAGAACCAATACATTCAAAAAGAGATTATGCAGTAGCAAGAGATAGAGGTATCTGCACAGAATCATGTTTTGCTGTAGAGAACTCATCAAACATCAGAATGACAGAAGCAGAACAAGATCAACGTTAAATCAAGTTGAGGGCAGAATACCAGTTTGAAAAGTGATTGCAACAGCTGGTAAGAACCAGCCTGATTACACAAGATGTTTAAGGTCTTCTGCAACATTTGAGGTGGATGTAGACACTGGATAAAGATCAACAAGACTGAAGTAAGAGGGATTTGGATTTCCATGGCCATCCATAGCCTTCCTACCAAGTCAGGCAGTGTGTAACCAAGGCAGGCATGGTCTGAGATCATTCAGTTCATGTTTTTCACACACTGGTTTTTAAAGTGAGACTGTTAGGCAACAGCAAAGTTTTAAATTCTGCAAGATACTGCTGTGCTGCCCAAACCACTGCCTTTAAACAGATATGACAGAAGCATTAGTGATTACTATGATAATTCCATGGAGACATTTTCATAAACCTGTAACACAGCAAAGGGAGAGCAACAGTGGAATATCACTCAGCTAATATTGCCAAGTTCAAACAGCACTGATGTCTTGACAGAGAATTCAAGATGGGCAAAGAGGTGTTTTAAGAGTTAACTTAAGTTTGAGAGAATAGAAGAGATTGATCCATACAACTAAGATAATATACTAGAAATTGCTTCATTCATTGCAAAGGCTGCTGCAAAATGGGAGCTTAATAATGTTTTGCTCCATTTTTGGGTCCAAACATGAAAACTCCAGAAATTTTACTGACAAGCTTATAAGTAAAAACTATTTCTTAGAAAACAGGAAAGGCTTAGGAGACAGCTTTAACACACTGACACAGAAAATAATAGATATGAGCAACTGGGTTAGAAAGTGAGATAGCAGTAGCACCCAGACACAGAGGAGTGAACACAAAGGCACATGGCATGATGAGTGTACACCCAATATTTGCAAATGCAGGAGATGCCACAGATAGATGAAAATTTAATTTTTTTCCATCAACCACAAAGGTCTTTCTACATTAGCATGCATCATTCAAAAACTTGTAGCTGGTAAGCAGAACACATAACTGCCAAAAATGCAAGACTAAATATCCCTTGCCAGAGTGCTTGTGATGAGCCCAGGCTCACTGTACCAGAGGTGATACATTAATTATCTCACTCAAGAATAGAGTACTATCTCCTTCTCAGAAATGCAACTTAAAAGTCACATACTGCTGAACCAGAAACTCATTTTTGTCCATGAGGCATCTCCTTGGTGGTTAGAGGAGACCATTGGCTATGCAGTGTGCAAGCCAAACTAGAGCTTACAGGAATATAGACTAAGGAAAAAAGTCAATTTTACTTCCATGTTTCGGATGCAAGCTAGGACAACTAGTATCCCTCTGCCACTAACAATTTCATTTTGTTACTGAACAAAACAGGAGCAGCACACTGGGAAGCAGAGGGTTGTGCAAAACCTCTGGGAGAAGATACCTCAAGACTGCTGGGCTATTTCAAGCTTTTCTCATCAGCTGAACCTGCTGTGGAAGCCCCATGTGTTTCCATCAAGTGACAGAGGCTGCTGCAGCCCTGTGTCTCCCTGCTGTGCATTCCAGGCCCTGCCTTCCCCTAGGGCTGGCATTTGCTGGATCCCACTGAGCTGCCCAAGAAAAACAAACCAGTCAAAGGTTAACCCCAAAATAGAAAAGTTGTTCAATTTCTAGCCAGCTCAGCTCCATGAACCAGTCTGTGATGGGGCCAGAGGAAGGCCTACAGCCCCTGGGGTAGGATGGGAAAATCACATCAGCCCTGATGAAGGCTGATCAACCTCAGTGGCTCAGAACTAGCAAGCAACTGCTAAGATGATGCACATGCATGACATGCCTATGTTTTGCAGCAGGACCACAGTTTCAAAAAACCAGGAACACTTAACACAAGGGACAAAGATAAATGGTACCTCTAAGAGACTGAATCAATACTGTGATGGAAGGCAGTCAAGCAGCTGTACCAGTGGAGCACATGCTCCCTGGGAACAGAAGCCTTTGACAAAGTGATAAGATGCTGCTGCTTTGAGACCTCCAGATACAACCACACCCATTTCATTCAAGAAGCTGCATAAAACACAGCAGGCACAGGGATAAGAGTAGAAAGCTGGTCTGAGAGCTTTCAAGTCTGGAAGAACACCAGCATTTCACATGCTGCTCATGACCAGCTGGTACTCACGTGATGAAGTCCAGAAAACTTGCCAGGGGCTCGTAGGCGTGGTTCCTCATGTGACGGAACTCCACCACCATCTTCTCCTTCAGCTTGTCATCAATGACAGACACAGTGAGAGGGGAGGCTTCATTGGCCAGGAAGTTCCCATAGTCTGTGCTCTGGAGGTGCAGTTTCAAGTCTGAAAAAGAAAGAGCATTTCCACTCTTAGAGGGTTTGGGGGTTTTTTTCAGCATCGCCAAGAAAGCTGTTGCTCAGCACTTCCCTAAGCACTCTCTTCTCTGAGAGGTCACCTAGACAAAACCCATGTCTTAGGCCATACACTTACATTCGTGCTCAGTTTCATCATGGACAACCCAAACACAGGAGAAGATCAGTGTTCCACCATATCAGCCTTGCCTCATCTTAAAGACAAATCTGTGACACCATCTGTGTATATAAGCACACACACTGGTGCCAGCTGTTCACTCTGCCAGGTCAAGGTGGCTTACTGATTTTCTAGGAGATACTTGCTAGAAATCTAGGGGGAGAAAAAACCCAAATAACTTAAGCACTCCAAAAGGACTAGGCAAAAGGGCTCTGGTTGTAGGCTCCTCTGAAAAAATCACAACCAAGAACCTAACTGAATGCACAGCAAGTCTCCCCAGATACTAGTGATGTGCAGGCATTTGTAAAGCTTTCAATGCCAAAGAAACAGAAACAGCAACCTAGAAACTATAAACCATCTTAGTCTCACATTTTCAAAGCAGCCCAGCTAACTGTGCTAGTAAATAGAATTCAGGCATTAATAGGTAGAGGGGGGCTAGTGACAATGAGGGCCATTTAAATCTATCTCACAGGGTAGGCAATCCCTGCCCAGGATGGAAGAACATGCTCAGAAGTCTTCCCCTTCTCCAGTTTCAAGCAGAGGAAACCTTTGTTTCCTCTGTTACCCCTGCTTGCAGGTCAGATGCCCAACCAAGCTGCAGTCCTGGCCAACAAGCAACCACAACATGCTGAGTTCTGTCAAGATAAAAATCCTGTTTGAGCCAAAAGCATTTAAGTGTCTCTGTGGAAAAACTGAATCCAGAACTAAGGAACGTCATACAATCCTACTCCTCAAAGCTCTACTAGTTGCACTGGTACAGAATGTTCATCTCCCTTCAGCTTCACCTCAGAGGGCCAGCTAGGCAAGCATCCTCCCAGGAATTCAAGACCTTTATGGGGTAAGGAGAGGAGCTGGAAGAGTTGAGTCAAACCAGATGTGAATATAGCATCCAGAGAAAACAACAAAAAAGACATTTCTCCCTGGTTTTTCTGAAACAGCATTACTGAGGCTGCCTTTCCCTTCCCCTGAGCCATACGAGTCCTCAGCATTATGGCACAAGCATCCACAGCACCGAGGTCAAAGCAAGCACTCAGCCTGGTTTGAGCAGTTTGATCTTTTGACTTTACAATCATTACTCCTCAGGCTCCAACCTGAGCTTGTGCAGCATGATACTGTTCTCAGCCCAAGGGATCAGGGGTCAAATGGCTTCCAGGCCAATTGATTCTTCTGGGTATTTCCAAGGAGGTCTAGCAAAGATGGTTTTGACCCAGCACTCCGTAGTTACAAAGATATTTCCACTGCTCAGTGTTGCAGAAAACAGATGGAGTTTGTAAGAAAGGAAAATAAGGGCCAGAGACTTAAATACAGTTTGTCATGTTTCTCAGTGGTTTACATGAGAGTTTGAGGGGCACTTGTAGAAAGGAGGGGATTCTGCTACTCTAGTGGGCTCTGGTAAGACCCTACCTGCAGCACTGCATCTGCCTCTGGGGTCCTCAGCACGGGAAGGACACCAAACTGTTGGGAAAAGGTCCAGAAGAGACTACAAAGATAATCAGAGGGACACAGCACCTATCCTATGAGGAAAGGCTGAGAGGATTGGAATTGTTCAGCCTAGGGAAGAAAAAGCTCTAGGGAGAATTTATTGCAGCCCCTCAGTACCTGAAGGGGCTATAGCTGGAGAGGTACCTTTAACAAGGGCATGGAATGACAGGACGAGGGGTAACAGCTTCAAACTGAAAGAGACTAAGTTTAGATTGGATATTAGGAAGACATTCTTTCCCGGGACAGCGGTGAGGCACTGGCACAAGTTGCCCAGAGAAGTTGTGGATGCCCCATCCCCAGAATTTTTCAAGGCCAGATTGGACAGGGTTTGGAGCAATCTGGTCTAGTGGAAGGTGTCCCTGCCCATAGAAGGGAGTTTGGAACAAGATGGTTTTTAAGGTCCCTTCCAATTCAAACCATTCAAAAATTCTATGAATCCTGGATGCAGCAAAGAGAGCTCCCCACCTAACTACCCACATCAAGGCTGAAGCAAAGCAGAGATCTAACCTAGATCTCTATTCCCCAGGGTAATCTGCAGCTGAACAGCTGTGGTTTATTCCACCAAATCATGGTCAACTTATGCTCACACCTGCAAGGGAGAAGACATTGCCTGGGTAACTCAGTTGAGTCTGAATAACACAAACCATGCCACAGAGTCAAACACTAGATCATGCCAGAACTTGGAGCGTCCCTCACCTCCACACAGCCTGCACAGGATTATTATTCATAGTAATCACTTCCTAAAGTCTCCAAAAAGCCCAGCTCACGGGCAGCACCCTGTATGCAAAGGGTACTGACCCACCTGTTCTGCAATCGCTTGATTTCTGAAAGTGAAGATAGATGGGAAATCTACCTGAACTACATCTTAATGAATTTTTGTCTCACTTTCTAAAGCTCTTCAATTATGAACCTTGGAGTCTGAGTGGAAATTAAATTCCTGGCAGATCAGGACTTTACCAGTTTGCTTTTAGCAGAAACTGGAGAAAACATGGAACAAAACTGATCAAGTAATACATTCAATGAATATGAGTGAAAAGGTCCTGGTAAGAGTATTATACCCATAATCTGAGATTGCAAGGGAAGGCACAGGGAACTGCAGTAGTTGCATTCATATACCTCCTGCTTGCAGTTTCCTGTAGCTGTGCAGAGCTCTAATGGAAGTTAAGGCTGCCCAAAAAGGCATGTGATGTTGTTTTGCAGCACACAGGACCTTGGAGAGGAAGCAGCTATTGCATATCCTCCCAGATCTGCCTTCAGTAGGGAAGCTGCCAAAGCTTGTTTCCTCAAGTCCCACACCATCGGTTTGTTTTGCTGTCATCACCACCTGAAACTCTGCTTTTGAGGTTGCAAGCAGCTCCTTTGCTCTCATGTCACTTGATGCTACAGACTCAGTGACACAAAAAGAAGTTTGCTGTATTTCCAGGAAGTCAGAGCTGTGCTGCATCTAGACCAGAGGCACACAGGCTGCACATTGTGCCTTGCAGGCTCTCCAACAGCTCTGAGCAAGCTCCCATGAGCTGCTTGGCCAGAACATTTTGCCCTGCTCCATGAAGGGGTTGTCCCCCCAACCCCACAGCACGAGAGCCAGCGCATTATGTTGCAACTGGAATAAGGGCCATGTTTATATAACACTTGGAATTCATTTTTACAAGGAAGGCCAGCCACAAACTGTAGGACTAAACTTTTCTGAATCTTTGAGCATCCAAGCAGACAAAACGGAACATATTTTCCAAAAATTGGACCGGATTTATGAACCCTGACTCAGTGCATCCCACGGTGTATCACTGCTTTACACTAGCCTGTCCTCCAGCTGCTGGGCTAGTCACCAAGCCTCAGCCAAGAGGGTTTGGGAACTTTTAATAGGACTATTCACATGTCAAGCTTCTCAGATGAGAGCAAACTAATCCCGTGGTTTCACAAATCTGCTGCCAGAAGAGCTGTCCCAGTAGTATGGTGGCTAATAAATGGACCCACTGCTGAGCAAGCCCCAAGCTCTCCAAAAGCTCAGGTTCCTAACACAAGTTTAGACTGAGCCAGAGTTGGCCTCTGGCAGTAAGAGCAGCACTGTGGCAGGGGCAGCTGCCAGAGGTCCCACACGCTGCATGTTGATGATAAGACACTGGCTGCAAGGCTTTTGCAGTGCCTCTTCCCCAGCTGCTGCTGAAAAGGAGGGAGACCTGCACCTAGAGCAGAGCTCCTCACTGATACTGACCAACAACAGCACAGGGCCCCAACCCAATGATTGATTTTAAGAGATACATTTGCCTGTTCTGGCATTTTTCCAAGGTTCACACACTTTATGTAAGTGACTGAGCCAGCATTTGGCAAGGGAGCATTTGAGTGACCACAACACTTTTGTTCTCTCTCCTCCCCCGCAAAACCTAGGAAATTATGGCCAGGTCACTGCTCCCAGAAAGCTGCCTCATGCAAGAACACAACCGTTTGTCAGAATGACAGCCTTTTACAACTGGGTATGGTAGTGCTTGGGATTACCATGACATGTACTTACAGCCACCTCCCATCAACTCTCAGATCAGGCCCTCTGATTTTTGTGCAGCTGCCTGTACATGAGCCACAAACACAGCCAGAGCTTAATTCAACACACTGTTGTGCCAACACCTTGACATTTCAGATGACATCTTCACAAGAGACTTTATATCCACACTAATGCAACTATCCTCTCCTGCAAATTCGCTTTGACATAACAAGGAACCAAGCCATTAGTCTGTCAGGCATCTGTCAGTCAAAGCCTTTCCTGTAAGCCCTGCTCAGACAGAGTGATCCATGGCCCCATCAGCTCAGACTCCCAACCCTTCCTTCTTTCCTGCTGTAACTGCATTGCAGAGCTCTGAATCAAGTTAAGGGCTCAAGCACTTCCAGGCAAGGACTGAGTTGTCTTCTCACGCACAGGCACAGAATCAGCTTCTGCAACTTCTGAGCTGAACTGATGTTTTCACAAAAATTATCTGCTGTAACCCCAACATCTTCCTCCAAAGCACCTGGGGCCATCACCGCCTAGATAAAAAATGAAAATATCATTTGCCATCTCCTAGGCTGGAGGCAATAAAGCAGCCGGGGGATTACAGAGCAGGCTGCAGATGAGCTGTATCGCCCACGTCTCCCTCCAGGAGACTGCAGCCATTACCATTTGCCTTGTTGCTGTTTGTTTGGTCTGTTTATAGCCATCTCAGACACTCCTGAAGCTGATTCTCTGAAATCTTGCTCAAGAAGAACTCAGAGACCTTTTGTTCCCTGCATAATTTAAGACCTTTTCTGTGGTTGCACACCACCAGCAGTGACGTGCTACCTCTTCTCTGTTGTCAGGCAGCAAATTCATCTGAGCCACAGTTAGACACAGAGAAGCATCATCTTTGGCTCCTTCCTCCATCAGTATCTCACCTTTGACTTTTCACCAGTTTGAGATGGCCCCAGCACCACAGAGCAGCCTGTGTTTCTAGCCCATCCCTTCCTGGGTCTGAACTTACTCCACTCAGAGCTTCAAGCCCAGCACAGCCAGGTCGTATTCCATGAGAAGCCCCTCAACCAGGCAGCCCCTTCCTTATCTGCCCAAAAGGCAAGGTAATCCCTCCTCATCTGCCTGCATCCCCAAGTAGTTTTTCTTCCCCCTCCAAAAGCAGACTGCTCTAAGACACTCTGTAACCTCAGAAGTCCAGTGCTGGACATCAGCCCAACACCTAGTTGGGTTAAGGGAGAGGCAACAAATCACTAAGAAGAAACTAAAACAAACAGGGCAGCAAATAGCCTCATGCTGCAGGAGCTGACAGCTGAGGAAAAAACAAGATGAAAGCACTGACAGGCTGCCCATCAGCAATACCTGCCAGGAAATCCAGACACCATCATCATGTAACAAGGGGCAGGACACAAACAAGGGCTGAAGCTGCACCAGTACTGAGAAGCTGACCTCAGCTGCTGCTTGAAGTTTAGCTAGGAGAAGCTGTGAAGCAGGTCTCTGCCTGGTAAAGGAGGCCAGAACAAACAGCAAAGAGCCTCTGCTGAACCCTGCAGGAAGCCAGTGACCACAGTGTTTGTTTGCCACCATGATCTAGCAGGCTATGGAAGTGCCATCATTCTTCCAATAAATGATGTTTTCCTGGAGCTTGTTTTAACAGGACAGTTGATGAAACAGCCACAGCCCAGCGGTTACACCCATACAGGATGCAGGACAAAGCACTGAGATCAGCAGGACAGCATTTTGGACATTGTCCTATTGCTGCACGAGAAGTCAGCATCCAGAGGACAGGAATGGTCTGTACTCTCCTCAGGTCTCACCTTGCCTGTAGACTCTGCCTCTTCTGGCAGGAGAAAGCTCTTGGGATCAGGGGTCAGTCCTGCTGCACAGTCCCAGCACACAGGGGTCAGCTTTTTACAAAGGGCTCCAAGATATCAGGAGTGACAAATCATCACTGTGTGAGTGACAATGAAAGGTGCCCACCACATTAAGGCCTGGCTTCTACACCCCCGAGTTCAGCCTGAACCGTTCTCGGAGTTCAGGATGGATCTAAGCACAGTCACACCTCAGGACCATCAAGTGACCTCTCCTTGCTTGGCAGTACAGTAAAGGAACTGCACAAGAAAGGATCTATACTGACCCCCCTTCACACAGAATATCATGAGCTCCACCAAAAGCACTCTTGGAGTCAGTCTGGAGCTCTGCAACACCCCTATACAAGAGAGGGCACACTGCCCATGTGCTTATGCTGAAAGAGAAGCTCAGCTCCAGCCTTCTTGGGGCCTTAATTCCAGGACCACAGTGATAAAATGGAAAAGAGACAGGTAGCACACCCTTCCCTGCTCTTCTCTCACTGAAAGGAGATGTGCTGAACATCTCAAGGCAATGGCAGCCTGCAGGGCAGAAAAAAAGACCCTTGAGACAGTGAAAACAAAAGCATACACTGCACATAGCCTGGTGTACAGAAGACAAACTCCATGGACAGATCCCAGTCCTCCAAGTGCACACCACTGTTTCCATGGCATCCCAGCTCCCAGCTGTGCCAGCTGCATGGACAGAGGCACAACCACCCCCGGAGTGGTGGTGCTGAGATGCACAGTCTCTGGAAGGCCTCTCCCAAAAGAGACCCACACAGCTTGAGCCAACTCCTTGCCAGTCCTCAGCCTCATCACCCAGCTAGAAGGTGACACATCCTGCTGCTGGAATTCACCCACCAATCACCTCCACAACACTGGCAGGTCAGAAAGAAAGCAGCTTTCTACACTGTTGCTGTGGAAGCAAGAAGAAGTAGTAGCAATAGGAGGCTCATGAACCCTGTCCTAAGGGTAAAGACATTCCTGGTTCAAGATGCTTTTGTGCACTTCTTGGGCCCTGCATGCTTTTTGCAGAAGGGAGTTTTGCAGACCAACAGTAAGGCCAGTTGATAACCTAATTCCAGTCCCAGACTGAACTCTGCTGCTTAAAAGTGTCACCACTGTTCAACTGCATCAACAGCTTTTCATTCTCCTGACAGCATTATCAGACCTCTAACAGGCCACCACAGCTGGGGGAGCTGTAGGTGACTCACCAATCTTTGACAGTAGAAATCTGGGTGACTCCTAAGTTTGGTTGCCCCAAACAGATTCCACTCGAGCACAGCTCCATGCTCACAGCACTGGGGCAGAGGAAAGCAGCTCCAGGTCCTTCACTGACATCTTGTGTCAGAAGCAGGAACTGGATACAACAGCGACCTCCAGGCAGGCTCCAAACGCTCCCAGCTCACGTGCACAGGGCCTTGGCTGAGAACAACCAGAGCACCGGGACTTTGGGAGCTGAAAGAAGGGATTGAACATGTTATTCCTAAAGGGTTTCAGAGAAAGCTTAAACCAAATCAGTGCTCACATACACACCCTCAATCCTGGACACGTTTTTCTGCACTTCTTAAGGCCAGCTCAGGAGCCTGCCTGCCCACAGACAGCCCATTTGTCCCTGTGTTTCTGACTCAACACGGGAGAGCTTGGCTCAGGTTACCTGGTGATCAGACAAGCAGAGGCAACAGGGGATCACACACAGAAAAAGCATGATTTCCTCCCTTCCAGCAGCACTAAACTGCCAGCCTAAGTCCTGAGCAGACAAGTCAATTCCTTTATGCTTCCAGACTGATCTGGGCACACCAGAGGGAGCAGCATTTCAGACCTGGAAGCAAGGTCCTGCAAGCAGCCAGATACCAATTCCTAAATCCAGAACAGCCTTGGTCCTTCAGCCTTTCTCTGTGGCTAAGGCAATCACTGGCTCCAGGACTGGGACTTAGTGCAGAGCCAGATACTTGAGAGGCAGCACCAAAGACAAAACAGAGAATAGGGAAGAATGTATCAGTAATTTATGCCCCAGTACTTATTTTGGCTTCTAATACATCAGCCACTGCCTGAATTTAGTGCAGATGAGCATTTGGGAGAGAAAGAACCACGTTAAAAGTCTGTGGAGCACAGAAAACAAGGACTGAAATGGGAAAATCAGGACTAAAAGGACAGAGGAAAGAAATTGTTTGCCCAGAGAGCTATGTAAGTAATAAAGAACAATGCTCCTTTGAAGAAAAATCCCTCTCCAAAAGCATGCTAAGCAGGAGCGTGGTCAGCCAAGTGAAAGAGGAACAAGACTGGCAGTGAATTTGGAAGGACCTTCAGGTTCTGAATGGAGTGTGACCAAGAGCAGAGCAGCTGCCACCAGAGAGCTGCCAGGGACAGAAGAGTTCCCCCATGCAGGAACTCCAACGTGACTCATCCAAGGGCAGCCAGCACCACTCCAAGGGAGAACTGGGCTTAAGCAGGTTGGTTCAGAAACCAAGAAACCATGAGAAAAGAGAAGTTCCAAGTACAGAAAGCCTCCAAAGAGGAAGTTATCTGCAGGAAAGGTCACAGTTCAGGGCATGTTGAGACTAGTGATTACCAAGAGAGCAGAAGTCACTCCCATTGCCCTCTTTAGGCCCTGGGCTCCTCAGCAGCAATGACAGTGACTGCTGCAAGCAAAGAGCTGCAAAAAAAGAAAAGCAGAAAAGGAGCTTCTGTCCTAAGTGAAAATATACTGGGAATTTTTAAGGTAGAGACTGGGGCACAACAGAGAACTCTGTTCCCATTCTATTCTACCTGGAGTGAGCAGCTCCAGGTAATTGGCATCCAGGGTTCAGCTGGCCAGGGATTTATCTAAACTGTCAATGTCAATTAACCACTCAGCAATGACTGTCTAGATAAAACTGATGCTTAACTAAATTTTTTTTAGAATAAAGAACGATCCAATAATTATAGTTCCACTGATCAAAACAACCAACACCTCTGGATACATGTGTTTCTAGTTTATTTCAAGACAGGCCTGGTTTTACTCTTTGTGATTTGTGATCCAGGTTTTGTACCCCCAAGTGAAAACTGCTAAGCACATCACTGATCAGAGTAAGAGTTTAGCACCAACTAATTAAGCTGATGAGCTGACCACAGAACTGCAGAATAGACTGGGTTGGAAAGGACCTTCAAAGGCCATGTAGTCCAACTGCCTGCAATAAGCAGGGATATCCTCAACTAGACCAGGTTGTTTAGAGCTCCATTCAGCCTGGCCTTGAAAGTTTTCAAGAGTGGGGCATCCACCACTGCTCTGGACAACCTGTGCCAGGGTTTCACCACCCTTATGGTAAAAAAAAAAAAAAAAAAAAAAAAAAAAAAAAATCCTCACAGTTCTGCAAGTTTGTACACACTGATCTAGGAAAAAAAGATGATGGCTGCAAGTCAGAATTAGTCTTGAAAGATCTCAAGATCACAGGCAACAAGTAATTTACTCAGATGTGCACTAGACATTCTTCCACTAGTGATCCTTCAATAACAGCAGGTACTTTCCTAGGTGACCTGATCTCCTTAAAGACTAATAATGGATATAAGGGATCCTAGATTATACAATAACCTTTTCCCAGGCCTTAAAAGGTTTCCTGCCCTTTAGGGAGTGAAGGCACAAACACGTCTCACCAGCAACGCCTGTCAAAACCCACCAGGCTCCCAAAATCTGCAAGGCACAGGGCACAGCTACACGGCCACCTCAAGAAAGCAGTGGGAGCCCAAGTTCCCTTACACCCCAGTATCAGCTGCTGCGATCACACGGCCGGGCTGACCGGGAAACTGAGTCAGCTGAGGCGGGGTGGGGGGACAGGTCGGGGCACCGACTGCGTCCTCAGCCATGGGGTGAAGAGGGAACAGCGCCTTATAAACGCCGAGATCGGTTCTTTCCCCCACTGCCAGCCAGGCCCTCTGCTCCCCTCAGCCCCCCACCATCTCCCCTCAGCCCGGACATTCCCCTCAGGATGGCGGGGTGGNATGGGGGGGGGGGGGGGGGGCTGCTCTCGCTTGCCTCAGGCCTCTACCGCTACTCACCCTCCAGGCTCTCGCACTGCACCAGGTTCACGTAGTCGCCTTGCCGGAGCACCCCCGCTTTAAAGCCGCGCACCAGCCCTTCCAGGTACCCGTTATCCACGTTAAAATAGAGCTCCGGGAAACACGACATGGCGGCAGCGACGAGACGGCAGCGCTACCGCCCGCCGCCTCACGTGACTCGCGCCGGGTCACGTGGCCGCGGCCCCTTCCCGGCAGCCATTGTGAGCGGGAGCGCCCTGAGGCGATGGCGGCCGCCATCAGCCTGGGCCCGCCGTGCCCCTGCTCCGGCTGCCAAGCGAGGGCCTCCCCTGCACTACATCTAAGGCATCGTGAGCCATACAGGCAGAAGGATACACAAGGAGAGTTGGCAGTGTCGCCTACTGCCGACACACCACTTCTACTAGTCAGGAAGTACCGAGCTAGTTAAAGGGCTTTGCCAGAAACTGCTCTGTAAAATTTTTTTTTTTTTTTTTTTTTTTTTTT
>WEIU01011028.1:529685-594319 GCA_013389925.1 Aegithalos caudatus | reverse complement strand
GCCGGGGCGGGCGCTCGGGGGCGGCCTGGGCTGGGAAGGGAATCAGCGGGGGCCGGGGTCCCCCGGTGCTGCGGGGAAATGGAGCTGAGCCGCCAAGGAGGGAGGAGGACGCAGAGCCTGGGAGCTCCTCAGCAGAGTTCCCCAAGGAAAGGGGAGCCGTCCTGTCACCCCAGAGCAGCTCGGCTGGAGTTCCCCAGGTACTGGGGACAGACACAACTCCTGCCGCCCTCCCAAGTCCTGCAGACACGTCCCCGGGGCAGGGGGAACAGATCAGCCCGGCCCAGCAGTCGGCGGAGAGTTCAGGCCCTGAAGGGGGCGCAGAGAATGTGATCAAGCTGGACCCGGGCAAGAGCAAGGGAGGCAGCCTGCGGGACAGGCTCCTGCAGTTCCCGCTCTGCGAGAAAGCCCTGGCCTTCAAACTCCGGCCGGGCTCCAAGGAGAGCCTCCTGTCCCTGGGGCAGTTCAACTGCTGCCATGTCATTTAAGGGCCCGGGACTGGCCCCGCTCTGGGGTCTGGGAGGGCGCCCACTCCCCTGCCTTTGGTCTGTGGTGGCTGTGGGGCTAGCGGGTGGCACAGTGCCCTGCTTTGTCACCCGTGGTGGCCACGTTGCCAGCACGCACCCCTGGAACCCGCTGTGACAGACCATCCCCCAGACAGGCCTGCCCAGGGTGAAGCAGACTGGGGTCCATCCCCGCACTGGCCAGTGTGTCCCAAAACCTCTGGGATAGCTCCATGACCCTGCCAGGTTGGGATGGACCGTGACACTTTTTTAACTACTAGAAATAATTTTTTTAAATAGTCTATTTTAATGTAATTAAATAGAGATTGCTATATTCCCCCTCAGACCCCCCAGTGCCCCAGCCCCACAGTGTGCATGGCCCGGGGCTGGGCTGTCCTGCCTGCAGCCCCCCCGCCAGCCCCGCTGGGGCCAGGCACAGCCTGGCCCGTGACCCCAGGCCGTCCCCTGGGCCCTCCCTGCAAATAAGCTTCCTATTTATTATCTCTTTGTTTTCTTGCTGGCAAGAAATGAATGACGATGGAGGCGTGGGCCGGAGCTTGGCCTGAGCCGTGGCGCATGTGCGTGGAAAGAGCGGAGCCGCTGGGAAGCAAAGTTTGTCAGGACAATAAAATAAGCTCATGGGTTGATGTGGGTGCAGTGTCGTTGCAAAAATATCACTGTCCCCTCGGGGGGCCAGGGATGGCTTCCCTGGCACCAGGGGTGGCTTTAAGGGAGCATCTGCCTGAGCTGAGGTGGGCAGGGGCCTGGAATGGAGCTCTGGGCAGCCACAGATGGGAGTAAGGATAGGGATGATGAACATCCAAAGGTGAGAGAAGGCCTGGGTGTGCCAGAAAACAGGTGGAGGGTGCTGTACATCCTCATGGGAGTCAACCACACTCAGCCTCAGGGTGCCCCCAATAGCTTTCCCCACTGTCAGCCTGAAGCCACCACTGAGTCCCAAATTTCAAACCCAACCCAGACTTACTTCCCTCCAGTTCTACTATTCCTCTTCCTTTTCTATCCATCCTCCTTCTCCCTCCTTTCAGATGTACCCCTGATAGTTCCCTTGTCTGCCCTCATCATCCAACATGAGATCTCTCTGAGTATTGGGTGGTTAGAAGAACGGAGCAATGCCATGTTCATGTCTCAGGTGGGATGGAGCCAGTTTGGAACAGCCTGGGGAGTTGGTGATAGGAAAAGAAGGAGGGGGGTGCTCTGAGGACCCTGCAGCCCCCCCAACAGCAGAAGGGGATGCTGCTCCTGCCTTAAAGGATAAAGCATCCACCTGAACAGGGGCTTGAACCCTGGACCCTCAGATCTAAAAATCTGATGCTCTCCCAACTGAGCTATCCAGGCTCACATTTGAGCTTGGGGGGGCTGTCTGTGACAGGAGGGGACCCCGTTTTCCTGCAGCATTGCGGGGACAATGTGGGGACCCACTTCGATATTTCCCACTCCCACGCCACCCAAGGAGGCTGCCAGCGCAGGCCAGACTGAACACCCGACTTCTGGGAATCTCACCGGGCACTGATGAGGCACCGGGATGCGCCCTGGGAAGGTGCCGGTGCCGCAGGGATGCGCAGGCGGGGAGGGGAGCGGGATGCTGCGGGAGTGGCTGCGAGACCTCCGCCGCTGCCGGAGGGAGGCAGGAGGGTCCCGCGGGGGGCAGGAGCGGCAGCGGTGGCTGTGGCCGCACCGGGGTCCGAGCTCTGCTCTGCGGCTGCAGCAGCCCCGGCTCGAATCCGAGTCCAGCGGCGCTTCTGCGGGAGCCGCGTTAAAGCAGGAGGGAGGCGGCTGCGGGGACTTGGGTCACGGAGACACTGAGCCCGCGGTGGGCACAGAAAGGCCATCCCACGTGTTCTCTTGCTCTTCCTCCCCATTCTTCAGGAAAGGACCCTTTTGCCCCATAGGGAACCCACCCTGCCAGTCCAGCCTTGCCCAGCTCGGAAGGGACTGGAGATTAAAGCCGACCCCAATTGCAGACAGGGTGGGGGAGCCCCCGGGACAGCCCGCAGAGAGCCCCGTGGGGCCCCTTCAAACACCTCGTGCGCACTAATTGGCTTCATTAGAGCAGCCAGTGATGGCATCAGCCCCCTTCTGCTGGGGCGGGGGACAATACTAATGAGCTGGGGGAACGCCGGCCTCGGGACGGCCCTGAAGGAGAGATCAGAGCCCGTACGTTGGGTGGGAGTGTGTAGTGTCGACTGAAGAAGAGCACAAGCTTAATTACCCTGATTAATTAGAGCTCGCTGCTTTTAACTCATGTCTGGAGCTGTGACCGCACCGGTGCGCGGCCCCACTGCAGCCACGGAGGCACCGCAGCCCGCCGAGGTGCCCCTGCCCCGGGGTGGAGACACCCGCAGAAAGACATGTGCTGGTCCCTGGATCCCACAGAGAGGCACCATAAGGACCTCAGACGCTACAGGGAGGTGCTCGGAGGCTGAACCCTACAGAGAGGCGCTGTGAGTCCCCCTCGAGCCCCGCGAGCAGGAGGCTCCCGGGCGCGTTTCAGCCGCTGCTCCCCGGTCCTTTCTGTCCCTTTCTGGGCGCCGTTAGCCCGGCCCATGGGGGCGGAGATCCCCGCCTACCAGGAAGGGCCCGACCGGGACCACGTGTTGGCAGCGTCATGGCGTCGGCGCCCAAGAGGTTCAAGGTATGGGAAAAGCCGGCGGCTCCCGGGGAACTGGGGACACAGCGGCTCTTGGGACGACGGCGCTGATGGGGTCCGCGATCGGCCTCATGGCTTCTTCCCCCTCACCCAAGTTTCTATCCACAGGCGGCGGTCGAGAGCGGTGCCCAGGGGACGGGTAGTGCCGACCGCCTCTGCGGGTTCCTGGCATGGTGCGGGCAGGCCGGGGTGGAGCTGAACCCCAAGGTGAGGCACAGCGGGGCGGCCCGGGCGTGCCCCAGGTCCCCCCTGGTCTCTTCGCCCCGCCCCTCACTGCTCCCTCTGGCCCCAGGTCCGCCTGAGCAGGGAGGGCGCGGTGGCGGGGTACGGGATGTTGGCCGCCGAGGAGCTGGAGGAGGGAGAGGTGCTGTTCACCATTCCTCGCACGGCGCTACTGTCCCAGTACACCACCTCCATCCACGCACTCTTGCAGGAAGGTGAGTGCAAGATTCTTGTGTCACTCCAGTTTGCTGTGCCTTTTAAAGGGGAATAAATGGGTGTGGTAAAGCCTCGGGAACGTTCCTGATTTGCGCAGGATGGTGTAGGGCTGTTTGATACCAGGTAGGAAAGGGAAGGGCTGGGCATCCCCTCGCTTCCCTAAGAACTGTGCTGGACAGGGAGAAAAGTCTATCAATGCATCATCCCCAACTTCTAGGTGACAGGCACCCCATACTATGCTGCTTTCCTTGAAGTACTGCTAAGAACAGTTCCTTGGTTCCTGAAGACATGCAGAGCCTCAGGCTGAGGAGGGGAAGGCCATGGGAGAACTCATCCATAACTCCAGAGAAGCAGTTTCTGGTCCTGGTTCAGCTCAGGACAAACCCAAGACAAACCAGAATAAAAGCTGGTTCAGCTCCAGGCTGAAGACAGGCACAGAGGCTTGTCATATCAGGTTTTGATTCTGAAACAGAACAAACTTATGTTTTCTCCATCTTGTCTGGTTCTGTAGCCCAGGAGTCCCTGCAGAGCCAGTCCGGTTGGGTCCCTCTCCTGATGGCCTTGCTACACGAGTACACAGCCAGCAGCTCCCACTGGCAGCCGTATTTCTCCCTCTGGCAGGACTTCCGCAGCCTGGACCACCCCATGTTCTGGTAAGGTGAAAGCAGGGGGGCTGGGGGAGGCTCACTCTCACAGCTGAAGGCAGGCACACACCAGGGCTTGCTGAGTGTTGTCCTGGGAAGGGATGTGGTCCTGCTGGGTGGCCCCAACCCTGTTCTAGCCCTGTGCTGGCCCTGGCAGGAGCCTGAGGGGCCCTCCTGGAGCTATGTTACAAGGAGATCTGGAAAACAAGCACCTGGAGAGCACAGGGAAGCTGAGATATTTAAGGAGGAAGGGATTTATAGACCCTTGACCCTAGCACAGAGAAGAACCTGTTTTTCTTGCAACAGGCCTCAAGAAGAGCGAACAAGGCTCCTGCAGGGCACAGGGATCCCAGAAGCTGTGGACAAGGATCTAGCTAACATCCACCTGGAGTACAACTCCATCATCCTGCCTTTCATGAAGACCCACCCTGACATCTTTGACCCCAAACTGCACACTCTGGAGTTGTATAAGGAACTGGTGGCATTTGTCATGGCTTACAGGTGAGAAGTGAGAGCTTTGCTCCAGAAAAGGATCACAGACAAGGAAGCAGGAGTACAGGCTATGTTAGAGGTTGCAGTTGCACAAGAAACCAAGTATAAGGTGAAGCTTGCCCTGTGCAGCCGTGTGTACCACTGGCTTGTCTTAGCTTTCAGGAACCTTTGGAGGAGGAAGAAGAGGATGAGAAGGGGCCCAATCCTCCCATGATGGTGCCAGTAGCAGATATTTTGAATCATGTGGCCAACCACAATGCCAACCTGGAATACTCTCCTGTGAGTGCAAAGCTGCTGCACCAGGCATTGTCACAGCTTGGTTCTGTTTTAGTAAGACCTTCGGGAATGCGGGCACAGCAGGGTGGGCTCTCAGCCCATGGCAGCAAGTCTGGCCTGGATCTCGTTAATACAAAGGTCTGCTGCATGTTTGGTGTTTAAGAGGAGCTCAGGGTCATCTGAACTCTCTGAAAGCCTCTGTTGAGCAGTCAGATCAGCACAGCTCAGAGGGTCTCCTCCCCTGCTTGCAGCAATGTTTGAGGATGGTTACAACGCAGCCCGTGGGGAAAGGACAGGAGATCTTCAACACATATGGGCAGATGGCCAACTGGCAGCTGCTGCACATGTACGGCTTCGCAGAGCCCTACCCCGGCAACAGCCACGACACGGCCGACATCCAGATGGTGACAGTGCGCAGGGCGGCTCTGCAGCGTGAGTGCCACCCCAGCCCCTCTGGGAGGGGATGGGGCAGGGATCTGTTAAACAGGGATGACATGAAAAACAAGTCTGTTTCACAGCATTTCAGGGGTGGGGCCATGCCTTGGTTTTCTGCTGCCTGTTTCCCTTTCTCCATTCACCTTCCCCCTCCACTGCCATCCTGTTTGTGTTCACAGCTCTGTTGTCTTCAACAGGTGCCAAAAGTGAAGCTCAGAAGCAGCTGGTCTCAGAGCAGTGGGACTTCTTGTGCCAGCTGGAGATGGTGGGGGAGGAAGGTGCCTTTGTGCTTGGCTGGGATGAGGTACTGACAGAAGAAGAGCTGTCCGTGACCCTCAAGGTAAACATGGCCAGGTGGGGGAAGAGCTGCAAAAAGGAGCAGAGTGCATCTGGGCAAATCAGCAGTGCAGAATGGCCCAGTGAAGGGGACAAGCACCCGAGGGCACTTTGGCACTAACAGTCCTGTGTGAACAGTGGTAAGGGGGTGTGGCTGCCCAGCTCCCAGGTGCTGTTAAGTCATCTTCCTCTCCTGAAGTAGCCAGTCATGTGTACTCACATATTTGTCTTGAATGGCTCCATGGCCACAGCAGTTCTAAAAAGCTGTCACAACTTTGTAGGTAACAGCTGAGATGCTTTATAAGAACTTACAAATACCCACATTTGCTCTTTTAGTGCTCTTCTAACCCACAATTACTTGCACTAAGCCAGTTTTAGTCTCTTAACCTTTAGTGCAGCTGAGGAATAACTCACCTGCTCCATGTGGCTCTTCTGTTCCACAGAGGAGAAAGCCTGACGTACTCACACTGCCAGTGACTTATCCCTTTGCCTGGGTTACTACAGGTGCTCTGCATGTCAGAAGAAGAATTCAAGGAGTATAAGGAACAAGATGGCTGGGAAGATGACAGCGAGGAAGAGGAAAATTCTACTCTTTCAAATGAGGCCCTCTCCAGACTTAAAACCCCTTGCAAGAAGCTCCTTTATGACAGTGTGCTGCTGACCCTGGAGTCCTATGGGGCAGACCTGAAAGCAGAGCAGGACTTGCTAAATAACAAGGAGGTCTATAAGAAACTGAGTCGAAGGGAGCAGCAAGCGCTGCACGTGCGCTATGGACAGAAAAGGATCTTGCATCAGCTGCTCGAGCTGGTACAGTAGAAACCTCAGTGACTGGGACAGGACCTGGCTGGGGCTGATCCTGAGGGAAAGGTCAGCCTCTGGCCATCTCTTCTGTAGCAGAGAGAACAGATGGCAAGACTTTGTGTCCACCTGTCCCCCGTACAGCACGTGGAATTTTAGCTACCTCTACATAAAGAAGTATCTTCACAGTACTGAGGTGGTTTTGAGTGGCCTTATTGTATCATGAGAGCTCTGGAGCACAAATACCACCTTTTCCAGAGGCTGTAAGAAACCCCAGCCATCCTAATGGCTGTTTTAGGAAGGCAGACATACACTGCCAGAACAGCAGAGGATTCCCTCATTCAGTATCAGGAATTTAAGGCAAGAGCTGCTCCTTGTCCAGACGAAGTGGGCAGAAATCCAGCTGGTAGCTCTTACCTTGGAGTGGTTCAGAGTAAGTATCTGGCAGCTGGACCTGCTGACAACACTAAACTGTTAACCTGTATGTATTTTATGTTAAACATTTTCAAAAGTACAGGTCCATCTAGCTGGTCTTCACGTAGGCTCAGTATAACAAATATTTCCTTTTATTTCCACAAAAGGTATTTCTTTGTGGGTTTGAGACTACTCTGGAGGAGCACTGTCACAGTTCTACAGCTGCTGCAGGCTGAGAATTTGATACACACCCTCTGCTTAATGCAGTTCTACCTTGAACTCACTTTGGTTTTGCATGACAAAACACTGATAGTTGACAGGACAAGCTCTATTTAATAAAAATGAGTTTTCTTACCTGCCTATAGTGCTTGGGGACAGGGTGGTTTAACTGTACTGAGGGGAGCTTGTTCTGGTTTCCCAGATGGGACAACAAGTGAATTCATAAAGACAGTTAAAATTGGTATTTTGGTATGCTGTGTCTCTCCAAAGAAATCATACTGGAAAATGTACATGTCAGAGGAGTATTATATTTGGTATCTTGATTAAAGTTTGGGGTTTGGGTTAAAACTTGGGTTTTTTAGGTATGCACAAACTTGCTGATGACCAAAGCATATAAAAGGTTTGAACACTATATAACAAGACTTTGTTATACCTACCGTTTGTAACTGCTTGCCTGCATGGGCATTGGAAGTTCCACCTCACTGGAGAAGGGCATTTTGAGAATTTCACTTTCAGACTGTGTTTTTGGACCATGGGGAAAACTTGGAGATTCACTTACTAAGAAGTTGTTGATTATGTGGTAGCCTTTGTATCTATTAGAGAATTGGGGAAAATGGCCTCAGAATGGATCCTGCAATTAATGCTACATTGTTGCCAGGAAGGAAAATGGGGCAAAGCACCAGATGTTGATCTGTTCTTTGCATTACAGAACAATGATCAGGGTTGGAAGGAATGTGGCTTGATGACAGCTGACCCTCATGTCTGAGCACTAGAGAAATAAAAAGGAAGTGTAATGAAGAGAATGAGGTGGAGAAGAGAAAGGAAAGAAAAGGGAAGAGATCAGACAAGGGATGGTAAATTTGGTTGATTGCTGTGATAGTTGGAAGGGCAGGAGGTAATGTAACGGAATCAGATTTCAACTGGTAAATTCCCATCTAGTAGGAAAAATTCAATGTACTTACTGTAAAAGCAGAACAGGCACTGGAAGCAAATGCCCACAGAACCCAGGGCACAGGTAATCCTCAAAGATGGGAGGCTCTCCAAGTAGGAAGACTGCTTACACTCAACTGGGATTTAGATTGAGAGGCAGCTGAGAGCTTCAAAGAATCCCCAACAGAACTCCTGGTCACAGTAAATTTGGGGAATGAAAAGGTAGAATACCAAATAGAGGAGCAACTTAGATGTAAAGGAGTCTTCAGTTAACAAAGCACATCTATAGCTGGAGCTATAGGGAAAAAGGAAATAAGGCAATTCTTCCACCCACTCAAATTTGGAATTGTAAAGAGTTTTATAAATTTTTTGTACATATCCAAATACCCAATGCCATTATTAGGAAGAGGATTAAGTAAATTAAATCCAAAAAGAACCTTTGAAAAAGGACAGATCCAGAAGAAAAAGCCAATGGGGCACAAGTGTTAATGTTACAGGATCAAAAAGACCCAGAGAGGAAGAGATACCCAAGAAAATAGAAAATGGGGTGACTCCTTTCATATAGATGACTGGCACACCTGCAAAATCACAAGAAGCAAACAATAATTTGTAACAATCCAATTAAAACCAGGCACCAGCCTCGTAAGATGAAAACAATACCCTGTTAAATTGGAAGCTGGAAAAGGACTAGAGCCAGACATTGAAAGATTTATTACTTTGGCTTGCTTCAGGAATGCCAGTCAGTTTAATACCCCAGTTCTACCAGTTAAGAAGCCACAATCAGATAAGTATCAGCTAGTCCAAGATTTAAGAGCCATAAAGCTTGCATACATGATGTGCATTAACCACATAAAAAGACAATGATCAATGGTTTAGGGCATTAGACTTGAAAGATATTTCCTTAAAAGATAGCCTTTTGTATCCCACTGAATGCTGGAATTCAGGAGCTGTTTGCATTTGAAGGGCAGAATCCTCAAAGAGGGGGCTGTCAACTGGGCTGGACTGCTTTACCATAGGGATTCAACAACAGCCATACAACTTCTGGAAAACAATGTAAAACTGTGTGTCCTTGGGACTGGAATGAGAGGCATGGTAAAATGTATAGTGAAGAAGAAATGAGAACTGTGTCCACAGTTCCAACTTCAAAAGGCTCAGTTTCAGCACTGCTGCTGACCTGGCAAAGAAATGCTATGGAATTGTAGGACCTAGCCACAATCTGCTCTCCTTGACACAGAGGTGACTAATGCCTGGAACAGAAAGAGAGAGAATTCCCTCTGAGCTGCCACCCACTGGCACAGCTGGCTCAGTGATCCCTCAGAGCTGTTTCTTCCTTCAAAGCCAGGTATGGAACCCCTTAAACCTGAGGAAACCTCAGGAAATCCTGACCTCTGCCCACACCACAGCAGTCAACTAAAGCAGCTTAAACAAGCTGATGTTATGTAAAAAGAAAGAAGTGAAGCTCTATTTCCTAGCATCTGCTAGGTTAAAGGACCTTGCAATATTAAGACTGAAGCTGCCTACCCTTACAACAGCTAACCACAACTGTGAGCAGATTCCTGCTGCAAGGAGATTACAACAGGGGGAAGGCACTAGAAGTGAAACTGATGGGCTAACTCTGTATACCTCCACTGCAGTCTCCTGAGACAAACTGCTCATGAACTTGCAACTGAGCCATTCCTATTTCCACACAACTGTCCTTTCTGATGCACTTCAAAGCAAGACCCTGTCTAGTCACTGCATCTGCCCACTGACCTCATGCTAGAGAACAAACCCAGCTGCTTTCAACAGGCAGTGCCCAAAACACACTGGAAAACTGCAGGTTTTGGATGGGTGGAACAGGCTTTGGAAGACACCAACTGGCCAGGGTAGAACTGGAGAGAATAAGCACAGTGGCACGTGCTGCATGTCATGACTTTAATGTGTAACTACAGTATGCATACATACAAGAGTGGGAGAACTAAAGCCCAAGAACTAGAAAGGCTACAAAATACAACACGTGGACCAATACTTTACAAAACATTGAAAATCCTTACAAAATGGGCTGTATTGGTCCTTCGGGTTTTTTGTTTTCTTTAATTTTTTCTTTTTTTTCCTTTTTTTGGTTTTTTTTACAAACTTATATTGTGTGGTCACAGGGGAGGGTAGGAAAAGGTCTAGATTTAACCCCTCATCTTCCAAAATTTACAACGGTCCAAAAAAAAAAACAAAACAAAAAAAAAACCCAAAAAAACAAAACAAAACAAAAAAAACCCCTATAGGCCTGGTCTCTGGTTTATTTACTGAAAACAGCTGACCCTCACCCAAAGGGCCTGTTTCTTCTTCAACATAAAAAGGAGGCATTCTCTGACTGCCACTCCACTTGCTGTCTATCAGCCTTTTATGAGGGTGAGGGGAAAGCAACACTGAACCTTAACCCTTCCCTCACCCCTCCTGTACTCCACAGAATTCCCATATTCCAAACACATCCACTTTTTTTTTTTTTAAACAACTTAGTGATTTAAAGGTCCCCCATTCACATAAAGAAAAATAAGTTACTGGCTTTTCAATATTCTTTGGGAGTCTGGGAATGTCAGGACAAGGAGGTCTGCCCCAGACAAGTGCTTGGCATCAGCAGCTGCCCCTTTATTACAAGATGGACAGGCACCAGTTACCCACCTGCCTTTTACACAATTTGCACAAACCCAAAAGTCCAGACAAATGTTTCTGTTCCTTGTATTTACACTAGTTCAAATGATATTCACAGCATCTTCTGAAGTTTGGCCAAAAGTCAAAAAATTTGTTTCAAACTTTGGAACATGCCCATATAAGACTTTCACCCAGGGTCTGTTGTGTCTACCCAATCAAGGGGGCTGGGAAGGTCAGGAGGAGCCTTACAGAGTCTTCAGTCAGTTGATGGGATGGGATCTCCAGGCTGGCACTCTTAAAACGCAGGATGCAGCTCATCTAACTGGCACCAGTTCCTTCCATAACTTGCTGGGCCTGCTTCTGCCCCATGCAGCACTGTGCAACTGACTGGAACAACCTGCACACAGAAGAAAAGCAATGGTAGGTGCATTTATGGCAGCAAATGGATGCTCTGGCAGCACCAAAACCTCAAGGTTCAACTGCTTCAGAGATACTGTTTTAACGATTCCGTGGTTAAGTTATACTCACTTCTCAATTTCTGGAGCGCAGTGAACAAACTCATGGTTCCAGAACTTAAAGGCTGGATTTTTTATCAGCTCAATAAATGTAATAAGGAGACCCCAGGGATGAGGCCTATTTACAATCAGTCGTTCCAAGAGAACCCTGAAAACAAAGTTAGAACACTTAGAGCTCAAAGATCAAAAATACAGAAGGAAGGAAAGCACAAAGCCGAATGCTGGCCAGTTAAACGCCGCCCCCCTCACCTGGTGATCTGCTCCTGGATGGCCTCAGTGTTGGCCTCTGCAAACAGGTAGAGCATGGTGCAGCTGAAGTAGTGGGTGTGGCTGTTGGGGTAGCGCAGCTGGTTGGCGATGGCGTTCAGGAACAGGTACCGGCCTGCAGGACAGAACACTCAGTGCACACAAAGGGCAATGAAGGAGAACCAGGAGTGCTCGAGACTCATGTTTGGGAGCCTTATGGAGGTACACAAAACAAAACCAACTGAAGACATGTAAAAGCTGTATCAACCCAGGCTGATGGAGAAGTAAGAATTCAATTCTTCACTGAAGGCATTTCTAATTCCATTCAATACTTTGAACTTTTGGTTAGAACATTGCTCCTATATTCAGAATATTCTAATGAAGCATTAATTTCTGTGAATTCACTATCAGCTACATGAAATCACAGAATCATCAGGGTTGGAAGAGACCTTTAAGACCATCAGGGCAGCACTACCCCTGTAACCCCATAACCACTTATTCACATCACCCAGCACCAGATCCAGACACCTCTCAAACACCTCCAGGGATGGCAACTCCACCACCTCCCTGGCAGCCTATTCCAGTATCAGACCACCCTGACAGTCTAAAAACCTTTTCTGGTATCTAATCTGAATCTTCCCTGTAACACCTTAAGGCCATTTCCTCTTGTCCTCTCACTGCAGGTATGGTAGAAGATCCCCACTTCACTACAACAATCCTTCAGAGCTCGGGTTCCCCTGAGCCTCCTCTTCTCAACACTTAAACCCAGCTCTCTCAGCCATTTCTCACAGGACATGTTTTCTAGACCTTTCACAAGCCTTGCTGCCCCTTTGCTGGACACATTCCTGCACCTCAATGTCGTTTTCAAAGCGAGGGCCCGCTTGCTGTAAATGTGACATTGCATGAACTAGCGGTGTTTCCAGCTCACCTTCAGTATCCAGGTCTACTGCCAAATTCTGGAAGATGTCCATGTGAGCTGAGTGGGTAATGGTGCTCATGGAGGGTGTGCTGCCTTTGTTGTGAATGTGTGCAATAGCTTGAGTACCTACGTAGAGCACCAGTGCATTAATCAGCTGGATGTTGTAGCGGTTGCCAGGTTCATTTGATACCTAATAGCAAAGATATGAAAAGCATTAAGAGTCAATATTCCTTCAGCACTCAAATGTACAGTATGTACAACAACAGCATCAAAGAATCTTATTGATTATCCAGAAGACAACACACTGGGACATCCACAAATTCAATTTGGCATTCAGCCTTTTTTAAATACACATATATTAGAAAGCACATACTATAGTGCATATATACGTGTGTGTGTATATATATATATATATATATTTTTTTTTTTTTTTTTTCAAAAATATCAGCAAAGTGTTGACACAAGAGATTTGTTTTTACTCTCTGCCTGAAGGAAAACATCAGGTAAGGCAATGTGAATTCACCAGTGGTGCCAGATGCTGGCTGAAACATCCCCCTTGTGTGAATGTTTCTGTCCAAGCAATTCTCTGAGGAAGTCCAACTTCAGGTCTGCTGCAAGCCAAGCCCTGAGATGTCTGAAATGAGGTTTTAGCCACAATTCTGAACTGGGCTTTAGCTAATTTGACCTTTTTTACCCTTGAAGTATTGGCATGAGGATCCATACATTTCTGTAACAATTGATCTATTTGGAGTCAAAATTTAATTAGATTCTAAAAGGTTTCAACACATCCTATCAGGGAGTGGCAAAAGACTTATTCAGAGTGGCATTTTCACAGGCTTTTCTACTGCCTGGAGCTGGCCAACACACCACAAAATTCCTGCAGGAAAGGATGGTGGTTGAACCAGTGAGATCATTTGTGCCACATTATTTAAATTGAGAACCCATAGAAACCTCAAACCCCTCAAACTTACTTGGAGGTTGCTTCGCAAGTCAGACAAAAAGGTGACTGGAGAACGGGTTTTGAGATAGGAATCCAAGTCTTTCTTGAACTGAGGTGGCATCACTCCAGTGAAATTTGTGAGTATTCGTGGAGCAATATTAATCTCACTTAACATGTCCACCTGTTGACAGAAAACCCAGTCAACTAAACCATCAGCAGTGGAACAAATTGAAAAGCAGATCTGTAAGGAATATTACATCAACTACTGCTGCTGATCATTTTTCCTTCCATCAATGAAATGGCAACACCTGACTTTTGCAGATTTTAGAAGAAACTTGATATCTAACATGCAAACTTATTGCATTATATCTTGAAGAACTGAGAAGATAAAAAATTCAGTCACTGCCTTTGAGGTATTCCCATCTACACTCCAGTCTGGTAGTTTCCAAAAGACAAACATCCACACAAGTCAAGAACAGCTTTCTTCAATGACAATGAGTGCTGCAGCTTCACTCCCATCAGCCTGCACTGCTCAGGCAGAGAAGAGCAACAGGACAGTGCTTTGGCAGTGTGAGAGTTTCCTTCTAATCATTCCAGGATTAGTTGCCTAGCACATACCCAGAGATTTAATTAGATAATATTGACTTGGATAAAGAGTATTTTGAGCATTAAAGTTTCCTATTGACAAACTCCTTTAAAGTAAATTCTACCTTTAGGTTGGGGGTGAAAGGGTCTGGAAGCCTCATGTTCCGTGGGAAGGCACTCAGGATCAGATTCCTTAGCTGAATACAGTTAGGTGGGATCACATCACAGAACCCATAGTGGTAGTCACAAAGAAATTCTGGGAAATCATGCAACAAGACCAGCAACACACGCAGAGTGCCCTGTGAAATAAAATGTTAAATATAAGAGGTGTGTAACTGTTGAAGCTATCCAAAAGCTTGCAGAGCCATCATTCTATGTCATGTGGCTAACATTACCAGAAGGAAACTAATCTGGGAGGGCAGCCTTCTTCCTCCACAATTTAAATTCAACTCTCAGATGTAAGTTAGAAGAAAACAGCTAATTCTATCTTGCTGCCAGATTACCTCTACTTTCAGACAACTTTGATTGGAAGCATCTATTAGTTGACATTTTTTACCTTGTAAAGAATTTGCATAGGTTTGGTGAGTTCCACATTTCTAAGGAAAGGAGCCAAGTACTTGAATAGATCAATCAATAACTGGGCATACATAGGCCAACCCTGTCAAGAAAAGAACAGCAGGTGGAAAACATGCAATGAAGAACAGTTATCTTAATTTCAAAACTAGAATTAGATTGATCTTTATATAAACCAGGATGGAAGAGTTAGCAACTGCCAGCTTAACCACCGAGTGCAGCACAGCTCATTTCAAGAGCTTCAGCTGTACACCACAGTGCCATGGGTGTTTCCAGAACCCTCAACATGCCATATTGAGCTGACAATATTTAGCCTAGAAGGAAGGCTACAGCTCTTCTAGACATTGACAAAGGTAGGTTTATCAAATTAAATTAATCCTGTGTTCCATAGTTATTGACACACAGACTCTCTTCCATGCAGTTAGGTTACTGTGAATATGGAAAACAAAAACAGAACAGCCATGCTACTAGTGCACTTCAAGAGATGTGAAACAGCACCACACCAGATAAACATCTGGGTGAGCTTTTTAATTCAGAAAAGATAAACTGCAGCCACACCTTCTGCTGTGGTGTATGTGCCAGCATTCTTGCAATAAATATCCGATGGGAGATCAGTTCCAGCCAGGCATAAACAAAACCTGGAGCTTTTGTAGGCCTCAGGATGTGAAATGTGTTACTGAAAGAAAAGTTAGAGCAGGTTAGAAGTGCACAGCAATAAGATTGCTTTTCATAACATTGAGGGAAAAACACAGCCCTAAAAGCAAAGGCATTTGAGCATCTTGGTTTTTACCAGTCATCTTCCCTAAAACAAGCAAGTGGTGAGTCCACAGTAGAACCAGTTACACCAAAAATGATTAAGCCACCACAAAGAACAGTCAGATAGCCTTTAAGTGAAAATCCTTGATCCTACCAAGAAAGGATGAGCACTGTGGCCAATCCCAAATACATACCAGAAAGCTGTGAGTGTCTGGAAATTGATCGTCTCCAGCACATGCTCAGGAGCATTTAATTCCAACAGCAACATGATAAAAATGCGATGGTAAGGAAGTTGCTGAAACTCACTCTGCCGAACATCATGGTCTTGCAAAAGAACTCCCACCACAATACCAAGAACCTGAAGAGATTAAGACATGTGGAGACAGCAAGAATTACTCTGCAAATCAGACTACAGATAATACTTAAACCATCAGTTAAAAAAAATCAGTAGATTCTAACTAGAACCAAAAATCCTAGTTACTAGAAGTATTGCATAAATGAATATTAGAATTTGTTTCAGCAATTCCCAACCACTATGCTTTGCTCTCCCTGTCCCTTGGACCACAGTCACCATGACTGACTGGGCAGTATCTGAAGGTCTTAACTACCTAAGACCATACAGCCATAAGCCAAATAGTGTTAAGAGCAAAGACAAGACCCTCACAACATGAAGGTAAACACTCAGGAATCAACAACCTGAAAACAACAGTTGCTGGTTTTTCATTTCAAGGCACAAAAGATGAATTTCAGATTGGTTTGAGATGAAATCTTTGTGAACCATCTTGGTGGTTCACTCAAAAGTTTATCAGTGACCAACTCATCTAAGTTGTCATCAGACACTTCAGCAGCAGCCCACACTAAGGTCTGCACCTCAGGTTTATCAGCAATGGTAGAGCTGACAACACATTTTAAGTGCAATGAAGACAAGAAGGATTCCCAACCTTATTCAGGAGGTTGATCTTTGTGACTGTGTTGGTTGCCTCCCCAGAGTGCTTCACCAGCAGTGCAATGAGTCGCACAAAGGCATCCAGGTTGTGGTAGCACTTGGCTCGAATCATGGTGGGGTTGGCTGCAGGATTGTGCTGCTGCTCGGCCAGGGCTCGGTAGCTGATCTCAACACACATTTCGGTGCAAAGACGGAAAAACCGCGTGATCAGGTCATCTGTTTTCAGGATCCCCTGCTGGTGCATCTAAGCAGGAAAGGAAAAGATGTCAGCACCGTAACCACAGACGGTTCATTTCACAATTCATTTCAAACAACACACCCTTTACAAAGCACCCACCTTGCCTGCCACAGTTAATTTTTGCCATACTCTCCTGAGAGATGAATGTTTGCAAGGCAATTTGAGGGTAGCAACACAATTTTAGCAAACATATTTATTCTCAAAATCTTTTGAATCCCAAATCTTTCTGGCCATCAGCATAGCTGAGAAGCCTGTTCCAGCATCAGCAGTGCCACCAGCATTCAGCCTTGCATGAAGAACACGAGAAATACAAGCTCTGGGAAGGGGAGACTCCAGCTTCCAGCTCAGGAATCACCACTACTTTGCAGAGCCCCATTCTGTAGAAGCAAACTGCATATGGAAAGCAAATTTTCCTTACACGAACATTACATGCAGAGAAAGATTGGGTGGGCTTTCTTGCTTTGCATGGGGGAGTTGTTTTTACAATATACATACAAAAAGCCCCAGAAACCTCATTTTATTTGTTAGCTCACTATTGTTAGCCCATCAAAATGAAACAAATTACACTGCAGAAAACTGGGGTGTTTTGAGAAAAGCATCTTATTCCTCAACTCCTACTGGACATAAAGCTATAAAAACATCTCAACTGGTAATTTGGAGACAATGCAGAGAACTTCTAGTATTTCTGGAGAAACATTTTTGTAAAAGGCCCAAAGAATTTAGGTATCTGCTTTCGAAGCTCTCTGCTTCTTCTTGTCCTACAGACTTGTGGGGAAGGAAGCAACATTTTGGAAGTCATTTGGAAGTTCAACACATTGGAAGTTCAGTAATAGAACCTTATTTAATATAGTTATTACAAAATATTCCTTTAGAACTCATTACTAGAGCCTGTAAGGAAACAATTGTAAATAAACACTGCACTTATACTTAAATTGCTATTTCAAAACTGATCAAATATGTACAAAAGGCAATCAAACAAGTGTGATAAAAAGTGAAGTGGGACAAAAGTGTACTAAGTATTGTGAGAGCTCTATATTCAAGTGTGCTTTAGAAGAAGGATTTAAAGTAAAAAAGTGAGGTCACAGAAATAGGTAAAATATTGCTTTAAGATTAAGTTTAGCACAGTATCTATTAAAAACATTCAAAAAGTTCTATGCAGTAAAAGTCAGACCAACAGAAAGCTGTCTATAACCAGCACACAAGGACACTAAAATGAAATTAAAAAAACCACTGCATCAGTCACAATCTTCACACACACTCTGAAGCCTGAGCTTCTTTTCATTAGTAGCTGCAAAGTCTGCAGCCTATCTGTGGTAGCCTCACAAACTTAAAAAGAGCACAGTGCAAAAAGGCCATGTCAGGGGCTTTCTTAGAGCAGCAGTCAAGGAGCTGCAGGCAAGGAACACAGTTTTAGGCAGAAGCCTGGGCTACTGAAGTATCCCTCCTCAGTCACACCTAGAAGGCAGATGGTATGTGATATTCACCATACCTGTTAAGCTGCTTCAGAGTACCACATTGGACATTGTTTAAATTTAGGCACCACTTCAGCTAATGAAGTCTCAAGATTTTCCTTATTAATTATTTCATTTTGAAAAAAGATTCCCTTGCCCACATGACCTGAAACAATTTACCTGAATCTCTACTGGTGAGATCCTCCTGGAGGCTGTCAGAGCTTTTACTGTTACCCCTAAGGAGCAACACCAGTCAAGGCTCATTACAGAGCATGACAGAGCTATTTCCACAAGCTATTTCAGCTCAAGTTCTTTTTCCACCAAACTTATCTCAGAACTCATGGTCTGAAGTGACAGCCTGTTGCTGCAGTATCTGAAGAACATGATTTGGTGGAGAACAGGGGCTTCATCAAAAACAGACAGTTTTGACAGTAAACTGCCATACACC
The DNA here is from genome assembly GCA_013389925.1 of Aegithalos caudatus. Taxonomy (NCBI): domain Eukaryota; kingdom Metazoa; phylum Chordata; class Aves; order Passeriformes; family Aegithalidae; genus Aegithalos; species Aegithalos caudatus. The sequence continues at coordinate 575,927 of WEIU01011028.1, read as the reverse complement.
TGGAAATTTCAAAAGGATGCCTAACACAGGTTATAACACTGCTTTAAAATGGAGGGCATCACACCCTACTTATGTTGAATAAAAAGCACCTTTCTTTCCAAAAGCTCTACCTGTCCAACAAACGCAGAGAATGCTTTGGTACTGTCACGGCCTGCTGCAGCTGAATGGTAGAGGTTCACCCACTCCCTCAGCAGGTATTCTGCCTTCTCCCTCAGGCCTGGTGGGTCATCATACTCAGAAGCTTGGGAAATTCCTGAATGCATCATGAAATTAGGACCTCCATGAGCACGGTCAATCATTGCTTCATAGTTTGATCGGACCACTTCCATCAGCTGGGGTAATCTAATGCAACAAACCAGAGCAAGAGCTGGGTTAGAATTCCTCCTCACTCAGAAGGTGCAGGAACTAGAAGCAGTCAAAGAGAGTTGAAAGAAAGCAAATTATTTCTTACACTAAAACCTTCTATCTTTCAGTCCTCAATGGAATAGCAGAAATAAGTCATGAAAGCAGACACACTTATGATGAAAGAAGGAACGCTGAAATCACATAAGCTTTGAAGTTCCAGTCCAATTTGTATAGGGGAGTGCTGCAACAAAACACCACAGGGACTAGAAGAAGCTTCTCTTCTGCAGACTTCAGGAGTCCTAAAAGGCTCCCAGATAGGGAGATGCCAGTACTGACTGGGACACTCGATTTGGCTGCAGTGAAAGTCAAGCCATAGAGTGAGGACAGTGTATCCATGCCAAGTGCAGATGAAAGGACTTTGGTTTTGGGACATCCTATTAGCAGCTGTGTTGGCAATGGCAGCCACTGCCATCAGCCAGCTGCTGGTTGTTCTCACATCTATTCAAAGTTCTCCAAGCTCTAATCCATCTCTTTCTCAAACCCAGCAACAACTGCTTCCACCTTACAAACAGGAGCCCTCCAAGTCCCACAGGTATTTTCAGGTGTTTTGGCAACATTTGCTACCAAAATGGTTTGGAAAGTTTGCTGGTGGATACATAAGCCATGTGACACTGGTGGAGGATTGCTCTGTAAGCTCGAAACAGAAAGGATTGTCCCACCTGGATTGTTTGCAATTAACTAATTAACACACTGACACCTAGATATATAAAGTTTAAACAGGCAATAATATTGTGTAAACTTGAGATAAAGCAGGAATTCAAACAAGTTTCTCACAGTTCCACAGAATTTTGGAGCATAGTGCATGGAGAGAATGTCTTGCTTAAGCATTCAGTTCCACATGCTGCTGGCAGCTCCTCTATTTTGACTAAGATGAGCACATTTACATTAGAGTGACAGTTGAAACTAAGAAAGGACTGCAGCCTTAGGGAAAGTTTAAAGCTGTATGACTGAATGAGACATTGCCTATATAAGAGTATGTAAATCATAAATGAGCACAAAAAAAGTAAAATTGCACAATACTATAGCCTCACCCTTCCGGGGCGTTTCCTCTGGAATGAGCATTAATTCTCATGAGTGTCTCAATGGTGTGAAACAGATCTGCTTCTGTTACATGGGCAACACTTCTCTCATCCACCAACAAGATCTTTACCAACTGCATGGCAAATGCCACAGCCATGTAGTTCAAGCCATTCTCCATGGACTGTCAACATGAAAAAGACAAAGTTCAACCACAGATCTTACAGTGGAGTGAGTGCATCCCCCCTCCTTTACAAGAGCAGGTTCTCTTTACCTGAGCCAAGTGCAGGTCATACTGCTGCATGTTAACAAGGTGATTGCGGATCAGCAGCTCCACAGCTTCCACGTTGTACTTGTACTCGTCCCTGCATTCGATCAGGCACCTGAAGAATTGGACTTCTTAGAACGAGTGTACTTCAACAACACAGCTGAAGTGAAACCAATCTAGTACTTCAGTAACTGTGACATTAGTGTGATTCACTATCCAGCTTCAAAAGAAGGCTCTTCTAGAGCATTCTCTCTAAGGAAATGTTTAAGTTCAGAACAGTCACATTCAAGCATCTATTGCCCTGCACAGCTGGTCACAAGAGCTCTTCAAGAGCTTCAGTTTATTCAGCATAAGAAGCCTCTCTTCCAAGGATGAATTGGCAGATCTGCCTAGCTGAAGCTTCTGCTACAGGCATATGCCATGTCACATTGCTTGTGACAGCATATAGAGATATTCTCTGCAAAATGAGGGGGGGAAAAGCCCAGACCATGCTCTAATGCTTAACTCCATTAAAGATTACTATCATGTTCTGGGATGAACCAGCATTACCAGAAGATCTAGTTAATTTTGACAAAAAAGCTGGTTATTTTTTTCTGTCCAAATTGCAGCAAAGCAAAACATTAAAAGCCATTAACAGGGAATTTGGAGTAACACAGGAACTCCCAAAAGATGGTCAAAGCTACATCAATGTTCTTGTTGTCTTGTAACTGACCTAGTTATTTGTTTGTTACACCACGGAGATCCATAGGCACGGCCATCCTGCAGAGCCTTCAGCACCAGCAGGTGACACTCACGGTAGCGGAGCAGGAGGTCAGCATCAGCCCCACTGGTGGCATCCAGCAAGCCCTCTACAGCCTAGAATAGATGCAACCTGTTAGCAGAGGAAAAAACAAGTTCCTCTTCCAAATCTTCTGCACATTACATCAGCAAGAGTTATCACCAGAAGATGGGGCAAAAAAATCCATTTAGTAATTGTGCTGACCTCTTGATAAGACTGTGTGAGATTTGACCAGCTACTATGGCATCTATACATGCACTTTACACAGCTATGCTACCACAAACCTACAGGTCTCTCTATGCCCCACAGGTTTTGTATGTGCACCAAGTACTATGACGACCGTGTTAGTTGGTGCTGCAGCTTCCCTAAGTCAATACCTCCTCAAGCAATTCTGGATATGGCTCATGGAAAACTACCTGAGAAAATATTTACACAACATGCCAGAGGCAAATGAGCAATGTCCTTGGAGAAAGAGCTGCAGCACTCAGAGATGTAGATGTGTTAGTCTACAGCAAATGGAGGATGAGTTTTACACAGGCAACATAATTTTTTTGGTCAAGTCCTAATTGGGGCTGGATCCTTCAATAGGTAAAAGCACTAGCAGACAAGAACAAAAAGTCTCCATCCTGCTTTTGGTTACCTTTGTTTTGGCACTGTTCTTAGATCCTCATGCAGACAGCTCAGTATCCTTACATTACTCTCAAGTGGATCTTTCTGTCTGTCACTTGTTCTGCACTGCTACACAGGCACTAATGCCAGCTCAGCTCACAGAGCTCACTGCAACACTTCCCACTGGTACAGCCTACCAATTTTGGCTGGGACCAAGTTCATTTGCTTTATAGCACCCCACATGGTGCTGTGCTTTGGATTTGTGTTAAACAGCGTTGACAACACAGCGCAGTTTTGCCAGCTGCCGAGCAGCACTAGCACAGGATGGAGGATTTTTCTTTCCCACTCTGCCTCCCCCACCAGTGGGTAGGCTGGGGATGGACAAGAGGCTGGGAAGCAACACAGCCAGGACAGATGACCCAAGTTGAAAAAAGGGATCTTCTATATAATATGACATCATGTTCAGCAATAAAAGCTCAGAGAAAGGAGGATGAAAAAGGGCATTCATTGTTCTGATGTTTGCCTTTCCAGGCAAATGTCACATGTGCTAAAGCCCTGCTTTGTGAAGAGTAGCTGGACATGTCCCTGCTGATGGGAAGTAGAGGCCATGTGTACAATACCTGAAGTGAACACAATGGCTCCCTCCCAATCTTATTTATTGGATTTCCAAAGACAGCAGTTCAGTACTGTTCACCAAGCAAGTTCCACAGGATTCATGAAGAAACAAGGTCACCAGCAAGATCCACGAGCCAGATGAGTAATAAACTCTAAGCAAGTTGTTACAGAGACAAGTTCTCAACACTCACCTTCTGCAGTAGTCCAAGTGCAGCAATAGCATCCCGGGAGTTCCGAGCCACTACCACTGCCTCCAAGAGGCTACGCAATGCCTGAACCTGAGGATTCATGGCCAGGGTGTGTGGAATGGACTGCAGGTGCTGCTCCAGTTCTGTCATACATTTGTCATAAATCTGTGCTACATCATCTGTAGCCCAAGCTTGCTGCTTAAGAGAAAGTGAGAATCAGTGATTTTTGCAAGGATTGTATTTGTGACACTCAAATACTCCTCTACCAGAAATTATAGCATCCAGAATTCAGACTTCTATAGTGCTGTAGCTTGTTATGCTGGTATTTTAAGTACACACGTATGAGCAAATTAAGCTGTGAAAATAACCGCACATAATTCTATCAGTTGAAGAGTCACAGAATGGTTTGGGACTATCTTGTTTCAACTGCCCTGCCATGGGCAGAGAGTCTTCCAATAGAGCAGGTTGCTCAAAGCCACACCCAATCTGGCTTTGACCACCTCAGGGATGGGCCCTGCTACAGCTTCTTCAGATAAACTCTTTCAGTGCCTCACCACCCTCACAGAGAAGAAGTTCCTCCTAACATCTAATCTAAACCTGTCCTCTTTCAGTTTCAAGGCATTCCTCCTTGTTGTCAGTAAGGCCTTATGTATGCATACAAAAACTTGTAAATCATCTTAAAATTCAGACTTGCCATCCATGACCTTCCTGCAAAAGTAACCTGAGATTTGAATAAAATGTTTCACTGCAACTAAAACTACAGGTAGTAATCCTAAATTGCAGAATTTGTCCCAGTTTGGGTTACAAATCCCTAGGACTGGATGCAAGTTTTATGTTGCCATTACTTCGTCTTTAGAACAAAAGCATTTTTTCAACCACTATCCCCAAGCAATAGAAAGAATAGACTCTTATGAGTCCTTCTAACAAAAACACAAGTTCCACAACAGTATCCAAAACTGCTATAGTACTCTCAAGCTGATTAATTGAGAAACCTCTACCTTCATAGGCTGAGCCAAGAATCCTGTGGGCTGAGTCAAGTCATTGGTGGGTAAGAAGCCAGGGACATTGCGTGCAAATTCCTCATAAACAGCCAGCTGTTTTGGGTCCACACCTCCAACCTTTGCAACGAAAAGAACAGGCATTTAACTCATTGATAAGCACTGAAGCAGTAAAAAATGAGGGCAGCTTGTCTAACAGGTAGCTACTCTTAAACGGAGTGGCCTAGACATCAAGTAGAATTCAGCTGCTCTTCACTGAGGTCCTATCTCTCCTGCCACAACTCCTAACAGAGGGATTTTGCTCTAGAAATGAAACTCACATTCCCAAAAACAGAAATAACTGAATATTGAGAAATGCTCTGCTGAAAGCACATGGTATGTCCGTTAAAGGAAGAAAATATAAAGACAACAGAACAGATGAGCCATCTTTCAGTTAGAGGAAATGCACAGAAATAGAGACTCATGGAATTGAGAAAATGATATAACACTCATTTTGGAATAATGTATTTATGCGTTTCCACACTAATCAAGATTAACAGCAGCTGCACTGTTAGGCAAGAGTAATAATATGTGATTACTCAGCTGAGGCTGTGCCATCCACTGTTCTGGTCAGGAGGGAGGGAAGAGCAGCATCCAAACAGAACTCACCTTTAACCTGATCTGTTCTGGCATCCGCTCAGCCTGGTACGTTAACACAACAGGATCGCAGTAGCGACGCCCCTCTTGCCTAGCATGCTTTCTGAGCTCAAATTCCTGCAAAAACACAAACACCACACGGCATTTTAGACACCCAACTGGATGTGTATGAGCACATGGAATACTTCTAAAAGACAACAGTCCTGTACTTACAGTTGCGAGCCTCTTGTCCATCTCAGGGCCTGCCTTTTCCACAGCTGTCTTCTGGATAAAGCAGCAGGCAAGCTCACAGTTATCCTGTGCTAACTGGGCAGCTGCCTGCTCCATCATGTCCCTCTGCTGTGGGGAGGCTGCCTATTGAAAATCACAATCATCAGTGAAAGATGTAAAATTTCCCTGCATATAACTAGCCTTAAAATCTGCATTACTGCTTATACAGAACACAAGCAATAAAAAGGAATGCTCTTAGGATCACACTCCCTTCCCATAGAATATACAATATTAAATTTAATTTTGCATAGCTTTGAATAAAACATGTAGGCAAGACGACAGTGAAGGCTTTCAACAAGGAACAAAACAGCAGGAGTTCTCCATCTTCTCCACCTACCCATCTCCAGGGCACAGAAATAAAGGCCTGCTTTAGACAGACACATACAGTGATGCTAATGCAGGGAAGGCTATCACAGTGGAAGTTCTCCTACTTCCTAGGTTGTAATTGGAAAATGTAAAGGTGCAGCACTAACAGTGCAAAACAGCAGTCCTAAGCCTTTTTCAGTGGGTTCCTTTTCTGAAAAGGAATCAGATTTTCATCCTTCCTTTATTCTTAGAGTCTGCTTTATGCAAACCCTGAACAGATACACTTATTTTCCAGGGTGCAAAGCAGAAACTTTCACTAGAAATGGAATACATTTATAAAGGCAGCCTGTCCCATCTACTTGGACTTCCTTGTCTGCTAAGAGCTCTTTCATTAATTCCTTAAAATTACACTATTTCTATTAAGCCACTTCATAAAAATAAGCCAGATAAGAATTTTGAGATGCCTCATACAGAGCCTATTCTGCAACAAAAGGCTTTCTACAATTATCCCTTAAAAATTTCCTTGGATTAAAACTGGATTTGTACCAATGTCATATGTCTTCAAGGATAAAATACTGATTAATTTCTAAATTGCTGAAATACAGCTGTGTCTTGATCTTTCCAGGATCCTGATGCTCTTATGGCTGTTGCTGACACTGATGGCAAGATTTCTGGGTGGTAGTTGTTGTTGTGGTCAGCAGTTCACAGGCTGATCCATACAGTTTAGCTCAAACTTACTTCATTAAGAGACCTGATAATAGCCTCTAGAAAACTCAATTAATTCACAAGCTGTGGAGAAGAGTCTAAACCACCTATGTGCTAATAGCGCAAGTAAATAAAATCTGCCTGAAGCATGCATGCTGAAACAAATCCAAGGTATCACCAAAATCAATTCAGTCCTCCCCACTTTAGCTTTTCTGCTTCAAACCCTGCAGGAAGTTCAAGCCTCCAAGGCTTCCCTGATGTGATTAAACTGGAGAGAACATTGGGGCGAAATAAAAAGACAGTCAGGAAGTTTATGTGCCATTTAGTAAGATCTACCATCTCAGTTTAAGGGTGTTTGACCTGGATTTGCAACACACTTTTGTCCACTGTAATTCCACAAGAGTCACAAAACTTTTCCCCAGTGAATTCATTCCCATGCTAGTTAAACCGCACAATTAATTAACAAGTCTACACTGTGGAGAACTGATTTGCCAACGCTGGATGCCTACAGTCCCCTAAGTTGGATACAAACTTCAAACGATGGGGCTCTTACCCTCAGTGCAGTAGCAAAGCTGTTTTTCAAGTTGGTAGCTATGCTCATCAGCAAAGGTTCCCTGCAGGTAATCATGGCCATCCCTGCAGTCAGGTTCCGCATCATGTGGTGAGCGGCCACACGCATCCGAGACTCCTCGGAATCCAGGGCGAAGTCCTTCCTCACTATCTGCTCGCAGGTGGTCATGGCAATCTTGATGGATCTGTCCACCACCGGATGGACGAGGTCTTGCACTGCGCGCTCGATCGCCTGCCGCACGCACTGCTTCAGCTGCGGGTGGGCTTGGAACAGCGGAATCTGGGGGGATTGGGAAAGGTGGGAGAATAAAGTACACTGGAATCACACCTACTCTAGACACCTGCGTTTTCTGAATGTCTTTACTGTCATAGCTTGTGCAGTACTATCACGTTCCCCATGCAGCTATAACAGTATTTGACACCTCTGAAACTGGTTTACTGAATTATTTTTCTAACCAAGTTGCAGCTGAGTAACAATGCAAAGATTGACTTAAGAGCTGAGCTGCTGATGGGACAGAAGGAGCTCAGAGGCTCCTTTTACACTTAAGTCCTGACGGCTCCCACCAGCTGACATCTGCATCAACCCTGGCTGAAAGAATTCTTTTAGCAAACTAAATCAGCTCTAGAACTTACCGTTGGATTTAAGGTAATGTGCGGAGCCAACCCTCCTAAAGAATAGACGTTGATGTCATGGTAACTGTACTGGGGCTGTGGAGGAACCGTGGCTGTGCAAGTGGTGCTGGTAGCTGGAGTTGTAGAAGCAGCTGGAGAACACAAGTAGGTTTGTATTGAGACACTAGTGAAAAGCAACTGCTTATAAAACAGCTATGCAATTCTTATTTAAACCAGGATATGACCTAGAAACAAAAGCTTTGCAGTTTGACCATGAAACCCCCTAAACTTACCAAGCAACTTTCCTTCTCCATTTACCAAATGATTAGTTCCAAAGTAGCTTCAGTACATTTTAAGAGAGATGTTTATTATGATAGTTTTAGCACCCAATGTAGTGTTAATAAGAGGCAGTCTAAGGAGTAGCTACACACACATAATACAGAATTAGTCCTCATGATGGCTTCCATTCCCCTACCATCTCCAAACTGTACACCTATTTCTTAGAAAACTACCCAAGCGCTCCAAAGCACTCAGGAATGTTACAATAGCACATGTAGCTTCATATTTTATTTTGTGACAGCAAAACCTGCCTTCTGTGAACTTTAACGGTGCAGTTCTGGACTCTATGAGATTTACTTACTAGTTGTTGTGATGGGTGGTAGCTCTTCTGGCTGCTTCACATCCTTCTTTGGAGCAGACAGCTGCTCATCCAGATTTTTCAGACGATCCTTATCTTTCAGGAGACTTCCAGGTTTCAGCTCATTGATGTCTAGTGCAAGATTCTTGCAGAGCACCTCAATCTCAAACTTCAGATTCAACTGCAAAACAACTCTTGTTTAGATCATGTCACAAGGAAAATACCCAAAACATTTACTGAGCCACTTGACTCCCAAGCTCCCCATTCTAATCCCACCCCTTTCCGAGACTAATAATGACTGAGGATTAGACAACTATCTTGATGCTGACCTCATGGAGAAGAGTTTTGTTCAAGTATTACCAAATTAAGCAATATCCAGATAGTTTCCCCATGCTAAAGCAGTGAGAAGGACTGCTCTAGTCATCCTTGACTAGTATGTCAATCAAACCTTACACTCAGAAGTTACAGCAAAAAATCCAGAAGTTTACCTTTAGATCATGTTCCTGATGCAGCTCAGCTAAAACATTCATAATGGCCATTGTCCATGGGTTTGGAGGCCTGAAGACCTACAAGAGAAAGAAGATAGCAGTATTACAGAATCATTTGGACAATTTATGACAGGAAATGTTTGAAACACAAGCAGCTATGTGTGCATATAGCCATGGAAACCTTTGTACAGATGTGATTAGAGCTGAATTTAGTACTTCAGTAGTTAATTATCCCAGTAATTCAGATAACTAGAAATACATTAGGAACCCAAGTGAAAAACTGGAAACACAATGACCTGGTCCTTCCTGAAAGATCAGTTCTACATCAAGCAGAACTGACAAGCTGATCAGGATCAAAGTGGGTGGGAGAAATGAAAAAAAAATAAATCTACTAATAAATATATCCTAGAACTCTTCAATGGCATCCTTCCATTTCTCAACTAAGTTCTGTTCAGCAATACCACAGTATATTTCAGCTAACACCACCTATTTATGCTGCAAAAATGCATGGTCAAGTACTTTCCCTCCAAACAAAACTTCTCTATGTTTTTACATCCCTTTTTTTTGTCTCCACAGAATTCAATCAGTTTTCATTTTGTGACAAAAGCTGATTACTTCCTGCAATATTCTGCCATTTGAGCAATAACTCTGTACAAAGAATACACTTACCACACTCCTGACACTGGATTCTAAGACTTTGGCAACAAATGGCACTACATAAAGCAATTCCTGCTGTCCCTTAACGTATGCTTCCAGTAGTAGCGACTTCACATCCAAATCCTGAAAAACAATTGAAGTGGGAATGAGGGTGGAGAAAACAGCAAACGCACTGCACAGTTCCACTAATACACTGCTTCCTTTTCAGATACAGGCAAGGCTGAGTCAAGACAGCTCTTTAATTTACAGACTGCTAAGCAGCAGTTACTTTTTGAACAAAGGTTTACACATCTACATTTTTACATGGATTAACAAGCTTTTGCCGAAATAAATTTAGCTACTAACCTCTCTGATATTAAAAAAAAAAAAATTTAGAAGTGTTAAATAACCAACTTTGGAGTCATACTTTGTACTTGGCACATGAAAGAGGCACCAGAAAGGTGGTAAGATTTCCCAAATAGCCTATGCTACTGTATACCAATTCATGCCAAGGCAATCTGTAAAGACAGAAACTCACCGTGTGCAAGATGGGCTTATTTTTAGCCATCGTTATCATTCCCAGCCAGTGACCAAGGTTCTTTAACAAGGAACGGTCTGAGAAGTTGGCTGCAGCTTTATCTGATGTCAGTAGCACCTAACAAAGAATAAAAAAGCACCTCAAGCAACAAGCAGAAGATAACCAGATCCAAACCAAATCCAATAGCTGATCTGAATGAAGGCCAAGTTTTAGAACACTAAGTTCTGAGCTTCAATCACATTACAGAGATACCTGAACAGCTTTCACTTCACAGCAGCACCCTGTAAATCTGAACTGTAATGACTTCAAAATTCCTTTCTTTAAAAGGATCAAAAAAAGAGGATTACACTTTCCCCTTACCAATTACTCTGTTGAGACTGTTACAACTACTCCCATAGCCAAGTGTAACTTGTTCTTCCTCTTAATGCCTCACCACAGACCTGAAGGCTACATTTTAACCTTCCAGGAAAACCGACACGTCAAAACATAAATCATGTCATAAGTCATAAAGCAAGTATTCTACTGTTAGTTCTGTTCCTTAACTTCAGAGAAGCATCAGCTGAACAGAGCAAGGTCAGCTGTATTCTCGAGAGTCAGGAGATGCTTTTGCACTACAGCGTAACCCATGGTGGTCAGGAAATTCCACCAACAGGTTTAAAAATAGTGCTTTCTTTACAAACTTGTTTCATCTGGTCATCACTTCTGGGCTACTGTTTCCTCCTCCCACCCACATTACCTTAGGCCTCCAATAAATTTTGGCTTTTACATCCCCATTTCCTAAACAAACCCTTTCCCCCCTATTCCTCTTGGGCCAAAAGAGCAGAGTGCGGTTTTCTGTCTTGTACTCTCCTCCACAGAAAACACTAGACCATAAGCAATTTTCCCTGGGTTATAATTTGCAAACCTCACACAAATTTGAAGTCCACCTACATAAATTAATTCAAATGCAAATTTGCCCTCCTGTTACACAATATAAGTCTTTTGTACATTCCTAACTGAAAAGAATCCTAATATTCCTAAAGATAACCTGTAAATTTAATGGTAAGCTAGAAAGTAGATTTCTGAATGATATTTTGTATTTGAGGATCAGCACCATACAAACAAATAGCATGAGAATAACAGCACACTTCTGTGCTGCCTTTAGAAAACTTGCACTACTCACCTTGATATTTCTGTAGGTTTCATTCAGAACCATTTTATTAAATTCTGGATTCTTAAGTGTGTCGAGGAAGTTTGAATATAAGCTGTGAAAGTTAGGCTCAATACTGACTCTTTTCATCACAAGATACTGTGATACCCAAGGCATGAACTCTTCTTTCACTGTTTCCTTCAATTCTTCCACCTGTGCTCAAACCAAACACAAAGCACACCACAGAACAGATGAGAAGATAATCAAAACCTTCTGGGGTCTGCTCTGAGCAACACACAGTTTATGGTCAGTCAATTGCTTTTAACACTAAGGTTGTTTTTCTAAAAAAAAAGAAGTACCTAAAATCAGTGTCTCATTATCCAAAGATCTGATCAACCAGTAAGGACTCAATCATGAAGTCAGCAAGGAGTAACAATTCATCTCTCCTTCACTTCCCACCTTTTTACCAGACAACGAAGTAAATGTTGTCACAAGTTCAAGGCATCCATCCACATGACACCAGCACAGGTGGCAGCTGGACTGTACACCTCAAATGGTTCAGAAAAATTCCCTTAATTTCTCCTTGAAATACCAGAGCTTAACCTTGCAACATTTAATGGCACCCAGCCCATTTATGATCTGAATGCTTATTTAAAGATTAAGAACAGATCTTTTACCTATCTCTTCTCTCCCTGGAAAATTTGATCTCCAAAGGTGTTTAAGCAGAAAGTGTTGGAAACTATAATTTCTTTACACTGTGCTCCCTCCTGAAGTTTTTCAAGTTAGAATTTTGTAGAAGTATCATCAGCCCACACTTAAAAATTAATATATAAAAAAGGGATTGAGAGTATAAAAATTATTTTTACTAGCATTCTTTTATACTTGCCTTCTGTGTCATATTTGACTGAGACAGATTATTGAAGATGAAAGCAATTTTTTCCTGGACATTCTCTGGAGGTTCCACAATCCTCTCTGTTTGATCTGTTGCTACTAACAGCGTATCAATGTTGGTAGTATTAATGGAAGGCTGGAGGGAGAACAAGAAGTTAAGCATAAACAATGCCTAGAGGTGACATCAAAAGAAACTTTTGCTCTGTTCTGTCAAGCAAAAATAGAATTGAGCTTTATCAGGGGACATCTACTATCTCAGATTCATTTTTAGCAGCAGTCTGAAAGAGCCAAGTTTTTTTTTTTTTAATTCTAAAAATGATGATCAATAGTCAGCAGAAGAATGCTGCTGCAGAAAAAGCCTCTGCATGCACATATAATAGATGCCACTGCAATGGCACCCTTTAGGCCTTTAAGCCTGTGTACAGTTATAGCTTAGAGAAAAATCACAACACAATAGTGAGCAGCACTTAATACAGTAGGGAGTTTCCAGGTGCACTTCAGTGCTGATTTGGGAAGGAGAAATCCCAGAAGTTCATTCTGAGACCAGGTTCTCATTCTGATGCCAGCTGAAGTCAACAGCTGGTCCCTATAGCTGCAGGTCTGGACACCAGGGCTTTAGCATCTGGTACTTGCAATTAAGGGAAAAAGCAATGCAGTTTTAAGTATCAGTCCTGACTGGAGTTTAAAATAGGAAAAGACACACCTCAAAGTAACAAGTTTCTACATGATGTAATCAGGTGTGAAAGACATTAACAGTGACACTAATGACTGTCCCCCCAAGTGTGTTCACAACATTTTCATCTGCATTTGGCTTCTGCCTCCTTTACAGAGAGCTATTCAAAGACAGTCCCAAGGACACAGACAGACTCAACTTTCCAAGGCATCAGCCATCATACAGAACAGCACTGCCCATCCATGGCATCCACATGGGACCAATGTGCCCCCAAACTTTCTGTGCAATAGCCAATTCTATCTGCCAACCCTGTAGTAACTAACAAGCACTTCAAAGTTGTTTACACAAGTGACCAAAGATGTGAAAAACCTAATGCAGCAGAACTGCGAGGTCAGAAGTGTGCAGTAAGTGTTCTTAAGTGCCAAGCAGAATAGCAGCTGCCAACTATTTTAGGAGTCCTGTTGCAAGTCATTAACAGAAATGATGGTTCTATAATTGTCTTGGTAATTACAGCCCCAAGAACACATTTCAACTTGACTCTGAAGTAATTGGGTAATCTGATGATGAAAACCCCCGTCTCTCTACAAAAATGTTGGCCATATTTTAAAAGTTTATATGCTTCAAATCTAAAATAAAGATCACAGTCTGAAAATCTGTAGTACACACATTAAAACAGATTCTGTCTGTATGTACTCAGTCCAGAGCAGCATCTGCCCCTCTGGGAAGGGCACAATGACACAATGCTCACCGGCACATCTTTCTTGAAGCTGACTCCAGTTGGTCGGGTGATTGTGATGGTTTTTGCAACGGTGGTGGTGGTTGAGGTGGTCACTATAGTGCTGACTTGGCCAGCAAGAGGAGCTTTTGCTGGAACCTGGGCCTGGGCCTGAGCCTGGGCAAGTGCAATACTTCCAGGGGTGGTGATTGAACCCTGCATCTTCACAGGAGGATCTCTGGATTGCTGTCCATATTCTATGTACTAAAATAGGGTGAACAAGCACATACAAAATTTCATATGCAGCAACAGAACTACAGGCTGATTTTTAGCATGAGCATTATAAAGGTTTGCCAACAATCATTAAAATATTTGACAGTCTCGCCATAAAGGAATCTGTAAATACAACTGCATACCTGATAAAGCACATCTTGTCACTACGGATTTTCTTACTGCAGAGGAGCCTCAAGCTCTGCCTCTGGCCTCAACAAGCTGATGCCAAGCATCACAAGACCTAACATGCTTAATGATTTACAGAGCACTACCTAAAAAGCCTCCATTCCTATCCCACCAGGCTGAGAACAGCAGAACAAAAAGGAGAAGCCTAAGAGCAATGTGGGAGTATCAAGAAGCAGGCTACAAAGCAGGTAAGAAGTCTCCTGCAAGGACTCCGACAGCTAGACAGAATAACCTGAAGCTCACCATTAATAAGCAAAACCACAGTTCAGAAATAGGCAACTATTAGATATCGCATCTTCTGAAATAGTTCCATGGTAGAAAATTAGTTTCTTCCCCACTGCTACACACTTTCCCAGAAACTGCAAACATCAGACTGTCATTTAAGGGCTACAGTCTGAAAGCTGTTAGTGAAACCAAGACTGCTATTGGACTTCACAGCTTCAGGTGTGAGCCTCTACCTTAATGGTGGAGCTGAACATTTTTCCTTATTTAGCTCATGTTCTTAGGCTCTGCCACTGGGATTAGTTTTTCTGTATTTCGACCAATAAAAGCATATTCAAGGCAGACACTGTGTGATGAACACTGTTTCGGACAACAAAGTATTCCCATGGCTCTTATCAGACCTTCAGGAAAGAAATTTTTCCTGGATTATTTTATCAGGTCTAAGTATGAAACTGCAAAAACCCAGCTGAGTGACCTCTATGTTTGATTAAAACTCCAAATCTCTAAGAGACTGGAATATAAATCCACCAAGGCACTTTGAAACCTTCATGAATGGACATGTGCATTGGTTGATCATGCAGTTATATTCAGGTAGGTATTTCAATATTAAAAAACCCAAACAGATTTATGGATGTAGGAAAGGCAATTTCACCTGTCCTCCCTATCCCAGAGCAAAACCTTCAAGAAAAGGCATTTGAGTCTGTGGATGTACATGGTCTAAAATCATCACAGATGAGACTGCTTTTCCAAAGGAAACAAATTTGCTCTAAAGAATTTAACATCATAGAAAGTTAGTGCTGCTTACAAACACACTCACCTCCTGTAAATGATGTGGGAACTGTATAAAGTGACTAATAGAAGCCAAGTGCTGACAATACTGGGGATAGTCCTTCAATCTGTCAGACAAAACATGCATCAGTCAGAAGCATAAGCCCACATCAGAAACAGTATTAGAAAGTAACATCTATCAGGTATGTCATTCCCATACTGCACCACAGAATTATTTCTGGACTCCTTACAGCAGTGGTGCTATAAACAAAGCAATTCCTGCAAAGTATTTTTTGATGCAGAATCTATTTAAAATGAACTAATTTAACCTTAAAGCACAAGACTTATTCACAGCAAGTCATCTTATACTACATCTCTATACTTCTGAACTAGTACACAGTTGCATTTATATTCAGTGTTTGCAACAAGATTACAGGATAAGTCATTTGTAGTCTGGCTCAGCGCATTTTAAACAGCAGACCAGAGCGCACCTCACACCCAGAATCTTCTCTATCTGCAATTCATTAGAAGTTTTGAGAAAGAACATTTTCTGAGATTATTTAACCATACTTTTCTATGTAAAAGCAAAGTTCTAGAGTTTAGCTCCCAGTCAGTCCTTCAGTAATGAACAAGTGCAAATGGCACTCCACTGAAAAGCACTGTAAAGAGTAATTACATTCATCCCATTTCTAACAAGCTGTTAGTTACTTCATGTAACTCAACACTTCACTGATTATAGAGTCTAAGTAGTTTCAGCATCTCCAACTGTCCCACATTTATACAGGTATCACGCTGGACATTTTAATTTAGAAAGGTTACCCTTTAACTAGCACATTCACAAATTTTGTTTCAAGTCTGCGTATCTTTGAAGAAATCCCAAAGCTGAGATGTGCAGCCTAGTACTGTACTATGAGAACAGGTTCAAGGTTCACAAGACAATACAGGCACTATTAGAAGAGTACCAAAACCCACACTCACCTATTTTTAAATCTATCTAGTGCAGCAATACCAAAATAGTACATTTTGGATGCAAAAGGCTTTCGTAAGGCTTCAAGAACATAGCGCAGGGCCAGGCCCAATGCCATGTAAGTAACCAGTCCTTTCTCTATGATGCCCCCGAAGAGACAGGCTGTTATGTGCAGCTCTTTATCTGGGTACTGGGGAAAGAAACGATATTCCTCAAACAAGTTCCTCAGCATACAGTTAAACACTTCTCGTTCCCGTTTAATGTTGGAGTCCTTAAACCTCTGCAGCATTTCCAAGACCTGCAAAGAAACTGGAAGTTATTACCAACGGATTTGCTTTATTTCAGCCCTTTCCTATCATGTTTCTTGAGTGTTTGCAACTACTAAGGTACATTGTGCTACCACAACCACAAATTAACTGCTTCATTTTAGCCAGCAGACAGACATCACTACAACCAGCCTCCTCTTCAGACTTCAGTTCTCTTTTAAACGACTGTCTTTGCACAAAACTTTTTTGTGACCGCCTACTCCTTTACTTTCAAATTAGAAAAATGAAAATTAATGTTGTGTCTTCCATAATTTATAACTCTGAAAATATATTAAAGTA
Organism: Aegithalos caudatus; assembly: GCA_013389925.1. Lineage (NCBI taxonomy): Eukaryota > Metazoa > Chordata > Aves > Passeriformes > Aegithalidae > Aegithalos > Aegithalos caudatus. Next base: position 559,222 of record WEIU01011028.1, on the reverse strand, counting down.
AATTTGAAGTACTTCAAAGAGTAAGCACATCAGACCAATAATTACTCTCATAGAGACTAACAAAAATAATTATCAAAAGCTCAGAAGGTAGAACTTGGGACACTCATATATATGGATCTTGTAGTCATTTTTATATAGTTTATAACCAAATACATTTAAGATAATTTATACAGACTATTTAAAGGCACACTTTAGCACTTATTTTCAACACAAAAGCTTCCATACTACACTGAATCCTTCCCACCTAGCAGCATTTTAGGAGTGTTAATTAGACATCTGAAATCTTCAGTGCAGAGAAGTAAAAGCTGAATGTAATGAACAACTGTAATTTTACTGTGAAAACAACTTCAACCAAACAAAAAAGCAACGCTGCAGCAATGCCACGAGCCCTTTATTATTTCCCACTAAAACTAATACATGAAGGAATAATTACAATCCACTTAATTGCAAATCTCTGGACAGGTGCCATAACTGCTACAGAAGGAACTCACCTCATCCACAGACATGGTTGGGTGTGGTGGATGGTTGTAAATACGTTGGAAGTAGCTGTTTGCCTCATCATCTATTTCCTTGCTAAAGTGCTGATTAGCCTCTGGCCACACCTGAGATAAGTCAGCTGTTTAAAAAGAGAACAGGTATCATGCCCAGGACAACTTCAGTCAGGATTTCATCTAGTCCTTTTCAACTCTTTCACCAGTCTATACAGAACTGCTAGTTCTTCTGAAGAGCAGGATATTTAACCTTCCCAGTAGACAGGGATGACTATTTTAAAATCTGCTTTTAATATGCTATATTTATTCAAAAAACCTGCATCCTAAGATAACATTAACCTCACACTGCTCTACTCCTAGATTCCAGTGCATCCAAGCTAGCCTCAGCTGACAACTAAATACCTGAATGCAGAACAGACTAGAATAAAGCATGCTACACGACACTAACATGCACACAAACTTGCACACAAACTTTCAGGCCAGCCAGTGAGCTTCCAACAAATTTATATTGAATGTTCAAGACCTAGAATATAAACCAGTGGTGACTACAGCCACCTCTGCTGTACATCTGTAGAGATAGGTAACTTTGCTCTTATTGCATATGGCTTCTTTAATAGCTCTTCCATAATAGCAATGTGGAAGATTTAGCATATGGCTGTGCTTCCTGACCATTTGACTGCTTCAACATCTCACCGTGAACACGCTGCAGAGGCATAAATGAGTTAAGGATAATGGCTTAGTATTAAGAACCAAATTATTCCTTTCAAAAACTACCTCCCCACCAAGTTTTGTTCGTCTTATTTGTATCCAATGTTGCAGTCTATTTCACTGCTTCAGCTGTCAAGTTCTCTGCAGCAATAGGCCCATACCCAGGTTTAACCTTGTTACAAATGAAATGAAAAATACCCTCCTACCAGGCACATACAATTCTGTCAAGAGCAGGACAACATTTTTGTTCAAAACAGAGCACAGCAGAAAAAGGACAGGAACACACTATTCATGCAAATCTATAACACATTTTAATGCAAATGGACTTTCTTTTTAACGCCCCCCCATGGCCATGTGGCAAGCTCTTAGAATACGAGTTTAGAAGCACTTTTTTCAGACTAATATAATACTAGAGCCACACTTCTAACATTTACCACCTACAGATGAAAGCTTCCCCTGAAGGAAACACAGGTTAACTGCAGACCACAGTCACACTTCACAGCCACAGACAACACTACCACTTACAAGGTTTCATCTTACTCTGCTGGAATGTAGGCTGGTTCAGTCCAGATGTGCTCAGCTTCCTTTGCACGAATGGGTCATTGTTCACTGCAGGAAGGCCCAGGGCTCCAGTTCCTATGCCAGTCAGGCTACCCGTAGTAAGACCACCTACTGAAAAGGAAACCTGTAGTAAGGACACTTACTACAAGCAAGTAATTGGTCATCTCAGTTGCACCCTCACAGTATCCACTTACCACTCCTCCTAGCACATCATTTCCAAGAACTCAGAGCTTTATAGCCTCACTGCTGTCTAACATCAAGCAATTTTAACATAAGCAGTTCGTCTCTGTCCCATCCTAAAATAATACTGCTATACTTGTCAAAACGCTCATCCTCTTGACTCAAAACTTTTACCTATTGCAGCTGCAACACTCTGAAGTGCTGTTTCAGCAATGACCCAGGAGTGAGGACTCCTCACTCCATATTGGACTGTAACTCCCTCCCGTATGACACAGCTGTTTGTCCAGTGTGACCTCCCACCCTTAAAGGGAAGGAAGCACCCAATCCACCCTTAAGGGGTGGGCTGTCACAGTCAGTATTTCCAACCACAGCAATAACAGTGCCTTAGCTGTGCCATGTCAAAAACAAACCACTCCACCCCAACAGGCGTACCTGGAAGCTGTGAAGAGAGTCCTCCGATGCCACTGAAACCGGTTGTCTGGTTCTGGGTGGAAAGAGGTGGGAACGCTTTTGCTGGTGACTGAGGAGTACTGAAGGCAGAGCCCAAGTTTGGAGGGAAGCCTTGCATGCTCTGGGTGTGAGGAGCAGCTGAGCCACCCAAACTAAGAGAGGCCATTCCTGCAAGTGAGTCAATCTGAATGAAGAAAGGAAGATTATACAGACATCCATAAACCACAATCCAGATGATTTCTGGCATGTTTTGTACAAAGACGGCTACGTATCAAAACATTTCTGAGAAAAGCTCTTCTGCATGGTTACTGTAAATTCTGAAGTCAACCAGATCACCCCAAAAGATTAGTTTGTCTACAGAATGCACTTTTATTTTTCTTCTGCAATCCCATGAAATCTTATTCTCTCACAAGTTTTACAGAAAGTCTGATTGTTCCATAGCCTGTAGTTAAGTGTAATGCAAGAGTAAATGCTTACAATAAGCAGCACTTACTCCTACTTGCAGATTTCTGTAATGAAGGAGTTTATGCTCTGCAGTCTGCAACCTCAAACCCCTCAAGACTTACAAAACTATTTCATTTCAAACTTAAAAGTATTTTTGACTGTCTGAAGGACCCTACTACGCCCACTTTTCACAACTAAATACCTGAATGAAGTCTTCAATAAAAAGCATTAAGACCTGGTTCATGAATAGGAGGGAAGGCACAATACAGTCTGCCAAAGCACTAAGTTAAGGAGCTGACTAGGAACAGCAGAAAATCGTATTATCTACCCAGAAGACAACATGACTATAGACTAAAAATTGCTGCTGCTTGTTCATAGGAGTTATTTGTAGCAGGTTGTCAAGATATTTGGTACATCTGATGAGCAACTTCAATAAAGCAACAATTCACAAGAAAACCACTCTGTGGGTTTAGCTTACACAATTTACTGACAATTCAGTCATTCTTAAATGTTGAATTGCCACTGTTTCATGTGAAATACTTTTCATCACTTAAAAATCTGCCATTGAATGTAACTGCTAGAAGCAAAACCTGTCTGTAATGTGTTGCTCCCAGAGGAGGAAGGGATGATGAGTGTCAGGGATTAACTGAAATGTACCTTGTTTTTAAAAGAGCAGTTCAGTTGAGAGCTGAAGAGCCCCAGTTATAACAAGTCCTTATGCTCTAGCACTGTGGCTTGGCCCGTGAAGCTACAAACAAGACACATCAGGTTCAAAGGCAGTGCTTAATTCTCAGAAGTCCTAGTAAATTTTAGCACTTTAAACGAAAGCCTCAGTTATTTTAAATAAACCAAATATCTGTCCCTCCTCAGTGTTCCCATCCTATAATACTTCACAGTTACTTCTTACAGACATCAGTGAAGTCAAAAACAGTTCTGAACTACATCCCTCAGACATTATTCTCTAGTTACAAGCAAGCTATCAAGACATGCAAGCACAAAACTACATGAGCCAGACGATGTTTGACTTAGTCCTGCAGAAAGAGCTCAACTAGTAGAGCAGAACTAGCACTAAATTAACAGCACCTTCTGAAAAGGCAGCATGTGATTGTTCTACCTGCACAGGAGAGATGGCATCCAAGCTGCTGGCGCTGGGTGGGCGTCCTTTGGGCATGACTCCAGGCGGGGGCTGCCGAGCCTTGTTCATGACATTGCTGCAGTTCGCTACCATGGTCAGGATCGTCTCTGACAGCTCCTGAGAAACACTCCTAGCATGGGGAAGCACAACACTAAGCCATGTAACATTCACAAAAATAAGGCCCTTAACTTAATTGATTTTCCTTGAGAAATTGAAGCCACATTTCACAAAAAGAAGCTGCAAAACAACCCCAGCAAAAGCTACATTTTGTTACTAGAAAAACTTGCCTTAGATCATCTCCCAAGAGAAACAGTTATATTTAAATAGAAAAGTTAAAACTGTAGTTCTACAACAAACTCCAATAGACTATTCTCTTGTTTTTGATGATTCAATAACTCCTTTACTGTTATCCCAGTTAGTAAGGACTTACAGAAGGCTGGGATATGTACCTACATGGCTCCAACAGGTTCTTGGATGAGCCTTCATCTCCTGTTGTCCAAGTTACAGGCTATATAACACCTTAGCCTCATGAATTACAACAGATAGTGGTGCTGTGATCCCTCAATTAAATCTACCCCAAGGCTTCTTCTTGTACCCAAACTTCACCATTTATGGTCATTCTCATTCTGAATCTCATTATACACAAGGTCTCTCTAAGGTGAGATACACAGGCTATGTACTCACAGACAAAAAAAGAAGAGGTAAATACCACCACCTGCTTCACTGAAACTCATCTGTCTACAGACTGAAAGACGTGCTTCACACACTGGCACTAAACCCAAACAGAGACAGGAAATTTAACTATTCAAGGAGTAAAATCAGAAAACTCAAACTTAGGCACAAAGTTATTGCACAACCCAGAGCAGTCAGAACCTCTTTCCAAAGTATTCCATGTCTGACTGCCAGGTTCCCAAACTGGAAGGAAAGCCAGCTCAGTTGCTGACTTACCTAACACAGACATAATAACAGAACACTAACATTTTCCTTTTGGAAAAAGACAGCAAATTATTTATGCTTTCCTGAACTTCAGTTATACCTTTTCAGTGAAGACAGCTAGAACTGCAGACTTCTTCCTGTAATGGTGCAACTATCCTAAAACAGCTTTGTTGTTCTGTTAACCTTATCTGAAGATTCCTCATTTCAACTCAAAGTCCACAAGCTTTTACTGCTCAACTCTTGGGATGAGGGGAAAAAGAACAAAGGAACCATCCTGGTGATTAAGGCAGAAGAACTGAAGATTAGCCTTTGGCTTTGGCAGATATCCTGTTATGGGACACACAGAATTAGTTAAGGGCTTCCAGCTATTCTCCAAAGCCAGTGATACACTATGCAGTGTGGGTAAAATCCCACCCATGAGAGATGGGAATCTGGAGAGGTAGCATGGGTGACCAGGTTTCTGTACAGGGCAATGGACATGTTAATAATTGTTTCACATGCTGGCTCCTTTACACTCTTAACATCCTCTCACCAGAGCCTTGTTTCAAAGATTTCAAAACAAATGGGCTCGGGGGGAAAGTATGAAAATGCAATCAGAAATCTACCTTCAAAAACCCCGAAGAGATTTCTCTTTCAGAGAGTGCAACCAGACCTGAAGACAGAGCTCTGAGCTTGGCACACAGTTGACTCAGTATCTACAGTATGTGTTTGCCCATACCCCAATGCCAGTCTCAAAAATCTCAACATTTAAATGCCACATATGACAACTGAAATGCACCACAGAATATTTTCTGGTGCAGGAGGCATTTCAAGACCATACAGCACTTCAGTTAGCCACGGAATGGGTCAGGGGAGTCTAGAGTTCACAACCTCAACCTTTTGCCCTCCTCCTTTTTTGGGGGTTAAATTTACAGTCTTTATGCTTAAATACAACATGCTTTTGCAAAACAAATTCCACCCAGCAGTAGATATATAATATGGCAGCCCAGAATGAGGACAAAGCCAGACTTAAAATCCCCAAGCTGGACATTTATGGTGACTGGTTAGGCCCTTTGTGCATTGGAGAGAACCACTAATGTTTTGTCCCGTCATCTAGGCAGACTGAAGGTTAACTTTTTTATCATGTCAAGAGACACACTGCTGTATCAAGTTGCAAACATCACAGTATTTTTAGACAGCACAGAACTGCAGGTTTTCTAGAAAAAAAAAACCCAAACATACCAACCGAAAAACCCAACAAAACCAAAACCCACAAAAAACCCCCAGTCTGTATTTCAGGCAAATGAAGTTGGTGGGCTGAAAGCCAGGGACCAGAGTCTAGAGCAACAAAACTGTCACTGTTAGGGGAAGTTCCAGCTTGCTGGAATCACACATTCTTTTCTCTTTTTCGCCTCCCGCAAACACTTCCTTATGAAGTGGGAACAAGTCTTTTCATTCCTGAGGCACAGGTACACAGAAGCCTCTTCCCTGCTTGACACAAGGACTGAGAAGAAACGACCATTCCCCACACTGACACACTTGGACCGTGCAGGACACGACTGTGTGGAGAAGGCACTGCTGCCCCTCTCACCTCACTGCAGTTCCATGAGGGAAGGACTTCTCACAAGCAGCTTGTTAATAAATTACATGGTTGGTCAGCCTGTGGCGCCTGCAACCAAGCCTGACTTCATTGTAAAAACACTCTGTAATAGAAGGAACGCTTATTTCTTTCTGAAGACTCACTGTTACATGATGCCACAACTGCAGCGCTCACCAGTGATAAACAAGCCTCACCAAAAATAAGTTTTAGAACATGCAGGACCTGGTGGCTAAAAAAAAAAGCATCTCCCAGGTCACAAAATAAGACAAGAACTAACTACAGCCTAATTAAAGAGCAGGCTCCTAAATCAACAGATTTAGGAGATGGCAGGCTTCAGCTGATGAAGTGCAACTACCCTCCCAAATGTATTTCTTATTTACTGTGATTTTAACCTTCTAGTACTTACAACGCCTGCTTCCATTCGTGACTGAAACCTAAGCTAATCAAAGCAATTGCTTCATGAAAGAAATCCAAGCTTTTTCATTCTAAAGCTCAAAGAGAATAACTAATGGAAAATGACTGCAAGTAGGTCACATTCTTGTATAAAAGGGAATAAAAGTAGCTATAAAAAGAAACCAAAGGCTGTGAGAATTGTGCCAGTAGAGAACCAGTGGCATTTGAATTAATGGAATAAATAAAACTCACTAACACATTCAAATTCAGAACACTATGACATTAGATGCAATTCAAATCTACAGTTAACTATTAAATCTCTAAAACAGACACTGCAACATGCAAAATAAGGAATCTAAGTTCATTTGTGAACTCCGATCTCAAAAGATGCACTCTGACTTGAAAATTAAGAGCTAGCTCTTCAGACCAAAGCATGTGCTAGATCATTTTATTTCAGAAACAGCATTTGAACTTCAACTGCACAGATTCCAGCAGAAAACAGGAGAATCCCTTCTCCTAAAATCTTACAGGTACCTCAAATTCCCTTTCAGTTCCAATACTCATTGTGACCAAATCTATGTTGGTATAATTTCCTACTATCTACATGAGAGCCATGAATCATCCTGGGTACCTTTAAAGCTGTTTCTTATCTCTGTCAAGACCACATTGGCTAAGCCAAAGGACATAGTATAAACCTCAGATTAAGTAACACATACTTGGACATGCCAGTCTCATTCGGTGCCAAAATGTAGCAGCAAAACAAGCCCCATCTCCAGCTTCCAGTCACTCTGGCTCACACTGCACTACACTGCCTCTCATTTACTCTGAAATATTGCTGCAGTTCAACATCACCTTGATCTGACAGCAATAAGAAACAACATCACAAATGTTTTCAGTCACACTTACTATGTGTGCACATAGAATTTAAAGACTGATTTGTCCAACTTCAGTTTCCATCAGCCATTCTGTATTCTACTCCCGCCTCCAGCTCTCAAACCCAAACCTTTTTCTTTTGGCTTTGGCTAAACAATCTGATCTGGAGAAGATGTTCAATATTTTCCATCTTTGACTACTTTGAGTCTCTCTCAAAGACAACAGAAGTTACACATGTTTAGTTTCAGTCTCAGTTACATCACAATCACCACTCCCCACTTTTCTCCTACACAGAAGGACAGTTTGAGTCCTTTGTGCTAAAGCAGTAGCCACACAGAAACATTTGGTTAACACATCACAGAATTCGTTATAAAGCCACTGTTTGCCAAGATGCTGTCCCATTCTGTAGCCATGGCCTGCATTCCTTTGTCTGAATTACAGCCCTATATCTATCCAGTCATTAACAACTGATTATCTGACTAACCAGACAGCCTCCAGTCACCAAGATCAGCTCACCTGGTTTGATGATAAAGACAATACTCAGGCCCTCATGATCTAGCTTACAACAGAAGTTTCAAGACAAAATAAAGCTACTAAATTGTACTACTACACCTATCCCTAAATGTTTATACACTCTCATTAACCCCATTCTCCACATGAAATTCCAAACCAGCTGTGACCATGGGTCAGAAAGCGAGCTGCAAACAGATTACACTTTCAGCGTAAGCAACATAATTCTTACCCAGCACAAGCTTGCAGACAGGCCAACATAGTTGCCAAGGTTTCTGGAGGAAGCTGAGCACTTTTGGGCTGATCCTTCTCTGGAGCAAGGCCACCCAGGATAGATGGACATCTTCTCTTCAAGAAAGTCATACAGGCCTGGATGAAAGGTTCCTGAGGAAAAAAATATTACCTTAATCTCCTAAACCACACCCAAGACACTAATTCAAACTTGGCAATTGCACCATGGAAAGAATTCCACTAAGCTACTATAGTTCAGTGAAAACACATAGAACTATTAGACCATGGACACTTTTAACAACTTTAAAGCTACTTATAAAATTATTAAAGCGACTTAAGTTAGTCACTGAAGAGAGTGCAAAAATAAAGAGAAAAATCCTGCTTTACCCCATGCTCCCGAATTTTATCTGTGAGCCATTTGTCAAGTTTGAGGTATTCCCGTCGAGAGGCAAGTGCAGCAAGGTCAATAACAAAGGCAAATGGAGTACCATTTAGCAGCATTGACAAGGCCTAAAGAAAGAAAATCAGAAGACTGCTAGTGAAGACAAACAGATACCCTTTTTCTCCTTTATTTTCTTTCTAGTTCCCATACACATTTTAGTAAAGAAGTCTTATTATGACATGCTGCTATGTTTGTCAACAAAGATTGGTACTATCAACTTCACTTATAGCTCACTTGTGAGACAAATAGGCAAGAGCTCTGATTTGAAATCATAACTTCACCTTCTTTGAAGTGACCTTGTGCTAACAGTTTTAAATTCCTCTGTGCTATGAAAAACCACCAGCAAGTGGTCAAGAGCTACCAAATTGATATTGCTACAAAGATAAGCAGAAGAACCCAGCATTTTCCTACAAACAGACCTCAACCACTTCAGAGGTACTTGGAATATATCTGCTCCAAGAGGTCATCTCTGAACACTGTCATTGCTACAACAAAACTGACTTCAGGCAGCAGCTTGTGCTCTTGCATCTTGAGACACCAAATTATTTTGCATCTAACTTCAGGAAGTAATAAAGGCCTAAAAGAAGTTAGTCACAACCTCCAGTCTTTTGTCAATGTATAAAATCTAAAAAATAGTAGCATTCTCAAGAAATCCTCATTCCATTATGCTTAGCACTGCCACCTTCACACAAACATCTGATATTTTCTACATTCTCATTTCAATAATACTCAAGGTTAGAACAGTCACAGCTCTTCTTAGATTCACAGTACATTCACACAGAAAGCAGTTCTGTTGTGATGCTTCCCAAGGTACTTGTCAGCTAAGCCATGTAACCGATCCCACTGCAAATACCAAGCAAAACGTCTTGGGCTCACAATAGGGCAGGCTGAAAGCATCTGTAGTCAGATACAACAATTCAGCTGAAGAATATTTTTAAGTCACATGAACAAAGGCTATTTTTTAAGATGAGGGACAGCAGCCACAAATGAATTCAGACATGCCTAAGCAATGTAATCCTTACTAAATTAGCCCAAGTTAAGCTTAGCTTTCCTTAAAAGATGAGCAAGTCTGTGTAAGACAGCAGACAAAAAATAACGGCAGTATTTTGCAAAACTTACCTTCAAGTCTTGCGCCACATCAAGAATACGTGACAATTTTGCCTGGTCATACTGCTCCCCTCTCATGTACCATTCTGCCATGGCATGCATGATAAGCTGACGAATTGAAGGAGACTGACCCTGAGGAGAATTAAATGGGGATTGTACTTCATGATTCTGGGAACAGGATCAATTATGTGAACATTCAACAGGGTATTTCACAACAAAAAGGCTTAACACACAAATACGTATTTACTCTGTAGCTTCAGAACTTGCTTCTGATTTGAGCTCTTTCTATGCAAAAATAAACTATCCAGGAGTTGCAAGTAAAGGATGTAGCTGACTGCAAACGGTAGATACGTACACCCCCACATCTTTCCTACCACTGTCCAGGACCAATTCCTCTCTGTAATAAGGCAAATCACTTTTAGACTACATAAGTATTTTAAAAATGTTATGCATGACATGATGTCCTGAAGTGAAAATTCAGTACCACACCTTAAAAAGGAAAACACAGTACCTAGATCTTTGCTCATACAGGGACAATTTCAAAATACAATGCAAGTAAGGTTTTTATGGCAGCAAGGCTTTTGTTTGAAGGAAAAATGTTATGGAATGGCACCATGTCCCATGGCAATCATCACTCAGTGTCCTGATCTGAGACCAACCCTGCGGAAAAATTGCCTCTTCTGCCATTTCAAGACTTCATGGAAAAAGCACTTCACGTTTATTCTACCCCTCATCCTTCAGCTTAAAGACTTCCATCAGGAAAATATAAAACATTCATAGGTTTTTGACCTTAGAGGTCAAGCTTCTTGCCATTAACTCTGCTCTAGATGAACAGGGAAACATTTGCTAATGCAGATTCCGTCCGACCCCAGAGACTTCCTCTGCTTTAAATTTCATACGATTTCTCTTTGTTTAACTACCAGTGCACACAGTGATGAAGGCCATACCAAACAAAACATCCATTAGAAGCATGGGATTTGCATACACAAAACATCCATTAGAAGCATGGGATTTGCATACACAGCTACTGTATCTCTACATGGAAGCTCTCCTTGAAAAAGGTCAGCAGCCAGTCCCAAGTTTTCAGAAAACACCCAGACTCTGAAAACTTCCCGTGCAGGTAGTTTTTTTTTGTCTAGAATATCCTTCATCTTTTTGGCAAGTAAAAATGAGACTATTTTGGTTTAAACCTTCTCTCATCTTACTACTTCAAGTTTCTACACTTTAAATGTATGAGGTTGAGAGTTGAAGGGGCAGGGTAGGTGATAGGACGTGAAGTTTTTGGGGGGTTCTTTTGGTTTTGCATTTTTTCCCTTTTGCTTAAAATAAAATTGTGGTCAACTTTGCTTTAAGCTAAAGGTTTTAAAAGTCTAACTTAACTTGGGTCTCTGTACTTTTCCAGGAGTATTTTCTCAATGAATATTATTGAAAACCAAACCGTAACAGTTTGCTTCACGTCAGGGAAGAGACATCCCATTACTTTGCATAAACCATGGATCGTTTACCTCTTGTGTTTTGAACTGACCACTTCGTAAAACAATAAAAAGGTTGTAACCGTTCAACCCATCTAACAAGTTTTCAAGTTACAGGAAGAAACACTAAAGCGAAAATACTTACCTGTCCATGCCATGCATAGTGCAAAATGATGGCTGAGTTGGGATGGTTGCCAAGGAAAATTGGCATGAGCGTGGAGATGAGTTCATGGCGCAAGGTGTGCCAGGACGTGTTGATCTGCAGTAAGGCCAATACCAGCATATCTGGGCAATGCTTGATAGGAAAACTGAAGAGCTGCTTAACCTGTTCATACTGCCCCACTTCTGCCAATCGTAACAGAGACTCAATCAAATCCAGGCTCTTCCTAACAAAAGAGAAGAAAAAACAAATAGACAACATCCATAAAGTCACTGAGCAGCAAATTTACAGGATCCCAGAGTCAAGTACTTTATGGCAACAACCGTAATGACACATACAACAACACCCACTGCAAACAACCTGACGCTGCAGCTCTTACAGTGTACAATTAAGCCTGCAAGAAACCATTAAAAAAACCCTCAGTATGTTAAGAGCTCCTAATTATGTTAGGAAGGAGAGGGAACTGAAAGCTGATGTTGAAGAAATTCAGCTTGAGGTGGGTCACTTGGATAACTTTAACATGAAACATACTTTCAGAAATGGAATACACTTTTAAAAACACCTCAAAGCCCCAATTGTGAAAGTTAGTGAGGATACTCAACTCGTTTTGCCTGCTTTACAGACAAGTGATCAATGCCAATTTACCTGTATTCCTCATCCTTCAATTCCCTATTCTGGGCCATATAATTGAAAGAGAAGCAAGTATCTGTACTGAAATAAGCTACATGGCTATACCAAAAAAGGGGTGTAAAGGTCATCTCAGAAAGTCACACCAGTCAGCTTTATGCAGTAACTCACCAATAGCCACATACATTTAATAATTAAATTTTAGGACTACTTTCATACAAGTAGAGCAAGTTGCTCTAATATCATCCTGGGAAAGACAGATTTAAGTTTCAAACTATCTCCTCAATCCCCTCCTTTCAGCTTGCAGGATATGCCAAAACACACCAGCAGAAACTCTCTAAACAAGCTGAAGACTCCAACAAAAGCAAGGTATTATGGAAGTACACAGGAAGTTCTGATACTGTGAATAGTTCCACCAATGAACAAATACTAGTGGCTGATCTATTGGTACATACACAGCTACAATAATCTGGCTGCATGAAGATAAAGCCACCTTTGACCAGACAAGTAATCTTATTCTAACTCTAGGTATGGAAAGCAGTTGAGAGCAGGTTTATTACCATGTAGCAATTTCTCGATTGTCATCCTCTGGTGGTGCTTTCAGGATGTCTGTGGCAACAGTATGGCAAGGGTAGTCAGCAAAACAGAAGATGTCAGGGTTTATGAGGGAATGTTGGATGAAGGAGAGCTAGAATGAAAAAAAAAGGTGTCAGAAGTAGCTTAGATATTAGAGTTTCAGGTTCCTTCTGCTTTATCAATTGCCACATTTGAGAATGATACAAATCAAATTAGCAGCAGGGACGAACCAAGCTTCACTGTGTGTTTTATGCAAGACTGAGCCTCACACTTCCAGAATTCGAGAATGATGGGTATAGAGGTGCTGAGGGTACTTGCTTGCATGAAGCTCTGGCTGTTTTTGTGTAAGCAGGTAAGCACCCCAGGCACTGCCATGCAGCAGCAGTTCTAGGCTCAGCTGCACTAGGCACCAGAACTCTGCTGGGGCCAAAGGTAGGGTCACAGTGCACAGCAAGTGACCATGTCCCACACAGTGCAGTCAATCACACACCGTACTTCTGTAACACACCTTGCAGGCCAGTGTCTTAAATGAGGATTATCTAAACATTCACACTACTAATCCCCATTTATCATTCAAGAAATTCAGGAACTTTGTAAATATTCTACAGATAGAGCAAAAGTATTGGTAAACATACCTGGCCCTCTGCATGCTTCCAAGGTCTGTATATGGCATTAACTGGAAAAACCTCCATGCCCAGCCCTCTCTGGATGCCAAAAACTACAATATGCAGGCCCTTGCTATCACGAATCTGAAATCCTGGATGGTCCAATTCATACGTTACTACTTTGAAGTCCAGGGTAGGGTTCTGCAACCAGACAAACAAGGGTTGTGAGCCTTGCACATTACAATGTTCAGTACTGTCTCGAAAGAACCCCTCTTCATCAGTATTGTACTCAGCTTAACATGCACCCAAAGTTTTAGTTGAAAGCAAAGGGTTTGTTTTAAAAGGAGATTTATACAGTTGTGAGAATTTGATGCAATTTAATGTTGTTAACTACCCTGTGAGACTGCATTTCCCCAGCACTACAGTAGCTGTCTCTCCTTCCAAACTTTTAACTAACAATTCTTTCAAAACCCCAAAACATATAGCTCCTCTCTTAGCATATTAACTTATTCCTTTTCTAGGCTTCCACACCTTCTGATAAAAGACAGAAGGGTGTGATCTGCCTGCAAGCAGAACTTGATCCACTTTTTGCAAAATGTAAACTCCAAGATCTTGTAAAGCACCCACTGTATTTTCAGGAGCAGCGTGAAACAATATTGATAAAGGAGCTTGGAGGGAACTGTGGCCATTACAGAACACAAACCACTCATTTCAGAGACAAAGCTATTTTATGGCCCAAGGTTTAGAAAAATGGAACAGTGACTTGTGCACACACTGGAGGGAGCATACAGAAAAAAATCCTTTATAAGGCAAGCAAAGGAAATAGTATTCATGTTTTACTGAGTTCATTAGAAAAACTGCTGCTTATCAAGTGGTGGAAAATCTTTACTATTTCTGTAGTGTTAGCATACCTAAGAAGGAATAAAGAAGAGTTTTGGAATGAGTAGCTATAAAAATATTTTCATTTTCACCACTAATGCCTACAGTTAGAAGTTTTCCAAAACAAGATGTATGATCCACAAAACTTTCCACTGTCAGAAATATACTGAAAAGACAAAAACGCTCAGAGAACACATGCTGGAATACATGGGAGCAGTGTGGAATGAATCTCAACCTGCACCCAAGTAATTCATTCAAATAGCTTCCATTTCCCAGAATTCCTCAAAATTTTCTTGTTCATGAGGGGAAAAAAACCCCAGCATTTAAGTAGTTACATTAGAGAGATTCAAAGCTATTCAGACTGTTGGGGAGCTTCAAAAAATTTATAATCATATTGAGATATGCCCTGCTTTATCCACATAAAATACCAAGATGCTCACAAGACTTACCAGCTCTTTAAGAACATCAATCAAGACCTCCACATTCCAGGTATGGGCTTGGCTTCCATCATTCTTATCTTTGCCATCACTCCAAATCCCACTGCCAGGGGCCGAAATAGACTGCAAGTCAAATACACTGAATCAAAAACTAGTAAAAAATAACAGTCTCAACACCCACTGGCTACAGAACTCCCTGCACTAGAAAGGTATAAACAGAAGTTCAGACTAGTAATGATGTCAGCTTAACACTGTGAGAATCTTTCACTCATGAAAGTATTACAGACACCTACAGCAGAACAGAAGCACAAGTACTGAATAATACAAGCAATTGTTAAATTCCTAGAGGCCAGCATTTTAACTCTTTCTTCTGCTGAAATAAAACCCCCTGCACATCAGGCCACTCACCTGTAATGGAATACCATCTGTCAATCCTGAATGAGTTCGAGCCATCATCCCCAAAACCCTGGCAACCTGGGCAGCCGTGACCTCCCGAACACCAAACTGCACGATTATGTTGCGACATTCTTCAACACTAAGATGCAACAAAACAAAGAGATCTTACAGGAAAGTAGGTTGCACTGTAGACTTCCATCAAGTTAGCCAAATGATCCAACATAACAGAGTTCTAGGACAATCAGTAAGAAAAGTTCAGCAATCTGTGCAATTATTTCCATGAAATACATTGGTGCCACGTTTCCAGCTCAAAGCCAGGTGTACTGAAGTGACGGGGATGTCACAGAGATGTTTCACAGACTATGCTCTATCAAAGCAAAAGCACAGGGCAGGTTTAGCACTCCTCTTGGCTAAAAGCACTTCCACTATTGACCTGTGATACAGAGCTTCAAAGACTCAAGTTTTCTGCTACCTAAAAGCAAAACAAAGGCTTTGAGAATGCACATTTCAAAATGCTGACGTGCACTGCTCAAAGGTAAGCTGTGAATGTTTGCCCTTCATGGCATCCCTGAGCAGAGGGCACCAGCGAGAACCTCCCAGGAGACAAGAGAGAAAACAAAGAGCAGGTGCCTCAGTTTCAGCTTCAGAACTGAAGGCTTCTTTTGCAAGTTATTTTCCATTTTGTGAACACTTCATAACTAGGCCAGAAAGATTTAATAGCAAGAGTATATAAACTGTTTTATTAACATGCATATGTTAACAAAGGAAATAATTCCGTATTTTCCAACACATGGTGTTTTTGTTTCTTGCTTTAAAAAGAAGCTCGTGTTAATATCTTTGAGATTTCATCACCTCCCCAAAGTAATCAATAGTCTTTCTCTTGAAATACAGAAGCATTTAATTCTACCTTATGCTTCTTACAAAAAGCAGGTTAGCTTCATTCTGAGGGCTAAGTTTTGCAAGAGCAAAGTTCTTCCAACACTCTAGTGGGACTTAGCTGGAGTTTATGTCTACCCAGACACTTTCATTTTCACACAGAAAAGGGTGATAGTCAAATTCTTATGAAACATTCACAAGCAATGTGAATCCTTTTATCTAGCACTTCTTACCATGACAAAATTCTACACAGCGTCCACAGGAATGTAATACACATTAGAAGAAAGCAAAATACAACCAAATTTCAAATAAATTACCTCATAATACTGGGTAAGATTCTACTTATTTTAGTATTTAAAGTGTTCTTTATCTTTTACCCCAAGAAATGAGAAAGAAAACCACCACAACCCAAAATTACATGCTTGAAAATTACATTTTCCTACAAACCTTGCACAAAAGCCATAGCCAACTTCTTGCATGAAATCTGCCAGAGAACTCTCCATCATGGTTTTGGCTATCCCTCCAGAATCAGGCAGGATCCTGTCCATTAGAATGTCCCGTTTTTCAGGGTATAGAAGTGGTGCAAGCACCACAGGGCAACGCTCCTGGGGAAAATCTAAAGGCAAGAGTAACAGTGTCAAAACACCCAGAACACCAGTTGCATGTGAAAGACTTCAGAATTATTCCATGGCTGTGCTAGAGTTGGCCTACTGCTGCACAAATCAACAGAGGACTGATGCAGCATCCCTCCATCCCATTCTCAGTTCTCTATTGGCACTGGGATATTCTTAGAGAAGAAGAATGTAGACTAAACTAGGCTCATGCAGGTTCACTGCAGCTCTGCAGCTGCCCAAAAGGTCAGCAGCTGTGCTGGTGTAAGTTTAGAACTAGACTGTCACTAACAGCAGTGATCCAAAAAAAGCACAGAGCAGGAAACAATACAGCAGTCCAGCAAAAGCCACTCCTCCAACTCAGGTAACATTAGGAAACAAAGGATCTACTACTGAGTCTAAGAAATATAGCAAAACTAAGCCAGGCACTTGGGCATACAAAGAGTAAATACTAATTTTTACCCTCCTGGGAGGCAAAGTTTAAGAGAGAGGAGTAGTGAGAGGATCACAGTTCTGCTCTGTGGAACTGTGGAGAGCAGCAAAGAAACCTTGTGGGTGGGCCTTCCTGAGACAGCATCACTGACATATAAAATCTCCATACCCTCCAGGACCATTCATAGAAGAGTTCCCAATATCCCAAAGCAAAGTGTCTGGAATTACACAAGCTAATGCACTAATCTTTATTAAAATACATATGAACTATGAAGTTATATTAAAAAAATTAGGAAAAATAATTTGCTCTTGTATAAATGGTAGTTCCCTCTAGGTCTGTGCAGAACCAAGAGTGGGTTAAGTTTAGTTATCATCTTGAATCCAAATCCTCCCTAGTGTGATAGGTTTACAGCAAGTACTGGTTTTTAAAGGAACAGACTACAATGGTAGCTTTCAGGAAATGAACCAGAGTTTAAGTCAGAAGCACCTCCCTCACTGTGCTGGTGTTTCCTAATGGATCTGCATCTAATATAATAAAACAATGCTTAAAATGCACCTGTTTGAAATGGCAATGTATGTATGTTCCTTACTCTGTAAGGGGCTAAGCTGCTTTAGCTAAATACACAAATACCATGCCATACGAGCAAACACAGACTTGAATATCCCTTCCTCAATGTTCATTTATCAAAACTTTTCAAGAACATGAGACCCCATTACTGCTCATTGCAAGCAAAACTGTACATTAGGACACAATACTGGAACAAAGGTACTTTCTGTCAGTTTACTATGAAAATTTACTGAGTTCTAAGTCAGCAAGCTCCCCACCACTTCAGCACTCTGCACTGACAGCAAGTCATGAAAATCCACCTCAAAGCCTACGTCTGGTCAGGCTTCCTGAACAGCATCACTTACCTCTACGTAATGTTTTGAGGAAAGCGTCAATCTGCTCCTGTCCTACCCCAAAGGCTCCCTTCTGCCCAAAGAGGAGATGGGAGAGGAGAAGGTGCAGGACCTCTATTGCAATATCTTGGAAGCCACCTTCTTGATTTCCACTGACGTCCGCGTCAATGTAAGAGCGCAAAAGATCCGGGAGTTTCTGTTTGATAAACTGGGCAGCTTTTGGAAACAGAAGAGATGACAGTCAAAACCTGGGATTCTGCTCTAATATGAGATTCATTTAGCTAGGTACCGTTCTCTTCATTTGAGTTTGTTTACCACAAGCTACAACAGTTCAGATTTAAACAGAAATCTCTACCTGAGAACTCAAATATTAATGGACAACTACAAGTTAAGATAGCACAATACCCCAATTTGATTCATTATCAAGCCAGTCATACATGAATCAATCTTTTAACTTACACAAGATGAGTGTGTTATCTATTGCCCCTCCCAATGGCACCACTAATTGCAAGGTCAGGTCAGGCAGGCACCCATCTACCCATCTAGAAAGCACACTGCTGATAAAGGCTGTCCTTGCTGTAGTATTTTAGGAAACTTACCAAAACCTCGCAGATCTGAGCTGAAAGAGTTCAGTAAAGCCAGACCAAAAATCACCTACAAACAAGAACAAACATCATAGTAAGGGGGCCTCATCCTTTCTAATTAGCTAAGTTAATTTTTTTTTTTTTAAATAACCATCCACCTACCTCTTGAACTTTACTTAATTTGATGACTTTACTCAATTGGGCAAATAAATGGGGTGAAGGCTTTAGACTCTGAAACAGGTAAGAAGAATAACATGAAAGCTGTTTTGGGATTAATCTCATTTGCAATGTGTCAAGAGCATCTAGAGCCTATTTGCAAGCTTGGAATATTAGTAACTATTCTGCTGTGGGTTAACACAAAGTTTCTATGGCTAAACAACTTTCAAACTACTTTTGGATGTATCTCATCTAAAAGCTTCTTTCATATATCCCACTATTAAACCACTACCATGGCTTTCATATTGTAGGTAATAGAAGCATTGATGATTTGTTTTGGTTCTGGTGCCATAAACAAGCCATGAAGTACCAACATTAGATAAAGTACTAAAGTTAAGTTTGCAGTCATTCTGAGTGATTTACAAACTTGGTTAGTTTAACAAAAAAACCCCACACCAACCAGGCAAGCTAAGTTTTTGAAAATTTTACTACAAGGGAACACAAGGGAAAACCAGCTGGTTTCCTAGAGCCCAATGCAGTGCAGTTTCTGACACTGGCATCTCCTTCAAGAAGCACACAAACCTTCTGATAGTGCAAGGGATTGTCAATGGCGTACGACAGCGTCGAGATAAAGTTTGGTTTTGTAATCAGCGACGCACACTCCTGGATCAGAAATTGAGTCTGAAAAGAACAAGATAACTTGAAGACTCACGGTTTTGTCACAGGACAATAAAAATAAACTACTGTGCACTATGTACAGAAAAAGGCAAGATAAAATACTTATTTAAGTGCCCAAATTATCTCTAACATCAAGTAGCTTCTTTTCATTCAGGCTTTCTTCAGGCTTGCTTTGTTTTTAAGACTGACAAAGTGATTAAACATTCTCCATTATATATACAATGTTTTGCTTTCTGTAAACATCCTCACACATTGCAATAGAGAACCCAGAGTATTTGATTCATAGTTAGGAGCTAAAAAGTCTGCAGCAAAATTGCTTAAGGATAAAAACATTCAATAGACATAGTCAGCACCAGAAATGTCAGTTAATGGATTCAGACAAACCCTTGAGATACACAGAAAGGCTTTCAAACCAGAGCACTGCACATGGTAAAAGGAGCATTTGCACTGATGGAACCTGTTTTTTTCCAGATCAAGACACTGTAAGTCAGATATCAACAATTATCTTCTGATTTGAGGACTGGCAAAAAGTGCCTGGAATTGAAAGGCCATATAACCAGAAAAGAAGTTAGTTTGAAGCTACTGCTTCTAATCTGCCTTTGTGCTTGACCTGGATGAAATCCCACTACAGATTTTTAACAATCAAGACTAATAAAGAGATGCATTGATGCAAACTGTACCTGATGAAAATCTTTGCCACTGCTTTTACCATCGCCACTGAAATCCACGTGCGAGAATAGACAGCGTAGTAAATGCCTGTCTGCCTCGGGACCGTGCCTATTCACAATCTGGAAAAAAGTACCAACAAAACAGCTTGGTAGCAAACAGTCATTACAGAGCAAGGTCTGGGTCTACTACTATGGATACAGCAGTACTACTAGTAGTTAAATCATCTACAGTTTCAACAAAACTGCTATAAATGTTCCTTTTAATCAGTAACCTAGAAACCACATCATTAACCCTATTTGCAAATAAGAAGTATAAACAAAGAGAATCTAGACACAAGTCACTGACAGAGAAGCCATTCATTTCAGGGGTGGCATTCTTATAAAGCTAAGTAAAAAGGGGTTTTTAATCCACCCTTTGGTGGATTCTGCCACCAAAGCAGCCCAGAATCCACATGGTCCATGGCCTTACTTTTCCCCATTTTTCCCACAGGTGCACTGCCTAACTCTGCAAGACACAGCCTTGGGACAGCACCTGTGCAATGGGTGATCTGCATTTGCTCACTTACAACACCATTCACTTATTACTGAATTTAACAATATTACATTTTTGTTTGCAGCCCCTACCATTTACCTTAACTCTTGGCTACAGACCAGCTCATCAGCTTATTGTCTGAAGTAGCTCCAGGCTGTTTCAGAACTTGCTCCTTTCTTTGCACTCCAACCAAGTGGACAGTGTTACTTGTTTTTAATAGAATCCATACTGTCAGAAATGAGAAGCCCACCAAAAGCAGCTTCCCTCCTCAGCCAAACAGTAGCAGCTAGTAACAACCAACCACCAGATACTGGCAACATTTTTCTCACTGTTTCCCTTTTTCTAGCTGCAGGAGACACACAAATGTGCCAGCACAAACAGCCCCCATCAAGTCCACGGCTTCACCCATCAAGAATGTCCTTGTTTGCCAGTAGTTTCTTTGTGCAGAGACAAACAGGGTTGCTTTAGGCTCTGTCTGCCAGGGTTCTGATGTTTGACTGTTTTCATTTCAGTTTTTTTTACTGTTATCTGACACTATGCTTCCCTTTCCCTCAAAGCCTGCTGATTCCAGTGGCTGCCAAGTTTTGTTCTGCTGGAAAGAAACTTCCAAGTCTAATCTAGCTCTGCTTCTTGACCAGAGGCTATAATATAATATACATGCCTGTGGTATGTCAGTCCAGAGTAAACAGCCCAGCTGTGGTGACAGCTGGGCCTTTCAAGGCAGCCATACCCCAGGATCAGGAAGATGCTCAGACTGGTGCAAAAGGCAGCAAACCTGAATTGACAGCAAATTCTACTCCCTAGCTCAGGTTTCAGAAAACAGGAAGTTTGTTTAGGCAATCCCAATCAAACACAAAGATTTGGGAAGTGCTAACAAGACCAACATAAAGCTGGATCAATTTCCTAAGGAGCTGCCTGGTGCTGTGACCAAGGTGAATTCATCCAAGTAAACAGATGCCAAAGAGAACTGTTCATACTAAAGCATCAGAAGTAGATTGCTTCCCTGCACTGAGGTATCTTCCAAAGGGCAATAATTTGAAAATTTAACGTAGAGGGAAGAACGGAAGAGAAGGCTAAAAGTGCAGTGTATCATATTTCAACTCTAATTACATTCTCACAAAAGCTCTTCCAGGAAACAGGGAGTAAGAATTGCCAATTTTCCTGAAGAAAGAGCTGAAAACAAATGTTGCATTGGCAGCCATGACACATTTACATGACAGTGTATCCAGTCAAAAAATCAGATCAAAAATACTATTTTTTTACTGCAGGAGTGACCAAGTACTGACAGGGGCTGCCCAGAAAGGTTGTGGAGTCTCAATCCATGCTGGTACCCAAAAGCTGCCCAGACATATTCCTGGGCAAGCCACTCTGACTGCTTAAGCAGGAGGTTGGACCAGATTAACTCCACAGGTCCCTTCCAACCTCAACCAGGCTGTGATTCAGGATAAAACTTGAACCACATGTATTTGGATTTATCAGGTAATGTGTTTGGGTAAATACAGGATTAGACAAAAAAACCCCTCAGTTTTTCTAAATTCAAAAAGTTTTGCTTTCCTAGATAAACTCATCCACAAAGCCCTTTCCCCCTCTCCAACCAGGATCTCCTTACCACTTTAGGAGGAGACCACAAAAACTCACTTCAGAGGAAGCTATGGTTTAGAATTTGTCTGACAAATGCACAAAGTATTTTTGAGTTATTTAAACATATATTCTGTTTTTTAAAGCATTAGCTATATTAAATGACTGATAGCAGAATTAACAAAAATAAACAGAAATTAGTTCCTCAAGCTTTGCCACTCTTACACTTGAGTGATGTATCTAAATATAAGTGTCATTTTGGTTAGCTGGGACAAGAACAACTCCAAGCATAAACTTCCACAACTCTACATGCTTCAATGGAAACTTTGTAAAATCGAGTGAATCATGCCATAAATTTACCCCAAGCAGTGTTACCATAAGACAGAGTTACAGCACATATATTCTCTTCAACTAAAGAAATATTTTACCAGCAACCACAAAAGGAAAGCAATATCAGGGAAAAAAAAAAAAAAAAAAAAAAAAAAAAAAAAAAAAAAAAAAAAACAAAAAAGGGATTAAGATTTTAGGAATATAAACTTGAAATTCTAGATCTGCTTTGTAACCATACACAATCCAGCCATTTCCAGAGCCCAGGTCTCAGTCTCTTACCCCTCCCACCACAGTGAGGCTAAAAGGCCTGGCTGAAGGGTAAGGAACAATCTGCCCCTGTTTTAGAGAGCTGTGTTCCATGGGAATGGCAGATCAACCACGTCTTCTCCCAAATCAAGTCATGCTTCAAAAACCATCTGTTGAAACTAACAGTGATCAAAAGGACAGCATGATCCCAAATGAGCCCCTGGAGTACTGAACTTGCAGAAACATGACAAAGTTACAAAAGTTGTAAGAGACCTATTTCATCTTACATTTAAAGAAGCCAACACTGCTGAAATCACTCTCCTCTCACCTCAAGATAAACAATTAAAGCACTTTTAAAGACATCAAATGTTACAGAAACTCACTGCTTAAGCCTTCTGGCCTTCTAATCTGATTCAAATCACTGCAGAATTGCACTGCTGCAGGAAAAAATCCTCAAAATTAAGTGACCCAGCTGTCTGCTGGGAACTGAACTAAACCAGTTTCTAAAACTAGCTCAGTAGCATTCACTTCCTCCTAAGCACTCCTCTGCAGATAATGCTTTTCAGTCCACCCTGCAAGTCAGAGCTATTTTTAAAAAAAGTCAATTAAAAAATAATTCTTGGCCAAATCATAAATATTTGGGTCTCAACATGCAGTTACTCTGCCTGCCATCTGAAAACCCAAGGCCAAGACAGCTTGGCTTCACGACCAAGCCATGAGTCACTGAATGAAAAGAGGAAAAGAAACTTCCATCAAGGGAGGAGAGAGCATTCAGAGCTAAGTTACAACATACTCAGGCTTTCAGTGCAACAACTCTGAACACTAAATGTATACATTTTCCTCTCCCTCCCAATCAGTGTTCTATTGAATGCCCAAAAGTGGAAAGATTTAGCCTGGAGAAGTTAGGAAAGCTTTTCATGCCACCCTTCAGGAGCAGCAGTTAATCCTGATATTCAACTACAAAGTTAATACTGGACTCAGCTCTGAGCTGTATCTCATGACTTGGCAAATGAACGAGCAGGAGTATCAGACACACCCTGCAATTTCCAACACCACAGAAAACAGCAAACAGTAACATCCACAAGAGTACCACAGAGTACAAATACAAATGAGAAGAGAAACTCCAGGTCTCTTTCCAAAATTTTTTTTTTTTTTGTAGCACCGTATCACTTTACTTACATGCTGTATTTCCTGCTGGCTTGCTCGGTAGTTTTTCTTGGTTAAATTGTCCACCAGGTAGCTGATTTGAGACAAGGCCAGCGAGAGCGAGTCAAGATTCATTGCTGGTTGGGGCGGAAGCAGGCGGCCGAG
Organism: Aegithalos caudatus; assembly: GCA_013389925.1. Taxonomy (NCBI): domain Eukaryota; kingdom Metazoa; phylum Chordata; class Aves; order Passeriformes; family Aegithalidae; genus Aegithalos; species Aegithalos caudatus. The sequence continues at coordinate 535,128 of WEIU01011028.1, read as the reverse complement.
CCCGGCGCAAAATCACCATTATTCCCCTTTAGTCACCTCAGAGACAGGTCAATTTTTTTTTCCCCTATGAGCCTGTATCTGTTTCTGTGTTACTTGCTTCAGCTCTTCTTTCTCAGTTGTCTTTGTCTGTTCTGAAACATGGCACCTGGAAAACAGGATTAAATTAGATTTAAGCTCTGTAACAATGTCACACAACTATGTTCACAAGGAAAATGAAGTAATATTAAGTTTTTACAACACAAGCTCAGTTGTTTTTACACTACCTGACCACTTTTGTTTCTGTATTTTTCAGTCTGAAAGAGCCAGCAAACAGCTCAGTCAGAAGAATGATTTTCAGCACCGTGAGAAAGAAGAAAACGAGGTGAATAATTAATAAGATACCACACAGCAACAATCAGAGGTCAGAATCATTCAAGGCATTGATCATAAATTAATATCGAAAACGCACTTTTACCATCTCTGCTATATTTTGTCTCAGTACATCCAGGCAGTATTGCCTCAACCCCGTACACCAAAACAAGCAATTGTGAATGAGCAACACACAAAGAACTGCAATAAACTAACCCTAACATTTGGCTTATACTGAAACAGCTTTCCAGTGAGCTACAACAGCAGAGCTTGCCAGCTTAATAAATTTCTATGACAACACAAAACTTGGCACTTGACATCTCATCTGTTAAATTACAGATTGCCAGTGTGACAAAATTGCATCCCAAAGCAAGTCCCGCATATCCAACCGTGTGAGGAGCCTCGAACGAGGCCCCACGCTGCTCTGAGAAGCAGCACTGTGCATTAACAGAGGCAGAATCACGCCAGAGAGCCACTGCTTGGAACCTCTACCTGATCAAAACACAAAGGTCACTGGGCTTCACGCCAAGAGTCTGAAGATCCCTTTTTCAGAACAAAAACGACTGCTTTTCTATCTTGGCCCCACGGTGAAAACCAGCAGCCCAGGATTTCTGCCTCACCGCGGAAATGGATGGCTGGGGTGATGTGTGCGCCTGGCACGCGGAACTGAGGGCAGCGCGGGGAGCGCTCCTGCAGCAGCGCAGCTCCGCACACCGGGCCTGCCTCTGTGCACACCAGCAGCACACAGCAAAGCTCAACAGCCTGTGCTGGGTACAAACAGAACCCCTCTGCACATCTCCCTCTATACAAAGGTTTCCACTGGCTTACGCTTGGAACCGTACCTCGTAAAACATCTGCCTACACTTCAAAACATCAGGAGCTACAAATCCTATCAAAGGCAATGAAAATCACTCTGCTCTTTGAAAAAATTTATTATATTACACAAATATATAGGTAAATTATTTGTAAGAAAATACTTTTCAGACTTTCCTTATGCCATAGAAAACCCTGACTAATCAATGAAGGTATGCAAGATCCTTCTTATGCAATAAAACTCACATCTCACAAAGAACAAATTTTCAAGCAATAATATTGAAAGCATTCCTCAATGACAAGGCAGTTGGTCTCTGAAAGTATTTCAGGGCACGTTTAAAACTGCAGTGAGAAGAATTACACAAAACTCCCATTTCTTTTTAGTACATCTGACAAGCTAGAATTCATTACCTTTATATATAAGGATTTAAAAGGCCACTGACTGTGGAACATCTAGAAGGCAGGACTGGCACAAAAGTTTAAAAAGATTTCTCAGTAGTACAGTACCTGATTTATTTTTTTTTTAATAACCTTTAAATCTGTCTTTTGGAATAACCTAGAATAACCTAGAAAATGTCACTGGGTTTGGCAAATACATGCCTTCCAAAACAATCTTACTGGCAGGGTTTAACATACATGAGCAATATAAAGCTTCTGAAAAGCATTTATTAAAAATCAAGCACACAGCCTTCGGCACAGTACTTGCACTTACTAAAACCAGCAGTCAGCAAGGGGAACTCAGCCCCATCAGAGCACGAGCTTACAGCAACCAGCCTGGAGAACTCACAGGCTGTTTGAACTGCCTACAGGACATAACACAAAACTTCAACTTGACCAATTTTTAAGGCGGTAACAGAATTTCAGAGTTTGCCTTTCAGGCCCCTAGGAAGAAAACCCACATTTCTCTGGGCATTATTCCTCATACCAATATGAACAGCACAGCAATCACACCTATTCCACCTAAAACCCAGGGGGTTTAGGACTGAAATTCTCAAGCTGGGCTCAAGTCTCCCTGCTGCCATATAACATCCTGCAGAGCACGAACACTGACCATCCCACCCTCCTATTAGCATCTCTGCTGTCTCCCAAAAAAACAGGGAATGCTTTGATTGCAGAGAAGCAAAACAAGCTTTGCCACCTTCCAACTGCAAAATCTGGCAGTGCCACTGGACAATCCAAGCTGGAGGCAAAATGAGATTTTTCCTTTCAAGGAAGCCTCTCAAGGAAGAGCCTGAGCAAACACAGAGACTCAAGGAAGGAACACAATAGCTGAGGAAACAGCTTCCTACTTCTGTTCCAAACATATGGTTTGCACCACGTGTATCCCGACACACAGCAAGCCCTGACAGCTCCCACAGACACAGCTGCACTTCAGAGGTTCAAATGCTGCAGCCCAACTCAGGACAGCACAGAATAACCAAAGCAGAACTGCACAGGTACCTCTTTGGTCATTCAGTGCAAGGCTAAAATTCAATTACTACAGCACTGATTAAGGAAGCTATGAATGCTATGTGAAGCAGACTTTATTTTTAGATCCATACATCCTTAGTGGGAATGAATCTCCCTGCACTGGCCCCAACAATTCAGGAAGCTTTCAGTCCATGGGACAAACCTGCCATGTTCAGACAAGTCATGCCTCAGCTACAGGGAGTTTATTAAAAAAAAATTAATTACCCGGCAAAATTAACTACTTTCAGTCACACATCCTATGATACAGTAATGGATTAAAATACCCAGCAGGGGCCTCAGGAGCTCTTGCAATATTACTATTTTATATTGTGCAACACAACCCATTTTAAAGAGATAAAAAATATTTACCAAATTGTACAGCATTACACACCCTATATACTTCCTAAGGAAAACAACAGCCCATCAGCAAAAAACATTTGGCATCTCTTTCAGTAGATCTTTTTTCAAGAGCAGAGTTCTGTTGGATTAAAATGTAAAAGCAATAAAATTTCAGGCAAGAATCCAAAAATCACAAAATAGAGAGGGCCAATATGAAACCACCCATCAGGTGTAACCAAAGACACTCCCTACTAACCAGAAATCACTAGAGAGTAATTAAGCCTTGATGCTAAAACTGACACACTTGAAGTCTTCCACAAGTTCAGAAACACCCTTACAAAGAAAGTAATTTCAAAATTACTTTAAGATAACTTTGGATCTTCTTTCAGAAGTTTGCAGAAGTAAGTAACTATTCCCACTGGATTTCAAGAGTTGTATGATTTCAGGGCACACGTGCTGCATGTGGAAGATAAAAGATCAAGTGACACAAACAGCAATGTGTTTGCTGATGAGGTTCTAAACTCCTGTTACAAAACATCACATAAAACATGTTTAAGGGACCACTGCTAAACCTGCTCTCCAGAGCAGTCCCTGACCCTCTTTTTAAACCCATGAAAATACAAAACATGGAAGAGCACCACACCTCTCTGAAGGCCAACACTGGGAGCAATCCAAGGCAGAAAGGTGGCTCTGAATCATACTATACTTTGTATTTCAGGATGTCTACCACTTTGAAATCTACCAAGGAAAAAAACAAACAACAAACCACAGTGGAAATCACATTAGCAGTAAAATAAGCTCCCGATTCATTTGACCAGTTTTTATTCAGGTGTTTAAAAAAAGAAAAGTCATCTGAACATTCCATACACTGGAAAGCTGAACCCAATTCCAGTAAACTGGATGTCACAAAGACCATTAGATACAGTAACTTTAGTGTGCAGAGTGTAGCTGAACTAAGGCACCTATGCTGTTCCTATACACTCAGGCCAGTGAAGCTGAAGTTTGGAATCTACCTCAAATACATGAGATATGCACCAAACATGACATGGCTGCTTCAGGCATTTTCACATCTCAACCTGGACTGTTAAAAAAAAAAACAAACCAAGAAACTCTCAAACTCTCACTTCCCAGTTCTCCTTCAGACAAACACAGCAGAACAAAGTTTCTGCTGGAGGGAAGAAAAGGAGGGACTTGTTATCAAATGCTCCATCATTTTTTTACCGTCCAAAATGTGTTTTAAAACAGCTAAATGCTACTTCAAAAGTCAAAGGAGAATTCATACATCAGGGATGTTTATGGAACAAAAGAGAAATCTGGCTAAAATAGTGATGGCCTCAACCATGATTCTCAGTGATAACAATTTCCAACATGATTTAGTTATGTCCCATCATGGGGACACAAAACATTACTGTCCTCTTCTGCTAAGTTATATTTTTACAGTTTCTCTTCCACATACACAGCTGAAAAATAAGAGTGGCCGTTTCAGCATAAATCAAAAACCTAGGAACACTGTACAGGATAAAGAGTACGAGGTGTTTCTCCAAAGAAGGGACGCACGTAGGCAGCAAACTGGCTGGGAGTTTGGTTTGGAAACACCAGGCCAACAGCATCAACAGTTGAGAGTGAACTTAAAAGGTCTGAGAGAATCAAAATAACAAACATGGAAAGGACAGACCAGTCTACTACTAAGTTTGTTTCCTGTTTATAAGAGAGTCACCCCACCTGGACTCATCTTGCCTATAATTTTAGCCAATGCCAAAGTAGTTACCTTAGAAACAGGAATCAGTTGGGTACACTAAGAATGACTTGTCAGAGTCACACCTGTTTTGTTTCCTGCTTAAAAAAAAGTTTCTGAGAGCAGTTGCCATGTTTCCATGCAACAAGTGGGGTTCAGAAACAATTTGAGTATGTGATGTACCAACAGACTAGTGTTGTATTTTCAGTATTACCTCGATTCTGTCATAAACACAGTCCAAATTGTTTGTGGGTTGTTGAAATTAAACTCTGAGTACTCACTGGCCTTCCTGTATAAGGAGTAAATGGTACTAATCCAAGTTAGAAAACTGTTGTAAAGAAACTCTTGTACCGTAAAGCATCCATCGAAACACCCAACTGTTGCTATTTCTAGTTCAGAATTATACAAGTCCATTTTACTGAGCAGCGTTTTCTTAACTGGAGGACAGTACGGAGAAGGATTTCTCTCCTGTGGTCTGCAAGAAGGTTATGTCACTGGATTATTTACTACAGCTCACTTTTTCCGTATTTTCTGCGGGCAAGTCACAACAACACCGATCTCCTACGGAGGCCGCGGAGCCCGGCCGGGGCAGGCCCGGCCCGGAGTCCTCAAAGCTCCACCTGTCACCCCCGGCGTTACACAAGCGAAGGGGGAGAAATGAGCACAGTTCCAGAGTTGGCGGTTTCCCCGCCACCTCGCGACGCTGCGGCCGCCGCCTGCCCCCGCCACCGAACCGGGAACACCCGCGGCTCCCGCCCG
>WEIU01011028.1:507738-529446 GCA_013389925.1 Aegithalos caudatus | reverse complement strand
GGGGGAGCGGAGGGGCGGAATGCGCGCGGAGCTGCCGCGCCCCCGCCGGGGGGGGGAATTCACCCAATCAGAGCGCGGGATCGCGTGAAGCTGGCCAATCAGCGCCGTGCGACCTCAGGGGAGGGCATCCTGCCGCCCTCCGCGCGGAGCCTAAACCGCGCGCCATTGGCCGGGAGCGGCCGAAACCCTTCCTACACTCTCAGCCAATCAGAGCTCCTTAGCCCCTGGACCTGCGCGTGCGTGCCGACAGCCAACCCGCGCTGTCGAGGCCGGCCAATGAGCGAGGGGCATCGCGCGGGGGCGGGGCGGGAAGGGGAAGTGGCGGGCGGTGCCAAAGGGCGCGCGGAGTCATGGCGGGGGGGATCCCCCTCTCCGAGTGGTGCGGCCCGTCCCGTCCCCTCGCCTCGCTGCTTCCTCCCCCCCGCCGGTGGTACGACCCCAGGAACGGTTTTCTCCCCCGCGCAGCGCCGTGGTACAGGCCCATGAATTGGCGTCTCCTCCCCCGCGCTGCCTTGGTACGGCCCAGGCGCTGTTCCCCCACAACATGGTGCCTGTGGGTCCGTCAGGGCGCCCGGCCTGGGTCCCGCACGCTCCAGGGGCGGGTTTTCCTTTCTGAGGAAATCCTCTCTCCATTTGCACCCTCCCGGATAGCCGGCCTCAATCCCGAAGAGGAAATTCCCTTCAGTTCCTTCCCGCCCGTCTCAGCCACACCACACCCGCCTGCCGGACCCAGGGTCGTCATTGCGGTGCCACATCAGAACCGGGGCCCACAGAGCCTCCCCTGGCATCCCCCGGCCCTGGGCGCGAAGTTACCCCGGAGGATGAGGGCCTGAGGAAGGCGGGGGGATTTCCCAGATCCACACCATCCATCCCAAAGCTCGGAGAGCTGGGATGGCATTTCAGGATATGGCTTCATCCCTGTATCCACCTGGGAGCATCTCCCACAGAAACCACTTCGTGCTGGCGTGACACACGCATCACAATGTCACTTTTATTGAGTACCCTCCACTTTCTGCATGTACAAAATACATGTTAAAAGGCCAGTGTTTGTAAACGGGAACAGTAAGGCAAACAGGAACAGCCACAGCACCTCCAGACCTGTCCTGCCCTCAGCCACAGGGACACTGCTGGAGCACCAAGGGAGCCGAGGTGTTTCCCAGGTGACATGAGACACTGTGTCCTCCTCCACTTCGCCCAAGGGACTTCCTATTGCCTAGCACACCTTCAGGAAAGCCAGGGCCACAAGACCCACCAGGTACCAAACCTTCTCATCTTCATGCAGGGTGGACACTGGAAGGCATTTTGGCATTGGCATCTGCTGAGTATCTCTGCTGGGCTCCATGGGAGATGGCTCTGTGGTCCCCACATCCAGGACAACTAGATATCTCTCTGCCAAAGGGCCCCAAGCCCCAGCTCCTACTTACAGGTAGAAGCCTGGCAAAGGGGCTTGGGATGTAGCTGATGCCATACAAGTGGGAATTTGGTGGAGCATGGTTTTGTCAAAGGATGAGGGCACAGATGCTGGAGATCCCTTGGGAGAGGCTGGAGGGATCTATGCCTTCACAGCATCCTTCAAACATTCCTGCTATGCTTGGGGTTTTTCTTCCTCCTCCATCTGGGTCTCCCTGTCCCAAGCAGCAATGGGGAGGTCCCCATTTACACGCAGTGTTAGTAAGGAAAGACCAAACATTCCATGTGGGGAAGCACCCACGTGCTGTTGCCCCTCCTGCAACCACTGGCTGCAGCAGGACAGAGCCACACTGAGAAGTACAGGAGCACAAGCCATGGTTCTCCTTCCCACCACAACAGCCTGTGCTGCTTCCAGAAGGTACAGGGCCAGGTTTTGCACAAATCTGGGCTGAACCTTCATCACAGATGCATCAACAGCTACACCTCAATTCCCCCCTCCCCAAGGATTTTAGGAGCCAAACAAGATAAAAAGAAACTCAAAGACAGAACAAGAAAACTTTGCTGTTGAGATTTAACGCCCCCAACCAAATCTTCAGCTGGGAGAACTGTTCAACCCAGAAAAAGCAGGAATGAAACTATCATCCAGACAAGCAACAGAAGGACAGCCCAGAGCAACACCAGCCACAGAGAGTGTAAATGACCAAGAGAACAATATAAAACAAATTAATACTGACTCTTTTATCCCAAAATCATCCCTTAAAATCTGGCCCAGTCCCATGGAAGAACGGGATTGTAAATCTGGAGAAGAGCTTTGCTGTGTTGTAGTGTCTTCAGTAGGTCAATGCAGTCATAGCAGCTTCTCTACTGAGTGAGCAACCCCTGAAAAGGAAAACATTGCACTGGCATGTTCCTACCCCAGGGTCATTCTGATCCTCAAAAGTAAAAACCCAAACAGGCTGAAGGCAATCCTTTGTAACACAAAGTGCAATCAATCCCCAGGCAGAGGGAGATGTGAGAGCAGGGGCAGGAGACTGGCAGGAAACCAGAGTTCAAACCAAACATTGACACAGAATAGGACTATGGGGGTGTCTCCCTGTCTGATAAACATGATTACTATTCCCTTTTATGCAGAACACTGCTTCTCTCTCCAAAGCTGGGAGAAGGAGTCTTAGCTGTGGAGAGGAGCTCCACCAGCACCAGGGTACATAGATGAGAGCAGCATGGCTTTGCAAACCCCAACCATGACCCCTTAGTGACATCTAAGAGAGTGATGTCTACCCCAAGGGACAGAAAGAGCTTGCCCTGGATGACAGGTCCCCTTGTAGTGTTGCTCTGGCTTCACCAGGGAGCCAGGGCTCAGAGAAGCCTGACTGTCTGGTGCCTTAAGACAACGAGATACAAACCACCACAGGGCTTGTCCAGCCAAGCCCCAAGTCACAATGGCTCTTGGATCTTCCCAACACACCAACATGTTTTCTTCCCACTTCCCTTTGGTCCTAGGGGGAATCTCCATCCCCTCAGCAGCAGCAGTGCAGTCCAGCCTGGAGGAGTCAGGCTGTAAGATCCACGAAGATGGCATTGGCCGTGGTCTGTCCAAAGATGAAGGCTCCAAGGGTGACCATGAACACCCCATAGCTGACCTGGGCCCACCAGCTGTGGATGCAGGAGGACAGGACATATTTAGAGGGTCCTTCACCCCAATATCCACAGGGGAATAGGGGAGAGGGGAGGCACATTTCAGTTACCTGATTGCTCGGGTTTCTTGGATCTCGGAGAGCTTGGCTTGAATCAGGCAGAGCCCTGAAAGGCAGGGGAGGTAATTAGAACCAGATGAGGACTGTCCACTGGGGACTGAACAGGCACAGCTGCACTCCCTTTTACAGAGCACCAAGTCCAGCCAAAATAGTTGGGCTGCTGACTAGCCTCACACCACATTTTTGTCCACATCTAAAAATCTCCTGATTCCTGTGTTTCCATCCTGCCCCTCCCTCTTCAAGACACAAGACCATGAGATCTTTGTCAGCCCCTGAGCATCCCAGGATGCCCTACCTGGGAAGACAAAGATGAAGCAGGCGGCCAAGCCCCCAATGACAGAGATGACTTTGCCAATATCAGGGATGAAAAGAGCCAAAAGGAGTGTCAGGAGGAACCAGCTGATGGTCTGAAGCAGGCGTCTCCTCCGCTCCCGAACCACGTCCTCCTCCACTGTTATCCCGGTGTAGCGGAGCCAGAGACCCTCCAAGACAGCCCTGTGGGCACAGACCCACGATTGAGGGATTTCCTCGTGCTGCTCCTCCTTCCCACACCACCCCCAACACTCACCGGCCACAGAAGTGCAGGATGGGGTAGGACGTCAGCACACAGAGGATGATGAAAGCCCGGGCGAGGGCAACAGGGATGTCATTGGAGGGGTAGGACATCAAGACATCCTGCTCCACGCCAGCTCCAAAGGTTAGGAAGCCACAGATGCCTGCCAGGAAGGGATCAGTCAGCAGGGGACAGGGACAAGTCTCCAGAACATCTGTTTGAAGGACTTGGATGGATATGGCACAGGGCACATTGCAGAGGTGTTTGATGGACTCTCCTCCCTTTTCCCTCTGACCCTTGCTCACTAGGGGGTCCCTGCCCTCCTGAAGCTCACAGCCACTCCAAGGACTGTGCCACACTCACACAGTGTCCCCTCACTTACCAGTGCCTGTGTAGACAAAGAGAGCAATCACCATGGCTGCTGTCACCACTGCCCCCCAGGTCTTCACCTCTGGCTGCTTCATGCTGTTAAAGACGGGCACGCTGCTCACATGGCACTGCCAGGACACAGAGACAGTGGGGATACATGAATACATGATGGGCTGAACCATGTGGCATCCTACACGTGATATTCCACATTTGTTGTGATGTTGTGACCCCCCCAGGTTTGTCACTGGAGAAGAAATGGGGGGGGGGGGGATAAGCTCCCCTGTACATCCTAGCTGGGGTAAAATGGATCCATCTCCATTTAGAGATGGTGAGGTGTTAAAAAGGCTTCAGCTTCCTTGCAAAGCTGTGCAGTGAGCACACAGGCAGGGTTTTAGCCAATCACCAAGACAATCACACAGGCAGGGTTTTAGTCTGCCACCCAAGCAACCACAGGATGGAAGGTGAGTGCCAAGCTCTTGGTCTTACCTGGAACCCAAAGCAGATGGTGGGCATGGCATTGAAGACAGCTGTCCAGGTGGAGGGGCTGGCAGGAGAGATACACCCATCAGTCAGAGCAGAATCCCCTGTGACCCCCATCCAGGGCCCCAGGGGAGGATGAGCTGGGAGTGCTCAGTGTCTCTGCTGTTACTGCATCTCCCCACCCAGGATGATGCCATTGCATTGGACCTGGTACTCCCTGGAGACCAGGGCCTTTCACTGAGACAGAAACAGCCAAAGCTCAGCATACAAAAGTAAGAGTATCAGTAAAAAAATATGGATCTAGTTGGGCAGTACAAAAAACTGGTCTAACCTTTGCTCTGCCATGAAATTCCTGCACTGGATCAAAAAATATACACTGTGAGGAAGGGGATAAGCCACAGTGGTTGTGCTGGCCAAGGAAATAACCAAAATCATCCAAATATAGACACAGCCCTTGTTGCTAGGTGAGCACAAGCACTGCTCACCCAGGAATCCAGGGCCTCCATATGTCAGAGATAAAAGCCAATCAATGCTGATCAAAACCTGTGATGGAGCCATAGGGACCTTTAAGAGGTCTTCTTCCTTCTCTTCACTACCTGCTCCTCTGAAACATACAGAGGTGCAGCCACTTGGGAGCTTCTGGCAGCAACATGCAGAGTCCCCAGGACCAGGGATGGGATTGATGAAAGGTTCATCCCCAGCCTTTGCAGCCCTCGCTCCCACAGCCCTGCCTGGCTCTGCAGTGCTGTGATGGCACTGACAGCATTGTGTCTCTTGCTCTCACCTGGTGGGGATCTCCACAGGCACCAGCTCCTTGTCAGGCCAGATGTACTTGATGATAATGACTGCTGTGACATACCATGTGCCAATCACACTGAGGGAGCTGTGAGAGGGGATAGAAGGCTGTGAGTGCTCTGCCTCTCCACTCCCCTCACTTGGAGGAGGGTCTCCTCCCAACTTCTCCATCCCCATCTTCTGTTCTGCACAGCCCAGGCTCCCCCCCGCTGCCTGTCAAATCCATTTTTGCTCTCCCTTCCCATGGGAATATGCCAGGAAATGTCACTGGCTGTCCCCCAAGCAGATGCCAACACAATTCTGTTGCATTTGGGGGTTATCCCATGCTTCTATGAGTGGCAAACCTGCCAGACTTGGGTTTTGGGCTGGAGAATGAGGCGAGTGTTCAAGCAGTGACACTCCTCGGTGCCCCTGGTCCAGCTCCAGCAGCCAGGTCACACCAAGATTCTTGGTGGAGCAGGGCTGGCCTGCAGACCACCGGGCCTAGGGACACTTACTGGCTCTCCTTTCTGCTGGATTGCCAACTCCAAAGATAGACAAAGTAGTTGAAAGCAGCATTCCCTGCTTCCTCCAGCATGCAGAAGGGAGAGGCACAAGCCCTGAAGTACAACACTGTGGCTGCATGGTGCTCAGCTACCCCTCTGCTTCCCAGATGGAGAAACTGAGGCATGGGAAGGCAGATATGGCACTAGAACTACAGCTTTTCCAGTCCCTGTCCTCTGCAACTGTGCTTAGGTGGGTGCTGGCTGGCCCACCCCAACTCCCAACCCCAGAGGGCTCTTCCCACCCACCTGGCATATTTCTGGAAGCCAATCTCTTTGGGGATGGAGAGGGGCAGGATGAGGAGGAAGGCGGTGATGCTGATGGTGAACTTGCGGTCCGTGTACCAGCGGCTGCTCCCGACTTCCTCAGGCTCCTTCACCAGAGCAGCAATGACTGTGGAGACAACCGAGATGGTCAGGTTGGCCCTTCCAGCTGAAGGGACAACAACTGGTTATTATTTGCTCCATGGGATGCTCTTACTCTTGTCCTGCTGATCTCCAATGATGATGAGGAAGGCGATGCAGGTGCCAAAGGTGTAGACAGCGATGGCCACCTCGCACAGCACACCAGGCACCTTCCCGCAGACAGCCCACACGACCTCCTGGTAGGTGCGCTCGTTGCTGGCCTGTGAGCAGTACGCCAGGATGACCAAGCCTCCAATGATGAAGATCAGCATGCACTGGGATGGGAGAGAGACACGGAGGGAACACTGAGCCAACAACATGGCAAAGTGTTCCCTGAGCCACCCCAGGCAGCTACCCCTGAATACACTGAGCATCTCTGGTGCACCTCACCCAAAAGAGTTTCTTCCTAGGAGTCTGGTCCTCCCCAAGCCCTTTCTGGGGCACCCATGTCCCTCCCATGCACCCTCCCTGGGTGGGATGGGGGACTGTCCCTTCCCCACTCTCTCACCATCTGCAGGGTGATGCCTGCAGCCACACCGCCAGCCATGCTGAAGGCAGCAGGGAAGTTGAGCAGCCCAGCCCCGAGTGCAGCGTTGACCACAATGAAGACAGCTCCCAGAACCGATGTGGTCCCCAGACCGTTTCCTTGGCTCTCTGAATTTTTGGGCACCGTCTCCACACTAGGGCTCTGCAGGAGCCTGGCCCGTTCGCCAGCATCATCACTCCACTCCCAATCCTTGTAGTCACTGTTGATGCTCCCAGTGCCCTGAGCCATTGTCCCTCCTCAGGTGGCACAGGCCACCATCCACGTCCCACTAGTAGTCCTGCACCAGGCTCAGCCAGGCACCTTGAGGAGGGTCCTCAGCCAGTGCTGGCTCCATCAGGCAGGAAGGGCAGCAAACAGGCTGGAATGCATCAACAGGGGAGTCAGGCACTTCCCCACTCCTACAAGGGGATGAAGAATGACACTTTTAAGTGTTAGTTAAATTATATTAACAAGGGACAACCTGGGCATCAGGTGGGGGCACAGGGGAACTGAGTTCCCTGGGTCTTAGCTTGGGGGGGGGGGGGGCACAGCACACACACAACAGCAGAGATGCAGCAGAACTCACCTCTTGTCCCTCAAATCGAGGGATAGGACACAACTGCTGTCTGCTGTCAGATGGGGGACTGAACCCTGGCTGTGGGGCTGAGGAGCTGCAGCTCACAGCAGGACTCGCTTTTCTGTGGGCATGAGACCCAGTGTCATGGCTCACTTCCTGATTTCCAAACCTAATTTCTGCAAGCTCTGCAAGAGTAGCTGTGCACGTGCTCCTGAGTAAAGGGCAAGGCTGGGCTCAACAGGAATGACCTGTGTGCAGCAGAAATACTGTGTCAACAGGAAAAGCAGGACTGGCCCCTTCCAGTGCACCCCCAGGGTGACAACCAGCAGGAGATGATGTCTCAGAAGCTTTTGGATTTGAAGATCTGGTGTTTCCAGCATCACAGCCCTTGGGGGTTGGAAAGTTCAAATCTCATCCCAGTGCCTCCAAGCTGGAGGAGATCGATCCTCACAACCTGGCATGATTTTGCAGGAATCTACATGACCACGAGAAATCTCTTTTCAAGGAAATCTAGTTTTTATTCTCAGAGAACATCTACAGACTCTTTCTGCCCAGCTCACTCCTTGCAGAGGGCTATTTAAACTCTGTGCTTGTGGCATGAATTCTCTGTAAAGATTTCTGGGGAAGGGGAGGAAGGGCCGCCCCGGTACCCGTGGGTAGAAGCGTGGAGGGACAGGCCGGTGGGTCCGCGTGGGCTGAAGTTCCCAGCCGGCCAAGGATGCTGCAGGGGGTCGATGCTTCTCCCACGGCCTGGGGGAGGATGCTGAAGGGTGTCCCTTCCCTCCAGGCAAAGCCGCCATACCCTGGCAACCAGAAACCCCGAGAGCAGGCGCTTCACCGAGGGTGACTCGACAGACCCGCGGCCCCGCTCGGGCCCCGGCGGCGCCCCCCGCCCGGAGGAGCAAGGCCCGGAGCCGGTGACGGTCAGCCCGCGTTCGCAGGNCCCCGCCCTGCCCGCTGCACGCCGGGGGTTGTAGTCCAGCCCCGGAGGTGGGGGAACATCAGCGAAGGGGTCACACCCCCTTCGGGTAGCCCTTCCCAGAGGCTGAACCCGCGGGGACCCGCGGCAAGGAAGAGGGCGAGAGACGGGGCTGTGCTCCAGGGTGCTTTTATTATACAGAGAAGGGGCAGGAGAACGGCCCCACGCGGGTAAGAGGGCAGGAGGCGGCAGCTCCAGAGCCACGCAGAACCGGGGACCACAGCACAGGAACCCACAGGGCCGTGGGGCAGCACCTACGGCGTGTGCGGCATGGAAAGCGGTTTATTGCACAAAATACAGCAAGCAGCGGCTGTGGGCATCGGGCCAGTAAACAAGCGGCGTGGGAGCGGAAACCTTCAGTCAGGGAGCGGCGGGAGGATCCAGCCTTCCAGCAAGTGTGGCAACAACGTGCACTACACCGGGACAGGTGCACCAGACCGGACCTGTCCCAGCTCCAACGGCACAGAGCTGCCCTGGGCAGGAATGGAAAATGAGGATTGCCCTGCTAAATACCCTCGTATGGCTGCAGAGGGAAAAGGTGCCAGTGGATTGAGACGGCTCACAGACTCAAGAGGCAATTCCTCCAGCTCCACTTAGGGAGGCTCCACTCCATCGTGGGCCAGTGGCCAAGGATGGCCCCACAGCCCAAAGCAGACAGCTTTTGGGAATTTGTCCTTTCCCCAGCAACACCTACGTTCAACACCACAGGCTTCAATTTCAGCTCCATGACACTAGCTCGCACCTGGACACACACTGTGCTTCTGGGGCCATCAGTGGGAACTGCATCTTTCTACATGGGATTCTCAGGAGATGAGGGTTTCACTGCTCATGTAAGATCCCCTGTGCTAGCATGGCCCTGAGGGAATGTCTGGTGCATGGAAAGGACAGGATCCAGCTGCTCAATGACAGGATGAAGTCCCCAGCTCAACATAGCCATGCACCAGTTTTATTTGGATTAAAAATCAGAGTCCAGTAAGTCACAGGACCTCAGGGACACTCAGTTTAGGACAGAATTGTTTTTGAGTCATCAGCTCTCAAATTTGTCTCAAGATCTCTTTTTTCTGGTGTCACCAGAAATGTAGTTGAACAGAGCAGAGAGGGACACCCCACACCTCCACATGAAGGGGATACTGCAGGGGCAGCATTGGGGCACGCACTAAGACTGCAGGGAGGGCTGCTGGAGGTATAGACTGGACTGCTGGGCTTAGGACAGGAACAGGGTGAGGCAGAGACCACCAGAGAGCAGTTTTCAGAGAAGATTCTTATTGGGGAGGGGGTTGAGAAATTGTTTCACCTCCAGGTATGAGACAAGGTTTAAAAGAGGGACACTGGTCTGCCCCAAGCACTGATGCCACTGTGAATTACACCTGAAAGGAGAGTCCCAGATGGAAACAGCGAAGCCAACGACAGAGCAGAGTTTGGTTGTGAGAAGTCCTCAGAGCTGGTTGTCAGAGGACAGCTTTGGTGCTGCCCAGCTGCAGGCTGGGATGATGGAGGAGGATGAAGCCTGCTGGCAGCAGGGACTGGCTGAGGAATTTGGAGGAGCACACCAGAGCAGCTCTCCAACTCAGCCCAACCAGCTCCCTGCCTGCTGCTTCTTGGGCCAGCAGCCAACAGCCTCACAAAGCCTTCTCATGGAGAAATGTGTGCGGAGAAGCCTTTGGTGCTTACACTGGTAGGATGGCATTGCTAAGCATTGGCTTCCTCCAGCACAGATAGGTGCTGGGGCTGATGGAGAAAGGACGGACAGCAGGGAAGAACGGCTGTGATGAGCAGGAGCCAGCAATGATGTCCCCGGTCCACAACACAGGGTGGATTTGACTGGGTCTCTACAACAACTCATCTACAAGATACATTCAGCAGCGGCTTCAAGTGCTGTGGTTGGAAGTATTCTGCTTGTTTCTTTTCCCTCCCCATCTTCAGCTGGTGGGGAAGGGAAAGCCACCAGCTCCAGGGCACCCCTTTGTCTTTACTTTGTGACTTGATGGATGGCATGAGCCAGGTAACCCACATTGCCTGACGTAACTCCCGCCACAGAGATGCGTCCATCCTTTGTCATGTAGACTGAGAACTCCTTGATCAGCCGTTCCACCTGGGGTGAAAGAGCAAAGTTCAAACTGCAGGCCAACCTCTGCTGTGTCAGCCAAGTGCAAATTTACCCAGCTTGCCGAAACTCAAACTGGCAGCCAGCAGACAGGGCATCCCACTACCTGCACAGTACCCTATGCACCAAGAGAGATGCTGCTCAGCTCGAGCAGCAATGCTGCAGATGTTCAGCTGGAAGAGTCACCTTACTTGAGCTGACCTTTAAGGTCACTTCAGAGCAGCACCAAATGACTCCTTGCTTTGACAGACATAACAGCTACATTTACTTTCAACCTTTCTAAGTACAGCAGGGAACAGAGCAAAACCGAGGTCCCCATGATGTGCCAATGCTTATCCTCTTGAGGAAGAAGTGCTGACAAGGGCTCATTTTGGCATCTGCAGTCAAAAACTTACTGACAAGGACTGCAAATGACACTTTGAGACCACTGGAATTGCGTTTACCTGCTCAGGCTTCAGCCCTGTGAAGCAGAACATGCCGATCTGGTCAGTGATGTGCTGCCAATTGCGGGAGGATCCCTCTTTCTTCAGGTTGGACACCAGCTGAGTCCGCATGCTGATGATCCTGTCAGCCATGCCCTTAACCTCTGTGAGCCTGAGGAGACAACCCAGGAACCATTCAGAGCAGGGCTGGAATACACCAATGCTGCTCTCCCCACCCCAGCTATAGAAAATCAACCTCTCCACCTGGAGGGGCCCCATAGGGGGATGCATATGAGCATGAAGATGTAGCTCCAGCTGGGGGAGCTGCTTCTTTCTCCTGATACCCGAAGGTGACCTCTTTTTATTTATTCCATTGCTGTTGGACACCACTAGCAGAATATAGATATTTCTCGCATCTGAAAGCCATGGGTCAGTAGGATGCCTCATGGCAGCACTACTCAAACCCAGATAAAATAGTATCTACAGATAAACCAAGAGTGTTGGGGTAGCATTGGCAAACAGGTTGTGCTCCGAAAGCAGCACAGCTAGGAAATGTCTTTGCTGGGCCCTGGATCAGGCACAACTGTCAGGCTGCCAAAAGAATACAGCCCCCAGCGAGGTCACAGCACACTGCCAGCCTTTGTTCTGCCAGGCCAGCTGCTGGGAGGGACCCGGCACCAAGAGGCTGGGAAAACAGCACAGGCTGATGCCAGGAATCAGGCTTAGGGCATGAGGGTTACATTCCTGGGTCTTAATCCCAGGGGGCTTACGCTTCCACTTCCCCCACGAGACACAATACATGGCTACACCACCTCAGACTTTTATGCTTCTTGGATAAGCAGCTCCTGCAGCCCTCAATCCTTCAGGAGCTTCATCTCCTCCTTTTCAGTGCTTTCTTCATTGATAACACAGGGAAAACCTGTCTGTGTCAGGTTAAACTGACACCAGCTGATGCCAGCACATAAGCAGGGATTTCTCCAGAGTAAACATGGTTCTGACTGTTCCTAAAGCTAAGAGCTGCCTGTGACAGCAGCACACGGTAAGCACAGCACAGGGCTGCGCAAAGAGACATCCCTGTCACAAACATTACAGATTTCTTCTTACCACTCCTTCCGTAGGTCAGGGGTGTTCAGGATCATGGAGGCAATGCGTGCTCCATTCACAGGTGGGTTGGAATACATGGGGCGGATGAGGATCTTCAGCTGTGATTCGACCCTCTTGGCTTCATCTGCATCACTGCAGATCACTGTGAAGGCACCCGCACGCTCTCCTAAGAGAATCACAGAATATTGTGTGTTGGAAGGATCAATGAGTCCAGTTTTTGGCCCTGCACAAAACAACCCCAAGAATCCCACAATTCCTGTGTCTGACAGCATTGTCATAACACTCCTTAAGCTGTCAGGCTTAGTGCTATGACCACTTCCCTGGGAAGCCTGTTCCAATACCCAATCACCCTTTAGGTTAAGAACCTTTCCTAATATCCAGCCTAAATCCTCTCTGACACAGTTCTGTGTCATTCCTTTGGGTCCTGTCACTGGTCACAGAGAGCAGATGCTGTCCCTTGGGAGGAAGCTGATGCCCATGATGAGCTCTGCCCTCAGTCCTTTCTTCTCCAGGTTGACCAAGCCAAGTGTCCTCAGCTGCTCCTTGTATGGCTTCTCTTTGAGACGATTCACCATCTTTGTAGTGTCCTTTGGACACCCTCTGAAAGCTTTATATCCTTCTTATACTGTGGCACCCAACACCACAAAGCTTTAGTGCATCTCTGTTCCCTAGAAGGGTCTCCACCAGCTCCTAATGGGTTATCCGTGCTCAGTACTGCAGGATGAACACAGGCAGCAGGAAAACACTGGCTGCTAAACCCTGGAGATATTGGGATCCCACCAGCAGCCTGGATGAAACTATTTCCTCACCACGTGTCCTACTCACCGTAGAGCCCCATGTTCTTAGCGAAGGACTGTGACAGGACGATGTTGATGCCCTGCTCGATGAAATACCGCACAGCCCAGGCGTCCCGGTTGATGTCCCCGCTGGCAAAGCCCTGGTAGGCCATGTCAAAGTACACGAGGAGGTTTCGTTTCTGCCAGAAAAGGTGGAAGAGAGTGTCACAGAAGCTGAGCACCCCTCCAAGGAGCAGGGCAGCAGGATGAGAAGAGCTATGCAGACAGTGGTCTGTCCACCTGCAGCCATTCTCCTCCAGAGAGCCATTGCCCTTCACTCACCACAGGGAAAGCAGCCCAGAATCTGCAGCTACCACCACACATCTAAACAGCAGCTAAAGACCCTCCAGTGCACTTATGAAATGTGCAAGTCTGGCCCAGGAAGCAGAAGTAGATTCAACAGTAATAAAATAGTCTACTTCAATGTCTTCTGCATTATCAGTTTCCAGGAAAATCACCTGGGGACTTTTAGTTAGCTAGACAGATACCCCAGATGCACTTCCCCTTAGTCAGGAGATCTACCCCTCTGTAGGCCACAGAATTGTTATCTACCAATCCTCAGGACCCTACTAAGGCCAAGTATCTCCAAGTCAAATTTCACTGGCTACAGGCTTGACGGAGCAGCAGGAAGAAGGTAGAACCTGTCCCAGTCTATTTCCAGCTGAAGCTTGCAAGGAGACACCAAGCATGTGAAAGATCTTCCAGCATTTTAATACACCAGCACTGGGTGCTCTGCTACAGCAATCACAGCTCATGCTTTCAACCCTGCTGCTGTCCTTTCAGGTTTCCCTACTCCAGCTTCCTGGGAAGGTGCCAGCAGAAAGCCCAGTGGTCAGCTAGAAGCTTTCTGGGTGCATTTGGCTGGCTCCTGTCAGGAACATGACACCCATCCTGGCTTCAGGGAAGGGAATAACCTTTAGTGAAGTGAAGTGAAAACCAGGTGCCACCCATGAAAGGCCAAAAATGTGGTTTTCCCAGGAATGGCACAGTACTCCTGGGACATTGCTTACCTTCACTGTAGCTGCCAACTCCTTCCATTGCTCCTGCCGGGGATCCACCCCAGTGGGGTTGTGAGCACAAGCATGTAGGAGGATGATGCTCTTCTCTGGAATTTTCTAAGACATTATAGAGAATGAATCATCAATGATATTGGAGCACTCTCCTTAACAAATGAGACAGCTTAGATAAGCTCTGTGAGGCTCCTAGACTTGATTTAATGCCTTCAGGCATCATGGAATGATTGAATATTCCAAGTGGAATGGACCCATAAGGAATCCAACTCCTTGGTCCTGCACATGGCAACCCTGAGAACCACACTGAATTGTTCAAACACTCCATGAGCCCTGGCAGACTTGGTGCCATGACCACTTCCCTCGGGACCCTGTTTCAGTGCCCAACCACCCCCTGGGTGAAAAACCTTTCCCTAATATCCAGCCTAAACCTCCCCTGACACAGCTTCATGCCTCATCATCACATATAGAGTAAGGTAAGATCACCACCCTTTTCCCCACATGACCTCCCTTCTTCCAGGCATGGAAGGCAACTCACAGAAATGTCATCCATGGCTCCAGAGAAGTCAAGGCTACATGTCTTGGGGTCATAGTAGCGATAAGCCTGAAGCTGCATGCCAGCATCACGGAAAATGGGAGTGTGATTGCCCCAGGACGGTTTGGGTAGATACACATCACGGCTGGCTTTGAAGAATCGTTGCTGGTCAATAGAAAGACAGAGCGTTCAAACAGGTTGAATACATTCAAGCAGTTAGAAAACCCTAAAAATTCAGCTTTGGTCAAAACATGTCCTTTCCTTCCACTGCTGGCAAGGCACTCACCAAAAAGTTGGCTCCAATTCGCAGAGATCCAGTCCCAGAAATACCCTGCACAGTAACATACTGCAAGGAAAGAAAAAAAATAAATCTGAGTCTGAGTAGTCATGTTGTGTTACAGGGAGAGCACAGTCACTATGTCAGCACTGGCAGCAGCACACCCAAACAGGGACAAGGAGCTGGAGGGACCACAGAGGTCAGCAGCTCCAGCTCCTGGGTAGGGAGCTGGGCCCCCTGGCAAGGTTAAATCCCCTCCTTGGACAGGGCTGTTTTACCCCAGCCTTCAGAGGAAGCAGAGATCCTTGGGCCCAGCCAGCCTACAACTCAGAAGCATCAATAGCCCACCAGTTCTTCCACATTTGCTGAGCACCCACATATCAGCCATGTGTCCTCCCTGCCCCGTGTCCCAGCCTCTCCTTACCCGGCCACTCTTGAAAGCCTCACTGTTTTCCCCCAGAGCCAGTTCTGCAGATGCCCGGGTGAAATCTGCTAGTCCCCCGATGGGCAAGTACTCCTTATCCATCTTCTTGGATGCTATCATGGCCTCTGCCTGGAAGAGAGGACACAGCTCAGTGAGGACGGCATCACCGTGGAGACAGTGATGGACAGCTGAAGGTCACTTCTCTGCACATTTGCTTGCTGGAAAGGGGCAAAGGTTCGTTTACAGGAGTTTCTCTGCAGGGCTCATTGTGAGCAAGGGACAGCAGTAAACATTTCAGATAAAACCCTGCAGCCACCAGAGCCCTCAGTGGATGACAGTGTTGGTACAGTGGAGCCAAGGAAACCTGGCACCAGAAGGGAGCACCACTTCCAGCCTATTACAAGTCAATGCTGCTTCACAAGAACACACACTTTGCCCAAGCAGGAATTGTCCTGCAGGAAAGCAAGACTTGAGTGCTACTGAGAGGCAGATATTATCCCTACGTAGCAGACATCCCCAAAACAGGTAGGATAGCAAACCTTTTGCAGGGCCTTGTCATGCTGGGAGTGGCACAGACCCTGGCAGCACTCACATACCACCAGGAAGCTGTCCCTGTGACACCATCCAGACTCCCTGGTTGTGACCCAGCTGCACAGAGAGGAAGGGCAAGGGATGGTTTTAAACCCCACACTGATGGACATATGGAAAAGGCTCTCTCCCTGTCAGTGCAGCCAATCAATGCATGTGTCAGCTGCCAGCTACTTAACAGCCTATTTCTACCCCACAGCCCTAAAAGACCCCATAATCCCCTCAAGGGCTATGTCCACACCCAGCTCCCTGGGCTGGAGTTTTAGACTGGCTTACAGAAAAACTGGTAACATCAGCTCAGCAGAATTTCTAAGACTAATCCACTAAGGGGCCAATGTTAGTTCCTTTCTCCCTTGTGGAGTGCCCTAAAGAACATTGGCCTATTCAAGAAACACCTTGAAGTTCAGAGAACAGGTGCATTGCAGGGCTTATGGAAGTCAGCAACGAGTTAGTTACCTGAATGGGAACAGGACATATATTTCCTGTTTTGTCCTGTACTCCTTAAGAGCTCTGTCATGTCTCAAAAGCATTAGTCCTGCTAAGGGGGACATCCACGAATACTATTCTGCTCTGTTAGAGACAAAGCTTATTTTAAGGACCAACAGACAAAACTTGCTTAGTGACCTTCCCTGACTCCTTCAGGGTACCTGGCACCTGGATGTGGCTCTGCTCAGCAGCCAGCACCCGGCTCACCTTGCGAACACAGTTCAGGACGTACGGCTTCCCATTGTCATCCCGGTATGCCCCCACACCCAGGTTCATCTTCTTGGAGTTGGTGTCACGCTTGTAAGCTTCTGTCACCCCCAGGATGGGGTCGGGGGGACCCATCTCCACATGGGACCACCATGAGCTAAAGGGAGAAACAAAAAGCTGAGTATGAGGCTTGAGAACTGGGCAGAGATGTGCAACAACAGAAACCCTTATGGGAAATCTTGTTTTTAAAACCACTGAAAAAGGTACAAATAGTGTTCAGAGAATTACCAAAAAAAACAAACCCCAAACCATTTAAGTCACATCATATATTGCAGACTGGGTGAAGAGCCTCAGTTCATTGTGGCTGAAGGTAACTGATTCCCTGTCAGTCATTAGCATGTTGAAATGCTCCTGTTTGCCTTATGTGATAACACCACAAAGAGCCCAGGAAACTGAAGCCTTGAACTCTTATGCTCTGGAGAAGTGCCCAGAGTCTGCATGTGGGATTGCACAGGTTATTCCCCTCCAGGGAACCTTGGCCAGACTCAGGCAATTGCACAAAGCATGTATATGGAGTCTCTTCCAAACTCCTGGAAAGGCTCTAGTACATGAAAACTAATTTGTTTTTCTCCCAACACTGGCTGACAGAACAAACATATTTCCACCCCTTGCCCTACAAACTCTGCCTGCCCTGGTGTTGTAGACAAATGCTGTTTTCCAGGAAATCACAGCAGACAGTTTCTTCCCTGTGTGACAAGTGACAAGCTCTGATGTGAAGACCCTTCCCCTGCAGCCAAGCACAAAACCTCCCTGCATCAGGAAGAGCTTTGCTTCTCCCAACATAAGGAGCACCTGCCTCTGCCCTGCTGGCAGCACACCCTGAAGATGGAGAGGCTCTCTTAATGTCAAGGGCAGAGCAGACCATGCTATAAAAAGAAACCTGTTATTTCCTTTGGCCACAGTCTCTGCCCTGTCCCATGTCCAGGCTTTGCAGACCTGCAGACAGTGCAGGAGCAGCAGTGTGGTGTTTTTTAAACTGGCAGAAGGCTGTGGCTGTCACAGCCCCCTCGTGAAGGCACTGCATGCACCTCTGAGCATCCTGACTCACCACAGGCACCTACCCCAAGTCCCCCAGCTTAGTGGGGAACAAAGGCTGCAATACAAAGCAGATTTGGTTTATCTCCTGGAGGACAGAACTCAAGCCTTGATTGCTGAAGGAGAAGCACACAGACAGAGAGACGTATCAGCTTTACTAAGCTTTGCAGCCCAGGAAAGGCCACCTCATCTGATAAGATCCTTTCCCAACTTGGGAATGCTGTCGGGGCTGGTCCCTGCCCCAGGCAATGCAGGCAGCCTGGAGCCAGCCCAGGGCCAGCCAGAACTGCTGAGTGTAGTGCAGATTCTGTAGGTAGATACAGATCTGGGCCAGTCAGGTTAAGGAAGCTCTAACTGATCAGCAGAACTCACAAACTCACCTTTCCTCTTCACTCTGTCTGTGGTTTTGGTCAATTTCGGCCAAATTTACTCACTACTGAAAAACATCACACTGTCCCATGTATGTAGATTCATTCCATCTCATGGAGTCCCAAACATCATTTGCCCTTTTCAAACCACCTGCTCTTCCCATCTCTAAACTATTTCCAAATTTTAAAAAAAGCCTGTTTCTCCTTTTGACAGGTTTTGAGGGAGAGCTACCTCAGGTAGTTTAAAAATGGAAGATGTGCTTAACGTTTTTCAGACCACTAACCAGTCTTAATTACTTCTTAAGTATAGGATTAACTTGGAAAGGATGATGAGTCAGTTATGCCATCAACACACACCCTTCAGAGAGGGACAGGGGCTGCAGCCAGTGTGGAAGGAGTGACCTGGGGAACCAACCTGAGCAGAACAGAACAAGGGGACTCTCAGAACAAATTCCTGTTGCAGGTTCAGGCGGTTTTGGACAACCCCCTCCCAACGTGTTCCTGGCAATGGAGAGGCAGCCAATGAGAGGAACAGTGTGCAACAGTGTGTCTCTGCAGTTTACCTGGTATAGGATTACTTTGGTATCAAGGGCTGCAGGAGCCTGGCCATCTATCTTAAAGAGCTGCTACTCTGGAGATGGTGACAGCACCTTCTTTCTGCTGGGCTTTTCCCCAAGCTGCTTACAGTGTTTGGGGTATTTAGGTCCCGATCCTGCTAAGGCTTAGCAGGTCACTGAGTTTTAACATACTGCAATTAATGCTGATCCTGTGGGCATTTACCTAAGCTGCAGCACTCCAGAGAGTTAAGTACTTTTGTTCTGATCCGGTTTTTGTGTTGGCTTAAGGCACCGAAGGCTAGGTTTAGGACTTATTTTCCTGTTCTCAGCATGACTGTTTCCAGGAGAAACAAGACTCCTCTGGTGTTTCCAGAGAAGTGAGCTTGCAGGGAGATAAGAGAAAAAAGTCCATGCTGAGTTGTCCAAACACATCAGGATACCAAAGAGATCACAGAGGCAAAACTTTCCAAAAGGGGTTTGGGAAAAAGAGCTCTAGTAGGGGTCCAAGGCCACAAACCCTAAGACACTGCTACCACATTACTGTTGTCCCTGCACTGCCTTGTATTTTATTTTGAGCAATTAAAAGAACATTGGGCTTGAATAAAGGTCAAAGCTATAAACTGCACATCTCTGCCAGGCCAGAGGTATTCAGCGCAGAAAAGTAACCAGAGGTAAACTTAAGCTGGGGTTGACCTACCCCAGGGATACTCAATGTAAGCCAAAGGAAGCACATTCCATACAGGACCAACAGAGAAGGCCCAGTCAGAGCTAAGATGCTCATCAGAGCTGGTATCCAAACAGTCTCTGCACTCATCAGCCATGCTGGTCTTCGGAGCTGGTTTAATGCACAGCTACAAGTGCAGTGGGACAGAGAGGGTGGAAAAACGCACCAGGAATTGCATAAATTTGCAACACCTTTCAAAAATATATGTGGAACTTATGCCTCAAATGCACAGACCTAAGAAGTGCTTAAGGACTCAAGCCAAGCCTGGAGAGCAAGCATTTACAAGCCCAGTGAAGGCTTCCATTGTGGAGAAGCCAGCCCACGTTCCCTGAGGTACAGCCACATAAGATACCGGATTTCAGAAGCTTTGCCAAAGCCCCCACAGCAGTTCTGCAAGCCAGAGCAGAGAGAGGGGCCAAAGGCTGTTGGGCTGTATGTAAACCACATCTGAAGCAAATATTTACACAAGAACAATGCCAACAGGCTGCTGGCTACTACAGGGCCTTTCAAGCCTACAAATTCCTTGCTCCAGAGAGCTTAGGGTAAGCTTTCCACCAAGAAAAGTATTTAAATAGCTGTCTTGTGATACATCAGAGCAGCAGACTGAGTTATCACCCTAATTAGCATTTGTGTGTCAACGGAGCCTGTTTAACCATTTCCTATCTCTTTATCCCTGTTCTGCTTTCAGAAAGAGCATTCTCAGCACTAGTAATGTAACAGCTGAAGATAAGGAAACAGAAACTGCTAATCAGTGCTTGGCTTCACTTGCTGCATAATAAGCCACTATTCCTGAACAGGAAAACGGGGGTGTGCACAGAGGCTCCTTACATACAAAACTTAACGACTTCTCTTGGGTGATCTCAATGCAATTTGGTAATTTATAGTTTGCTGTATAACAAGTTGAGAAAAGCAAAGCTTGTGCCAGCATGCTCCATAGTTTTCACAGGCTACAGTCTGCTACAGTCCATGGGCACAAAACAGAAGTTCTAGACAGCTGCTCTTCTGTCCCTGATGAAAAGAGCCAGAAGGCTGACTTAGAAGCAGTAGTGACTGCTGGAATGAGGAATTAAAAAAACCCCACTGCTTTCCTGCTCTGATGTAAGCTGGAAACTGACTTCCCCAGTAGTGAGGGCCAGGAGTCAGAGCATCCTGGAGAGCAGCAAGGTCTTGTCCAGATCCCTCTGCACGCTTTGTTTCCTGGCCATCAGGTCTCAGTGATGTTCCCAGCCCCATGGCTCTCAGGTGAACTGTACTTTGTGGGGACTGTTCTGGGCTTTTCACACAGTTCCAGCAGTTGCGTAGCATCCTGCTATCCAATCCTCTGCTGACCAGACAGCAGAATCCAGAGCTGCCACTGCAGGACTGGTCCTAACAGAAACACCCA
Source organism: Aegithalos caudatus (assembly GCA_013389925.1). NCBI lineage: Eukaryota > Metazoa > Chordata > Aves > Passeriformes > Aegithalidae > Aegithalos > Aegithalos caudatus. Next base: position 508,935 of record WEIU01011028.1, on the reverse strand, counting down.
CCCTGCTCCTGCCATGGTTTGTACCCCTGAGGGCACAGCTCTAGCACAGCCAGCACTACTCCTGCCTCCATGGATCATGGGCTAACTGCAGACCTCTGCACTGTGCATGATCCCCAGGGCCACTGCACAATGCAGAGGTCCTTTTGGTCCCACTACACAGGGCAACCAGACAGCACCACCTCAGCCCCATTTCACAGCACACAGAATCCTGGAATGATCTGGGTTGGAAGAGACCTGAAGAAATACTTTGTCCAAACTCCTGCCATAGACAGGGACACTTTCCACTAGAACAGGATGCCCCAAGCCCTGTCCAACCTGGCCTTGAACACTTCCAGGAATGGGACAGGCACAGTTTCTCTGGACAACCTGTGCCAGGGCCTCCCTACCCTCACAGGGAAGAACTGGTTCCTAATATCTCATCTAGCCTTGCTCTCTGTCAATTTAAATCCATCCCCCCTTGTCCTGGCACTCCATACTCTTGTCAGAAGTTGCTCTCCAGCTCTCTTGTAGCCCCTTTAGATACTGGAAGACCACAATTAGGTCACCCCAAAGCCTTCTGTCTTTCAGGTTGAGTAACTCCAGCTCTTTCACTCAGCCTTTCCCCATAGAAATGATGCTCCATTCCTCTAATCATCTTTGTGGCCTCCTTTGGACTTGCTCGAACAGGTCAATATCCTTCCTGCGCAGGGGTCCCAGAGGTGGATGCAGCTTTGGAGCTGGCGGAGTCTCAGCAGAGCAGACCAGACCAGAGGGGCACAATCCCCTCCCTTTACCTGATGCCTACGCTGCCGGTGATGCAGCGCAGGACATGGCTGGTTTCTGCGCTGCGAGCGCACATGGCCGGGGCACGTCCAGCCTCTCATCGACCACATCATTCGTGCCCTGTAGCACCGCGTACAGCAGTAGCACCCCGGCCCCATCACTTAAGGAAAAGGGTGTCCCCAACCCATCGGTCAAGGCACAGGGTGTCCCCAGCCCGTCATTAAAGCACAGGCTCCCCTCGGCCCCGTTTCTCGGGGCCCCCCAGTGCCTACGCGCCCTCCACGGCGGCGCCTCAAGGGCAGGCGGGGGGCGCCGGGCTGTGCCGCAGCCAATCAGAGGGCGAGGACTCCCCCTCCCCAGCCAATCCGAGCGCGGTCCGTCCCCCCGGTAACCCCCTTCCCCAGCGCGGCGTCACCCGCTGCCGCACGGCGGGAT
>WEIU01011028.1:475800-500086 GCA_013389925.1 Aegithalos caudatus | reverse complement strand
GCCAGAGGGCGCCGCCGCCCCGGGACACCGGCCCGGCACAGGGGACAGCGGATAGCGGGATAGCAGGATAGCGGGATAGCGGGACAGGGGTATACCCGGACACCGGGACAAGGGGATACCGGGACAGCGGGATACCCAGACATCGGGACAGTGGGATATCGAGATATCAGGACACCAGAACATCAGGATACAAGAACATTGGGATATCAGAATACCGAGATATTGGGACATCAGGACACCGGGACACAGCTCCCACAGTGCTGGCCCTTGGCTTTGGGGGGTAGCTGCTGTGTTGGCATACCAGAATATTAGGACACCAGAATACCAGAACATCAGGATACTGGGACACCAGGAGCAGCACTGGGCACTGGAGTCAGCAGCCCATGCCCTGACACTTATCCCTGCCTTGTCACCTAACTCTACTCCTTCATCTATGCTGCTCCATGACATCTACTCCTGCCCTGTGTCACCTATCCCTGCCCTGTGCCACTTAGCCCTGTCCCACATCATCCACCCTGCTTAATGTCACCTACCCCTTTCCTGACACCTAGCCCTGCCCTGTCACTCTGCCCTGCTGGCTCCTCCTGCCTGTCACTCCATTCCTTCACCAAGTCCCTGTATCCCTTCCTGTGCCATTGAGCCCTATCCCAGCCACCATGTCCATGCCCTGTGTCACCACATCTGTGTCACTGTCCCCCTGCCTCAGAGCAGTTTCATGGCTCATGATCTGCTGATCCTGGCAGGGGGAGCAGGGTGGTGGCAGTCCATGTGTCACCACCACCAAGGGACCAATGCCCACAGTAGGGCTGTCACTTGCACCCATGGCTGGAGCAAGGACACAAAACTTGGACACTGCAGCCATCTTTTGGAGGAAAAACCAAGGTTCTGCCATCTGTGCTGGAGCAGGGCTCTTTGGGAATAGAAGGGATGCTCAGCCCAAAACGCATTTCTCACCCTGGCTCCCCTTGCCACTCACCAGCTCGTTGCAGGATTTTCTTTTCCTAAGTTTTCCCGAATGGCAGGGAAGTTTCCAGGCCCAAACAAAACAGCCACACATGAGGTTTGTCACTGGCTCCAGCGCAGCCTGCCCAGGGGAAGCGTTACCATGGCTACAGTGAAAAAAAATTCAGATCCAGCAAGAAGGCTGAGCCGATGGAAGTGCTTAATTAAAGATGAGAAGGCATCAGGGAAGTTCAGATGTGCGCAGAACGGGGACGCAGTTGGCAGCAGGCAGCTGCTGGGAGTTATCCTGGGCACTGCCCATCCTGCCAGGTGCTGGTGCCTCTTATTTTTTGTCTTTTGGCTGGAAGCACGGGGGGGTGGTGAGGTGCTCCCTCTGAGTGGCAGAGGCTTGGAGGAGCTTCATGCAGTGGAGATGGAGCCATACCTGGCTGTGGGAAGCTGAGGCAGGGTAGGACACAGGACCTCAGGCATGGGAAGAGATGCTGTGCCCACATCCCGTGAGAAGAGCCCCAGTGGGACACTGAGCAGTGTGATGGCCTTCTCCTCCTCCCTGCTGCACAACGCAGCCTTCAGGTACACATGGGACACTGAAGGGTGTCCTGTGTATTCCATTCACATTTCCTGTGGTTTGGCCCAGAAATTAGTCCAAAAAAGCTTTTTTCCATTATTGCAGTACAATTTTCCCCAGCAGAGCCCATTGCTTTACTGTCCCACTGCCTCCAGAGCAGATTTTTCCTGGGGGGCTGAGAGGGGACACTCACTGCTTCTGCAGGGCTGGTTTTAGGGATGTGTCCCCAGTTGTGCCCAAGCAGGGGAGAGAACTGGAGACAGGGACCAATGCAACACCATCATCTGCTCCACAGGCAGCAGAGCTCCAGGCCAGTGCAGGGATGGCTCAGGGTCAGCAGCCCATCACATTCATGCTGCTCCATGACACCCACCTCTCTGCTAACAAAGAGCCAGGGTTGCTCCAAGTTGGGGTCTGGGAGCAATATTTGGGCTTCAGGTGCACTCCCCCTCTTCTCTGGGGAAATGCTTCCCCAAGCTGCCTCTGAAGCAGCTGGCAGGGAAGAGGGGCTCATTGCTGTAGGAAGGGATTTGCTGAGATTGAGAAAGACTTTTAGAGAGGGCTGTGAAGCTTCAGGAAAGAAACAATGGTGGTTGTGCTGCTGTTTGAAGCCATCTTCCACAGAGGTGTCCAGAGGATGTCCCTTCTGAGGGAGAAAAGGCTGGATGGTTCCCTCCAGCCTTCACCATTGTCCCACCACCTGGATATCAGGAAAAGGTTCTTCACCCCAAAGGTGGTTGGGCACTGGCAGAGGCTCCCCAGAGAAGCAGTCACAGCACCAACCCTGACAGAGTTTAGGAAACATTTGGACAACGCTCTCAGGCACATGATGGGATCCTTGGGATATCCTGTGCCTCGCCAGGCATTGGACTTGATGATCCTTGTGGGTCCAACTCAGGACAGTCTATGATTCAATCTGGAGATGCCATCAGATTTTGGAAATAATAGACCATCATGCTGTTTTGAGAGCCGGGACTTAATTCAGCAACACACTGAGATCAGCCCACTGCCATGACCCACATCGCTCCCCCCTGCTCTGCACATTCAGCACAGCAGGGGAGAGTTTAGTTCTTTCCTGCAAATGAAATCCTTGCAGCGAAGACCTAAAGCTTTTGGAATAAAGCCCAAACAACATACCACTATAGCAGAATCCCCTTAATTCAACTGCAGGTTTTCAATAAAGAGAAACATCTAAGGGAATTTTGATAACTTGAAGGCAACACACATGCTCGCTGCTGAGCTGAGACAGCACAGGTTTTTAAAAGCTTTCTGATTTACTTTTAATTATAAAAGAATGCAAAAGGCAAACCTCAAATAAAAATTAAAAAAAAAAAGAAAACTGAGGCTTGCAAAGGAAACAGGATGAATCACACCATCAGATTTTTTGGGTCACAGGGTTATTTCTTAGATAACAGCAGAGATCTCAACTTAAACCCTCATGATATGGTCCAGCCAAGGGCTGTGGCAGAAGTTTCTCCCCTTGGCCTCACACTTTTATGTGAATCTCACATGAAGGCATCAATATAACACCTCTGTCTTCTCCAGGAGACTGGAAACAGCAGGACCCTGTGATCTGGAAAGTTTTCTCTGGACTGATGAGCAAGGGAAAAGAAAAGGCTGGCACAGAAGATGAGGCAGGCTGGCTCACGAGTCCATGGCTGTGAGTGAGTAAAGGAGGAGCTGTGCCAGCTCTGCCCTTTGCTGACACAGGTGTTCCATGTGTCCCTTTGCCACAGGTACAGCCACATGGGACAGCCCATGCTGGTGGCATTCCCTAATCAGGCAGCACCCGGGCTCACTGCCAACCACAGCACTGAGAAAGCCAGGATCATCATGTCATTTGGGGCTCTCTTACCACTTGCCAGGTGCCTTAGCTTTTCATGCATCTTTCATCTTATCCTTATGACTACAATGCCCTAAACTTCAGAAGCAGGTAAGTGGCACAGAGTACAGCAAGGAAGAAAGCTGAGGTTGAAATTTCAGCCACAGATGTTGCCAGAAACCACCAAAAGCACCAAACAAAAGGCAGAGCATCGAGGGAACTGTGTCCTGCTTCCAGTATAGATGACTTGCTGCTCTGGCATTACCAAAGCCCACTGCATTTTCCAGCTGCTCAGAAATTAAGTTGAGGTACTTTGGTTCTTGGTATTTTTTCCATCAGTTTGTCAGCCTAGTGGGATCTGTAAGAAATACCTGTGCCAAGTGCTGGTCAAATGTTGGTCCTGCTTATCTTGAGCTTTGAGTTCAGGTCTCTCAGGGATGTGGTGCTGTGGGGTTTCCCTGGGTTATCCTCCAGCCTGGGGGTTGGATGTAGGGGGAGAAGTTAAGCACCTCTTTTCTTTCTAATCAGTGGCATTGGCACAGCAAACAAAACCACAGTTTTCAGGATCACAGCAGGTTTTAGTCCCTCACAGTTCCCTCCTCACATCTTACCCATTTTGCATCACTGTATTTCAGACTTTTGAAATTCATCAGCAGTAAAAAAAATCAAAATTGTGTTAAAAGTATCTCTAAAGCCAGATGAGATCTGGCTGTGTTAATTTTTGTATTTCACATTTTTATATTTGTTAATTCACTGTGTTAATTTTTGTATTTGCCCTCTTGCCTGCAAATGAATAAGATCTTTTCCAAAGTGCCCATGGCATCTTCTTCTTACCATTGACAGGTACAAATACTGGGATATTCATGCAAAGTTTGGGCTACCCAAACCAATTCCAGGCAGCTAAAAGAAAAGCCCCAAACTGTTTAAGGGCTCAGATGCAATTTAGAATTTATTTTTTTAAACAGACATAATTTGCTGAAGACTTAGCTGTACAATGATTTTCAGGGTCAATTTTAAGTTGCATTTCAGCTGTATTCACAGGAGCATGGTATCTGCCTCCGGTGCAGCTGGAGAGAGGAGCAGACCTGGCCTGCTGAAAGCAGGTGCTGCTGCCAAGCTCCTCTCATCTCAAACCCTGCCTGAGAAGTACCAGCACAACAGCAGGTTTTTTTGGATGCTTCCCCTCACATCCCAGCCCAGCCTGACTCTGATTAATTAATGGAGTCTGCTGAAATCCCAGCCTTAGCTACTCTGGCTGCTGCTAGCTACAGTGAGCTACACAGCTGCCTTCCACTCCCACTTGAGAGACTTTGTATTTACCAAGTATTAATTAGATGAATGTGAAGCACCATTTTCTAGGCAGGGGAAATTATCTGCTCTCTCCCTGCCCTGTAACAAGCTCATACTGGGACAAGTCTGAAAAGGAAGCAGGTAGAAGTGGTTCCTTCTTGCTCTGCACATCTGCCACTTTTCATATTTCCCTGCTTGTGCTGCCCCCCTTGACAAGCACTTCACTCCTGCTTAATCTGGAAAGGGAACAGCATTGTGAAAGATGGAGCTGGAGCCTCTTTCCCTTTGCAGATTACCACCAGAGCTGGTCCCAGAGACTGTCCTGACAGTCAGACCCACCAAATGGGAAGAGCTGCTTTCACTGAGGGCTCCTCCAAGTGCCAGGAGCTGCAGAACAAGTGACTCTGCCAGAAAAGCACCATCAATGAATCTTTCCCTTCCACAAGTCCTCCGCATGAGGCTGGGCAGATATTTCTCAGGGCTGACCACAGGTAACATTGCCCAAGAGGAGAGAAGGGGGCCACCCCAAGATCTCCCCTACACCTGAAGTGCTACCATTTAATGGAAAACATTCACAGCACAACTGTTCCTCCTGGTGGCAACATCTGCACCACGGATACTGCAGCTGACACCAGTAATTGCAGCATGAAAGGCTTCAAGCAAATACCCATCTAGAAAAAAAAATGGAAGAAATGTCATGGAAGGCTGAAGGCTGTGACGGAGGGCGAGCATCAGTGGTAAACAACTGGTCAGCTAAATTTAGGAAGGCAGGTTGGGAGCTCTCCATGACCGGCTGGGTGTCTTCTGTTCAGACCACTGAGTCAACTAAAAACATTAAGCTATGACAGTGATGGGATTTATAGAGAACTACAAGATAAATGAAGGGAAAAAGGTTATCTAATAATTACCGTCACTGTTTCACATCCAGCTGCATTCACAGCTCAGCTTGACCTTTGAGGAACAATGAATAATGCACCATTCTGGTGAATGTTCCCCCTTTCTTGACAGACCATCAGCACACTGGTAAGGGAGAACCTCTCCTGTTTGTCCTTTACTCACTGCTTGGTTCAATTTTTTTATGTAAGAGGACCAAGAAAGTTGCAGAAAAATATGATCTGTTTAAAAATATCTCCCCTGTAATTTCACATTGTTAAAATCCACAAAACATTGGTGCTCCAAAATCTGCTGCAGGAACAGCAGCAAAGCTCATGTGAAACATGGGATCAAACTGATCTCTCTGTCTTTGGGCACCAACAGAAAACCAGTCTGCAGTGCTGAAACCACTGATCTCCAAGACATCCAGAAACTGATCAAAACCAGGGAGAGATAGACCTGGATTCTGTTTCCAGATTGGCAATGTTTACATGGTGCACAGGTAAGTCATGCCTTGTACTGAGCTGAATTTTTATGTCCTGCTAAATTGGGCAATGAAACAGAACAGAGAGTTGTGAGGGGTGCTGGGGATGTGCTGCATTGTAGCAAACAGCTACAGAGCTCTGCAGCTGGTGATGAGGAGCCAAGGGTAAGGAAAGAGAGGGCTTTCTGGAAGACCTTCTGGGGGGGGAAGGTCACTCAACCCCATGGCAATGCAGTGGTTTTCAAAGCTGTAAAATCAATCGCAATTCACCTGCTCTGCACCATTGCTTATTCCAGGCAGATTTCACCTTTAGCCTGGCCTGTTTCATGTATCCAAAACTCAGTCTTTTTGTGGGCTTCCACTGGCTTCAGACCAGGCCCTACCAAAGCAGGCCCAGCAGGCACCAAGCCCCACAACCAACTCTTGACTTGGCTCATGCACAATGGGGAGCAGAGACTTTGGACAGGAGGGTGCCCCAAGAGAGACAACTGGGGGTCACAGTATTGAGGGCTCTGCTGACACTGGGGTTTGGGAATGTGCCAGTGTTGAAGTGCCAGTAAGCTGTTTTGGTCACTGGCTACTAATGAGGGGATCATCCTGGCAAAATTCAAAGCGAACCTCTGCACCTGAATAAATAAAGCACAAAGATCAAAAGGTCTATTTAAAATCAGGAGAGAAGGGGACAGTCCCACCAACAGCTCTCCCCCAACACCTGGCAGTGATCACACAGGTTATGATATGAAGGATTAATGGCTGGAGGTCATGGAGAGTTTGTGCTTTCCCCCAGCTTCCCAAGGAGGTGTGTGACCAGTTTCTGCAGGGCTTCAGCCCGGACCACGGAGATGCGCAGCACTTCCTCGTGGTTGGCCTTCTCTTGGCTGTTGTAGCTCATCACCACTTTGTTGGTGATGAGGGAGATCCCAAGGACTCGGAGGCCACAATGCCTGGCCACAATTACCTCTGGGACAGTGCTCATGCCTACAGTAGGAGAGGAAAGAACCAGAATGAGCTAGGATTTACACCAAAACACCAAAACAACATCTCTCTAAGGCTGAAAACCATAATCCTACCTTCAAGCACACATCTTTGTCTCATTGCCCCCCAGGTCTGTGTCTGAACTCTGTAATAGTTAAAGGCTGTGATATGTACAAGGCTCAAACAGCTGCAGCATTACCATTACAACTCTGCTCAGCACAATGAACCTCCTGCATTTGATCTCTGTGCCACAGCTCCCTCCTCAAGACGTGTCAGACTGCTTGCAGACTTGCTAAAGAACTACTGATGTGCTGTGTCATTTGGCACTTCCTTGGCTAAAAAAAACTATTGCAAATAAAAATGGCTTTGAGGGGAACTGAGCTCCTTTGCTCACACACAATGAATCTGCAGGTATTAATGAATAGATTCCATGAGACAGGGGTCATGGAAGGAATCATAGCTGGAGGGGAATCATATGGATCATGGGACTCTGTTTTCTTGTACATAGTTGGGAAGATACCCGTGATTACCATACCTAAACAAGTCTCATAAGGAGGGCTGGATTGTAGAGAAAAGGCACAGTGAAAACCTTTACAGTGTCAGAATTAGAGGAAAAATACTAGAAAAAGACCTAATTTTTATTGGGCCCCTCTCAGTCCTCCTGAAGTGGAGCCATCTGAGCATGAGAGATTTTGTGTTTGGGAAATAAACACAAAGTTGTGCTGAGATCCCTGTCCTGCACAGCTGTAAGCACAGGGATCTTCTGCAGATCCTCCCAGGAGCTGCGCTAAGCCACTGCAGAATGAAGCAGAAATACACAGAGCTCATTTCTCCAGCCCCAGGAGACTGAGAGAGTCAAAGACTGAAGCAAGTCAGCCTTGAGCAGAATTAACTGCTCAGTTGATGTGCCCAAAGAGCCCTGGCAGCCCGTCCTGGCAGCTCACCCACAGCATCAGCTCCCAGCGCCTGCAGCAGGCGGCACTCGGCGATGGTCTCGTAGCAGGGCCCAGCCAGCAGGCAGTACACTCCTTCCCTGGTGAAGCTCAGGAACCCCAGCTCCTGGGCACTCTCCATGGCCAGGCCAAGCAGGTCTTGTTCATAAGCATCTGACATGCAGGGAAATCTCACTCCAAACCTGAAAGGCAGTAAAGGATACAGCCGTGTGATAGTGCTACTGCTCCCTCTGTCAGAGTCCAGGGGTGGTCATTCTTTGGAGAAGAGGGAAGTGTTAAGGGGAGACCTGCCATGGATGCAGTCTCTCTCATTCCACTTATCATCAGGTAATTCTGCCATCAATCATTTGGGTTGGAAGGGACTTTCAAAGGCCATCTCATCAAAACCCATGCAGTGAGCAGGGACACCTTCAGCTAGATCAGGTTGGTCAGAGTCCTGTCCTACCTGAGACTGAATGTTTCTAGGAATGAGGCACCTACCTGGGCATGACATTCCTGCTACATCTAATCACCCAGGCTGCCAGCACACAGAGGTTATGGCTGTTGGAAGTTTTGGCACTACTTCCCTAGTGCAGGAACCCTCCTGGAATGGTATTTCAAGGGCTTCTGTCTCTAGCAAGCAACAATGGCCAGTTGTCTCTCTCCCCAGTAACTGCTCATGATGACTTTTAAACATTCCCCACCAGACAAGTGCTGCTCTTTGGGTTCCCTGAGGCACAGAGTCCCTCAGGCTGTCCCTGAGTGGGGGTGTGAGCCAGGCCTGATGGAGCATCAGTCCCTACATTTAAGGCCCATCACAGCAGGCAGCGACTTTACTTCTCGGAGCTCCAGGGCCATATTTTAGGTAGCTTTCATCTTCTGCATCAAGACTGGGTCTCTTGCTTTAGGTCTCAAAATAGCAGCCCAGTCCTGCTCCTGGTGGAGTGAATTCTGCTCTTGACTCAAGGAGAGCAGAAGTAGATAGCAAAGATTGTTATACTGCCACTGAGGAAACCTGGAAAATAAACTCCCAGCCATGTTCACCAGTGCAGTTCAGTAGGAGTGGACCAGGTCCCTCATTTATGCTATTAAAGCTGCTGCTTGTTTACATGTTCTTCCAGCTGAATGCTTAGGGCAGTAGGTGGCTTATTTTGTTTTTATAAACACTAAATATTATATAAATAAAAACAAACTTTCCCTTCTGGTCTAAGGCAATAAGTATTCATCACCATGAAAATTGCATCCCTTTTCTGAAGGATGGCCAGCAATGCAGAAACCCAATCTCTAATTTATTAAAAAAATATTATTTCCACATCACTTCATTGCCTCTAGTTTTGCTCTGTTGTGCTTAGATAAATCCTTCCTGGTAGCTCAGCTGGACAGGATTTTAGGAGTTTGCTCAGCTAAATCTCTGCAATACTTTGAAACCTGATTCATAAAGACCTCTTGCCCATTTTGATGCCTTGGTCAGCAGTACAAAAGTCACCTCCCAGAGCACTGCAGTCTTCACCAAGGAGCTGTTTTGCTTTTGGGAGGCAGTGAGGCAGCTATGGTGCCTTTGAACGTTGTCCAGATGCAGTTGTTTGATTGGAGTTTCTCCTCCTGCTCCAGAGCAATTATGCAAGTCCTGAGAGCTTTAAACACTCCATGTGGCTTCCCTGCTTTTGATCACTTTCCTCCAACCCACGGCAATACCTACAAAAATCTAAAGATGTTCCACTTCAGATGGGTACTGTCCTCTTGCCATGGAATCACAGCACAGTGACTGTTTCTCCTGAGGGAGCTGCCAGCACCTCTCAGATTCTTTCAGAAGAGCCAGGTCTGCTCTTACATCAGGAAGGAACTAACTGAAAACCAGGCAGGCCACCTTGCTGTCAGCAGAACTTTCTCTCTGGAAAGATCTGAGGACAGATGCCTGCCCTGCAAACCCATCCATTTTTCAAGATGGGCCTTCCACCTTACCAGTCTGATGGTGTCTTGGAAGGATTTTGGGATCATAAATTCATTTTGGAAGGGACCTCGAGGTCATCTAGTCCAGCATCCTGCTCAAAGCAAATCCAAATCTGGTGGCAACTGCAGTTCAGGGGTGAGGATATGGAAGAAGCTCCTCTCTGCACTCTCCATAAGGTAAAGATTCTGCTGCACAGCCAGTACAGGAAACCTGACTTCCCAGTTCAGCCAGAAGCAGGTTGCTCTTGTAGATGTCAAGGTCTCTGAAGAAGCTGCCAAGACAACCACCTCTCATCAGAGCGATGCCTTCAGTGAATACACAGGACCCCAGTTTAAAGACCTGGATACAGCAGTGGTGATCAGGAAATTCTGAGGTTTCATCTTTGTTCTGCCCTCCACTTACTGCCTGGCCTCTGCTGCACCCATTCCATCACACCAGAAATGGCTGTTGATAAACCCAGGCTGGAGACAGCACAGTTCACTGATTGCTCAGTCAAGAGGAACCAACAGAGAAGGGGCTGATAAGAAGAGGAGCAGTGGGTGTCTTTAGCAGATGGTACAGCTGGTCATGTCAGGAGAAGGATCAGAAGCCTACTTGTACAAAACAAAACCTTCTGGGGGTTTGTGTGTAAACTCCTTCTAGGCTTGTAAAAGTAAGCAACAGCCAAGGGAAGGCAAGGCAGTGGCACAGCACACACAGCCATTGCTGCAACTCTTCCCTTGTGGTTACCTAGAGCCAAACTCTACCTCTCAGTAAATATTTGTCAGTAGGCACAACTGGCAGTCCCAGCCCATGGCTGGAGGAAGAAAGGATTAATTGATAACATGGAGCTGATGCCTTCTTACTTACCTCTCATCATTTGGTCCACGCAGGGGATTCTGCCCTCCCAAGCCAAACAAGCTGATGTGATCCCTTAGGAACATGATGTCCCCCACTTGGAAGTGGGGATTCAGTCCTCCAGCAGCATTTGTGACAATCAGGATCTCCACCCCCAGGAGAAAGAACACCCTGATGGGAAAGGTGACCTGCAAGAACCAAAAGCATTTGTGCAATGAGTATCACAGTCAGCAGACAGCTACTGCTACTACATTTGTAATATCACAATTTGTGGATGCAAAGCGTCTACACATGGAGACAAAACAACCTTCTTCAATTTTGAATATTCCTCTAATTTAAATAAAAGGTTAATGCTTTTTAAATAAATTAAACATAATCTTGCAATGAAACAAAATCTTGCATTAAAATCCAAGACCATATTTCCTACGGTTGGGCTAAGGTCAAATAAAGGTGGTACAGAAAGAACATGCAGACAGTTTTTGCTCACTGCTGAGGTCTTGCAGAGATCAAACCACTGTGCTGATTGAAATAACTACTTATGCACAGGGACTTGGAGAGTAATCCAAAGTTAAGGAACAATTGGGAGCTGGAGAAAAAAAATTTAAGAAGTTTGATTTTGAGGAGTCACAAAGGAATTTGGATGATACCTGCTATCAATCAAATGCTACTGTGAGCAAAAAATTTCCTAATAATGGACACCACTTCTTCAAGAAATTAGTTAATTTTAATAGACAAATATGTCTTGATAAAGCTAGTTTTGTACGGAGTGATTTTAAAATAGTTGTTTTTCTATAAGAAGTTGAGTGGTGCCAAAAATTACAGTTTATATCCAAATGCAAACAACCTTAATGCAAAATGGAAAATCTTAGAGCTATCCAAACAAAAAAAGAGCCAATAAATAAATATTATTGTTCTTCTCTAGCAGAAAAGTATATATGTGCACAGTAGGTAACATAAATTTCCACGCATTCCAGTATGTTAGCTGGGAGGTTATAGCAGCTTGCAGTAGCCTGGGAACTTTTTCTAGGGAAAAAAAAAAGCTGTAAACTATACAAATGCAATAGAAGATTAAAATAGATTATTCTTATCAAAGTTTTCTGGTTGCTGATTTAAATCATGATTAAACTGACTAAGTTAAAGCATGTAAATTAATCTGCCTTCTATGATAAACTATTTCCCCCTGTGAGAGTAGCAGGGTCAGCCAATTTGTGTGGCTGTGGAGCATCACCTTCACCCAGCAGATACCATCCACCTCTTGGTTTGAACTCCCAATTTTTTTTGTGGGGGCAAGATCTGAGATCTAAGAAAGACTCATTTCAAGAGCAAGGTAAGCTCATTGCAAGAGCTAACATCCTGCAGTTAGATAGCAAGGCAAGCAGTCACTTCTCCAGCTTTTACAACACATCTCCCCATGGTGAATATTTTCCTTAGGGAGAACTCACCGTGCTGAAAGAGTAGCCTTCATAAGAGTGGAAACGTCCCTGCATGCACACGCAGGGCTGTCCATTCAGCTCCCCAAACACCAATCTGCCAACGTGCCCTGCCACTGGAAATTAACAGAGTGTCATTTTAGTTACAGGTCTCAAGGACTTTGGCTTTAGAGGGATCTGTTAGTTGATGATTTTGCTTTACCACAGGGCCAAGCACTGCAAAAGCAGGAGCTGGAAATCAAATAAATAAATACACCTTTCTGTGCTATGATATTTATGTTTTTTTACTGTGAACACACATTTCACCAGGGTGGGGCTGGTTTGCAGACTTGAGGGATCCCTGTGTGAGGCTGTGCTGCAGCTGCTGGTGCTGATGCCCTGAGTTGTGCTCACCCGTGCTCCGTGGGAAGTGAGGGATGTCCTCGTACAGGAAAACTGTCTTGTTATCCAGCACATCAGCCAGACCTCCCAGCCCAGACCCGCAGATGATGGCAATCCTGGGCCTCTGGGCAGCACGGGCACGCAACCAATCTGCTGTTTCCTTGTACACCTCGTAGCTATTCCTGCAGGAGGAGAACAGGTCAGTGAGACTATCAGCCCGTTTAAAGAACAAGCTTCAAAGGATAAAAGTCCTGAAAAGGTGCAGAGAAAAATTTCATTAAGACTATAATAATAGGAGCTTCACTGCTATTATTGAAGATGCATTACTTTTAATCTCATGTATTCTACCCCTGACTACAGGGAAATCATTTGAATCCCCTTGGCTGGTTTCGTTCTGTAGATGAAGAATGGCTAATGATACCTAGATCACAGAAATGTCACAAGGCATAACCACTCCTGCTTCTGATGGGCTCTGGTCTCTCCCGAGTTACTGAAGAAAGGCAAATGCACAGTTAGACTGAGAAATTCCAACCTATATGAGTGTGCATAGGGATGTCCAGCCTGTGATGGGGAAATCCAAGTGTGGAGCTCTGAAGGCACCTGAACAACACAGCTGGAATGCTGTGCTGATGAAGGAGTAGACACCGTCATCTGCAGTAGGTAAAGATTTAGGTAAACTTCTGAGACATGAGTCAAGCATCATCTACAGAGATGGAGAAGCCAATCTCTGTAAGTGTTGAGTGCCATCAGCTCCCACTGCTTCCATCTAGGCTGGTACCACGTGTCAGACACCACCTACCTTCTCGATACCTCGTGCCTTCAGTACTGAAGGACAAACATAGAGATCTTACTCAGCCTCCTCTCTCCCACAGAGTGGGCATGGGATCACACCTGCAGTCCAGACATAGCCAAGAGACCCAATGACATCAGTCTCCATCAAAACAAGTGAAAACCAGGAATCTGGGCTCCAGATCTTAGACTGATCCAAGAGAGGGACTCAGCAAACGCCTTGGTTAAAGGTCTTATCCAGCAGGGAGCCCCATTGCCTGAAGGTGGGATAGAAGTTGGCATTACAGTGTCTGTTGTACATCTGTCTCATGGGAAGGGAGAAGAGTTCAACTTTTAACCTTTTAGCCCAGTATTCAGATGCCTTAATCACAGTTTTGAAACAATCAATAGCAAAATAATCCTATAATCCTGTTTCCAATAGGACAATGCAGATACTTTATGAAAGTCAATATCAAGGTTGATTGGAAGCTATCCTCAAAAACAGGGGTACTAATAGCAGTTCTTGGAAGCAACTCAATCATTACCATTGATGAGCAGAATTAATGATGAGCAGAATTAATGATTGTACATGATAGGGGACTGGGTCCTGGAGTAAACCGACACAGGCAGGGGCAGCAGTTCTCTCTATGAAAAGTTGATCTGATTACTGAGAGGTGAGAAAATCAGATACTGTGAGGCTGCAGGTGATGTAAAGTTGGCTGGAGGTGGTGATAAGCAGTCACTGTCTGTCCAGGAATGTTTCTTTTGGTTCTTTTTCATCAAGTCTCTTGTTTCAAGGGGTGTAAACCTTAGTAATGCTGTGATGCTGCTCTCAGCAGTCTTAGAGGACAGACAGAAAAGCTTTCAAAGTGGTGCTCCTCACTCCAGGAGGTCTCAGGCCACTAAAAGGATTTGATTGTCTGTGCACAACTGGTTCCTCCAACTAAAGTACCAGATATTGAAAAAAAAGATTCTCAAGTCTATGTTTTTTCTTTCTTTATACTGACAGGGTCAGTAGTTATTGCACAGTTGTTTCCTGTAAGCATTTAATCTCTTAGCTGTCTAGTTAATACTGTAAATCTTATCCAGCATATGATACATCAAACTCACAGTCCTAGTTACAAACTGTGACATCAAAAACACCCAAAAATGTCATAAACCTGCAATCCAATGGGAAGAAATGACTTCCATGCACATAAGTTAAAATGAAGAGTCATACTTAGCTGATGTACTTTTCAAAGGAAAAGTTTGGAAATGAGAGAGTTTATTTACCATCACATACTGAATTTTCTAAGTGTATCATGAGATTCTGAAATAAGCAGGAGCTGTGAAAGTGACATTAATAAAGACTACACTTGACTACGTTATCACTTGCTCCCAGACAAAAGCTTTAAAAGTGCTTTACATACATTAATGAACAATTCCCCCCAATTTCTCTGTTGAATAACTGTAATCCTTGTTTAGAAATTCAAGGGAGCCAAGAGAATTTATATGTAATACCCAAGCTTTTGACATACCTGTGGCAGGCATGAGGAAAGAACAAGATCACCAGGATCTGCTCTTCCTCATGATCATAATACTGCTTGTTTCAGTATTTTTAAGTGCATAAACCATTACAGAATAACATTAAAGAATGGATATTATTCCTATATCCTCAGAAATTTTAGGAATGTGGGATGAAACATATTCAATGTCTGCTCAAGACATCAGGACAGACTGAGCAATGCCAAGTTACATTGAATTTTTTTCCTTTTAAACAGAAGATACTAAAATACTCCTTAACCAAAAAAGTAAATCTCCAATGCTGCATATGTTTCCTGGCCTGAAAGGAGCTCCAGCAAGTGCACAGGGGCCTGGCAGAGCCCTGTCCATCCCAAAGGCTCGGGCACATCAGAGGTGTCCCCAGTGCTGAGAGCACAGCAATGCCAAAATTAATCTGCTTGCAGTATTTAGCTTTCAGAAACCTTCCGGATGACATCAAAGGGACTGGCAAGCACTGACAAATTCTGAATGCAAGGGAGATACCTGCTCAGCAGGAGCAAAGGGGGAGTTTGACCTGTGGGTCACCAAACAGAGTGTTCGGCCTGGAACTGCAAGAGCACAAGGCCTGTGTAAGCTTTTTGACAGCTTGAATTAATACACGTAGCACAAAGGCCCCTCTAGCTGCTCTAACAATGCACACCTAATAATAGTGCTCAGTAGCATTGCTTTGGATTAAATCACAGGATCAGCTGAAAACACAATCCCCTTTATTGTGATTGCTGTCATCCACTGGAGAAACGCATCTGTTGCAAAACACGGGCCTGTCACCGGTGACAGATCTTTTATGGCATGAAAAAAACCCCACCCTTATTGTGCTTCTAAATTGGCTGAAAGCAAATGCACGTAAAAAAGCAGACATACCCCAATAAACAGCTAAAGCATTATGTTTGGGGGCACACGGCCATACGTATTCACAGTCTGTGCCTCTCCACAGGAGACATTTGCCTCTTCTGGCCCGTAACCTCTCCCAAGGTCACCTACTTGCTGCCATATTTCATAACACCAGCACCTGCACAGGCAGATGGCCAGATTCCTCTCCAATAATAAGATGTTTACTTCTGAGCAGCCTTTGTCTGACATTTATTGAGTGCCCAGTAGAAAGAAAACAAGGTGAGGAAAAGCGATGTAATTTTCTTAGCCCCATCCAGCTTGGACGTCTGTGCATCCCCTGTTTCACAGCACCTTACCTGTCTTCCTCAGCATAGGCCATCCTCCTCCTCTCTGGTTAACCAAAAGAAGGGGATGGTTGCTGGAAATGGAGCTGCAGGGTATTATTTGACCCAAGAGCAGAGGCCTATTGAACCTGCAGAAGCTGCTGCTGTCTCCGGCAGTGAGTCAGGGAGGTGTGTCCCAGCTTCTCTCTGCTGTCCCCTGAGCATCTCTAATCCCCAAGTAGGAGTGGCATGGTCAGGACATCTGCTTTTCTGGCCTCACCCCACATGACACACATGCTCTAGAGCTCTGCAGAAAGCTTACACGCATGCACACACACACACACTGTAATGCAGATTAAGCCCAGAAATTTCACACGCATGCACACAACTTTTCAGCGGCTGACAAGGGATCTGCCTGGATTGGCAGCTCTTGTGTCACCTGGGAACCAGCTGGAGTCACCTGCTCCTGTGCAATTCAAACCCCTGGGACTGTGCAGACCCTGTGAGATGACCTGTACACCTACCACTGACACCAGACCTTTCCATATCTCACATCATGACCTTCCCATTCTTTCATGGCAACCAGGGGTGATGAACCCATTAGCTCCCCTCAGGGCTTCTTGTTCATATTTAATTTCCTCACCCTTCCCAAAAGGAAATACTTCTTTGAGATATGCTAAACATCTGCTCAGCAGATTATGGGAGACACAGGAAAGAAAACAGACACCCCACCATCTTCCCCTTTAATTTTAGCTTTGCTGTGTTTGAAAACAAATAAAAACAACCTTGTCATACGGATCAGTTTGTGCACCAGTGTTTGATCCCAACAACTGATGTGAACCACATTTTACAGAGCCAGAGATGTTTCCAAGACAATTGAATGCCAAAAAAATTCAAGAAAAGCAGTGATGAGTAGAGACCTTACACGCCCCAGCTGAAAGGCCACATCTACAATATGCATTCACAGCTTAATACATCCAAAACGGACACATGGGGATAGAATTTATAAATATCCCAAGCAGGGACAAAACCTCAATTAGAACTTGTCAATTCTTAGACAAATCAGCCAGACATTAACGGAAATTTAGAAAACTGGGCAGTACCCATTTCAGGTCTTGGATTTCTTATTTCTTACATTCCTCTTTTCTTTATGATCTGGAAGATCATCCATCAAACAGACCATTGCATCAAACAGACCATTGCTGCCCCAGAAAACTGTCTCTGAGAACTTTAAAGTCAAACAAGTTAATAAATGCAGCAAGAAAAAACAGGGCCTTTTTAGACAGATAGATATTTCATGCTGGAAAGCAGAAACCAGCAAACCCAGCACAGGCTGGGAGTCTGCAGAATTTAAAAATACAATTTTGTTTAATTTGTTGAAAAATACAGTTGGCACTAAAGAAATAGAAAATGGACCTGAAGATGAACCATAATGAGGGCCTTTCCCCTAAAGTTCTTGACCTTCTCCTTTTCTCCCTTAAGTTCACACTTCCATTTCCTTCTTACTTTCTCTTAAAAAGCTTAAAGTACCTCTTCTACAGAGACAAGCAGCTGGGGTGCTGCCATTTCATTGCTGCACTGGCAAGGTGCATCTTACTCTTGGTTTGCTGGAGGCAGTGGGAAAATCAACATTAAGGATCTATAAATAATTTTTCTTTCTATGCCCTCTTTCTAGCTCTGTTTTGACCACGTTTCCCCTTATTTTTCAGATATGCCTCCTTTTTGTCATTCTCATTCTTGTACTTCAGAATCTTGGTCTCTCTGCCTCTGCCTGTTCTAGGTATAGCCTCCTTTTTATCATTGTTTTTCTGTACAAAGCACAGCATACTGAGAGCAGAGATGGTTTTAGGTAGATTTAACTGCACCAAACCCTGTGCCCAAAGAGGGCCCACACTGCTTGGCTGTGAGCCAGTGTGCCAAAGGATTCTGCAAGCCACCATCACCCCAAGCAATTCACCCAAACCCAGGGTCTTAGAGCCACTTCCCAGCTCACTCAAGTCTTTCTGTCCTCTGGAAGTCCGGGCTCCTCTTGCCACTACTCAGGACCACTTTGAAACCCATTACTTGCTGCCATTAAATCGAATTACAGAGCAATGTTAGGCCCTTAATGTTGATTTTCCATATAGTTTGTTGGTATCAGCAGAGTTCTGATGCCCCCCAGATATGTTCCCTTCTTCAGCCTTAATCTGATTACATTCATTAATCTGATTCTTTTTTGCAAAGCAGACAAGAGAGATCAGACAGCCTGAGAGCTCTTCCCAATTTGCTCTCATCTAAGACAATCTCCTTCCTAGTTTAGATTTACATGGAAAACAGGATTATCAAAAAGAGGCTATTTTATCTAACTTTCTGCAGTGTCTGTTATTTAACAGCAACAGAAATTACTCGAGTTTTAACCTGTAATGCCGCATTGGCTGGACAAGTACAGAATAAACGTTCACCCTACTAGGACAAAATTAATTTGAGCACTGAGGGCATTCATGCCAATTAGACTGCAGGGAATATTCCAAATCAGATTTATCTAGAAAAAGAAGGTATTGAATAGATTGCATAATGCTGAAAAAAAGTATTGAGAGTCTTCTGTCCTGAAGGAATCTCAGTTGTCTCTGTCTGTATGTGTCTGCAGCAATTTGTATCTATAATCCTGATTTTACTGCCTTGGCTGTCATTCAAGCCCTGCTTCTGTAGTGAGAACTTCAACTGCTACAGGATGCAGATACAATCACCTGAAATCATTTTCTAACAATGCTGTACATTCCTACAGCAATTTCCATCTAAAGAAGCGTCGTGAAGTATTTTGCAAGCATTTAATCAAAACATTTAATTAATGCTTTAGGGTAAGTCTTCACTTTCCTGTGTGCTGACATTATCACAGTATCAAATTATCTTGCAGTCTTCTCACACGTACAGCACATCACTCTTTTGGGAAGGGGAACTGAGCTGCAGAAATATTCACAGAGTGTCTACACAGTGGGGACACCTAGCCCAAAAAAAGTATTCCCCTAAAGCACTACAAGCATTACCATACCCTTACAGGTGCAGAGCTCACTCTGCTGGGGGATATTTCTCCCAGTTCTCTCTTACTTAAAAAATCCAGGATTGTGCCTCGGTGTTTTGGAGGAAGGTGAAATGGCTAAAGCTTGGAAAGATTTTGCTTTTCTGCTGATTACCAAAAGCACATGTTCCAGGTTTGATTAAAAATTACTGCCAAGAATTATTCAGGAATTTCACAGCAACTTGAAAAGGCTTTGTTTGGGAAACTCATTATTGTCTGTACACTGGCTAGCCAGACACTGGAGTGTTACTAGCCACAAGAAAAGCAAATAAAATCAAATTACATATCAGAAAAGTTCCTCCCCAACAGATCATTTTAATGACAATCTCTAGCAATACCTGCCTGGTGCGGTGTGTGTGCTGCTCATCCTATTTTACAGGAAAGAAACCTCTGACCACAGTGAATGCAGCAAAGGGTTGGCCAGGGGAACAGAAAACCAGACATTCAAAGAGCCTGTCATGGTTAGCTGAGCAAAATGAGAGCAAAGCAGTGCTTCCATGACAGCCTAAAAAATGTTGCCATGGAGGCAGGAGAAATACAGAAACTTAAGACAGGCAGCAGGAAACCGAGGAGATGCGTATTCAGTTGGGCCAGACGTCAGAAAAAAGCTTCCAGCTGCCCAAAATGTGCAGTTCTAAATAGCCCTCCTGTGAGGGCGGTGGGAAAAGGCTTTTAGGACAGAGATCAGTTAATGCAAAGGGTTTATGATGTTTACTGGCAGGGAAGCAGCCACAGCACTCACAAATTGTATGTCTGCTCTGTAAAACCTCACTGTCTTTATAAGACTCAGGCAGAAAAGGAAGCAACTTGACGAAACCTGTGAATAAATGGTAACAGAAATCAGTAAAAAGAGCAGAGATGTCCTAATATCAGCCAACACCTCCATCTTCCAGCTCTAGGAGATGTATCAAACAGCAAAGGGTCAGACTGGGGTTGTGGCTATGGGAGTTTGTGAAAGCAAAAGCACCTGTGGCAAGGAACTTACAGAGAAAGAGTATAAAAAGTATTATTTGGGGATTTTAGGGAAAGAAGTTGTACCTTCTGAAAGTATACAAACAGCACAGCCAGGGATCAGCAGAATGTCAGGCTTGGGATGAATGGATGAGCTTTTCAATGTGCAAGTGCTTTGAGGCAGTTAAAAAATCAGAGTTCAGGGGAAAGTGTGGTGAGGGCTGAAATAATCCTTCAGTGAGGATAAGTGGAAAAGAAACCACAGATCCTGGTGGACTAGAGACTGAAAAAGGCCAGGTACCCCTCTGGCCTACAATAAACACAAATAACTTGAACTAAAAATTATAAGGAATAAAGAAGAAATGCTTCCAGGTCTGTCACAGAAGAATACAATTCTCAGATAATTAAATAATACTACCCAGCTCTATGTATCACTAAGAATCCTTGACAATGGATCTATTTTCCTATTCAACACAGGTAAATGCAGTTCATATCCTGGCATCACAGCCAGCTGCTGGCCTGGGGCTCCAATATGCTTCTCCATATGAAGAATATGACTTCTCCCTGGGAAGGACATGTAGGCATATCAAAACAACACAGGACCAGAGTTTATTCTGCTCTGTGGTCTGGTTTCCTCTTCAATAATTGATAATACTTTCACACAGTGAAATACCAGACCTTTCACTAGGCCTCGGGACCATGTCTCATTTCCCCAAAGCCCCCTTTGGAAAATGCTGCTTTCTGGAGGTCAGTAGGTGAAAATACTACCACTTGTAGTTGTAGTCTGCCAGGATATATTGGTGCTTTTCCAACGGGATCAATGCTTTCTCATTATCTTGTTTGTGGAGCAATAATAACACATTGTAGAACAGTCAATAGATTTTCCCTTTCATTTTGGTGATTTTTGTTTAAAGAAGCAAAGGTTAGACAATTGTACGTCATTTTACTATCTGGCTACGTCAGACACTGTTTACTGGAGTTTCCCAACTCACTTTCCTTGTAGTAGATAGTGGCTGCAATTCCTCTGGTGATGAAAGTGAAACAAAAGTCTGCCTGACTTTGGACTGCAAGCCAGAAGCAGAACAAGAATGACCCTTACAGTCCCCAAGGTCATGAAAACCCACTTCATTAAGAGCAACCAGCTGTCCCAGCATCATGCACCACATTGCAATAGATAGATGTGATTTAGATACCACACTGGCAAAGTTTAGATACTCTATTAGCAATAAATCTAATCATAGTTATCCACATAATCACTGTGGATGATTCTTCTCATGTCTGACAGCCTGCTCTCAACCGCTCAGCCATACCATTGCTATCACTCCAATTTACAAATATCTTCCATCTGGCACAGTGATAGATAAAACCATAGATCTAGTGTGGGTTTGGGACTGATCTTTAGAAGCAGGGCTTAGTATGTGGGTTTGGGACTGATCTTTAGAAGCAGGGTGAGAAGTACTAGGTATCCTGTGGAATCTATGGAAGTTTCTTCCATGGCTCAGCATAATCTCCCCAGATGATTCCCTGAACACATCCAGTATGACTGAAAGAGCTCCCAAACACTGCAGCAATACTCCCCAGCTTCATCACATAGTAGAGTTATACTATATAGCTACAAAAAACAAATGAGAGGCATAAACAAGACTATGTTCTTAATGAGATGTTCAACATCCTATGTTTAACTTCCCAATATTCCCTTAAAGACAGATGCTTCCACCTGGGGCTGTTGGTGCCACAGCTGTGCACACAGGTTATGGTCTGATTGGGAAAATATCAGCTGTAGATCAGCTGATAAATGTTTAGCTCCATAGAAGCAGAGCTAATGCAGGAAGAAAGTGCTATGTTCTTATTTTAAGTATCTTACATGGACCAAAAAACCAAAACCAACCAACAAACAAACAACAGAGATTGTTTTGCATAAGATAGAAATGTGTACTCAAATTTCTGCTTTAACTTGAAGAGATTTCAGAAAACATAGGAGGATCCTGAAGCTCACAAGCTGAGTTAAAAGTTTAATTTCAGAAAAAGCATCACATTTTTCTTAAGCATGCTATTCAATCACATTTATTTTAGCTAGGACTCTTGTGCTGTCATGCGTTCAGTGATGAATTGTTCTCTCCTGTGATTTGGAAGAGCCTTATCTCCAGGAGTCCAGGGGAGTGTGACACTGAGAAGCTGCAAGCTACAGTAAAAGCCTGGCAGGGTAGAAATGCAAAGGTCAAGTCTTGCTTACATACCACTTTCCCCTATGAACTGAATTGTAGCTGTTCCCTTGGTAGTGTTATCCAACCACTCAAGAACACGTGAAAATTGATGTGTTTAAGAAGAAATTAAAAATAATCCACCCTTAAACTCAATGCTTTAATTACCTATGGCCCACAGAAGTCAGTCAGTGTAAACCTTGTAGCTGATGTATGAATACACTGAAACAACAAAAGGAAGGCAACCAAAGCATCACAGCACCACTAGAGATATCAGAGAGCAAACCAAAACTAAAGGAAAGCTCTGTTCAGGCTTTTATTCCAAACACAAACATTTCAGATTGTAATGTAACTTTGACCTTCCCACTAACTTTAAATTCTCATGAGCTAAAGATAAGATTTTAGCAATGCCATTACTGTGTACAATCAAGAGACACCAGACCAGGAACTGAAGACCAACCCCACCCTCACTCCCCATCTCACCAGCTGCCCATCTGCTTTCATTCATTTGCCCCAGCTCTCCCTCTACTTTTACATAGTCAAAGATGCTGGTTGAGTAAGGGTTTTCAAACAGGCCAGTCAAAGGGTGAACAGGCACTGAGACAGAAATCTTCCATCTGTACCTCAGCTCTTTCTCATTAGGTAAAACTTCCTTCTGATGTGACAGCTAGTAAGTACCATTTTGTTACACCACTGTTAGGGGTCATTGTGACAGTCTTGGCTGGAAAAATACATTCTTTTTTTTTCCCTTGAGGGATTTGAAGTTTTAGTCCTGTAGTCCTGTTTATAGGTAGTAATGGGATTTTTCTATACTTAAGATTCTATTTTGTAGTAATATTGCTTCATTTTAGAAAGCAAGAAAGCAGTTTAAAAGAGCAGAGAAAAGTTGTCTGGTTATAGATCCCAGTGCTCAGTTATGACTTTAATATACAAATTCTCTAATCTACCTAGAGCAGGAGAAAAGATCCCTTATGATTATCCCTTATTGGGATAAGGGATACATCCCTTAAGATGGACATGTAAAAGGTTTTTTCAGTTACTGGGCTTCAAGCAAAATTTTCCCAAGTTATCAGCTCCAAGTGCCTAGTACTGATAGCACTGCATTTCTGTACCAAAACTACTTCTAGCTTAGGACTGGATTGAGCTTCCTGAAGAATATGTGAGAGTGCAAAAATCAATAGCAGGAAGCCTGCTATTAAAGCAAAAGGATTTCTGCTTACTCATGCTCCATTGTTGGCTATTTGTTCCCAGAAGGGCTGGGGAGTGCCACATTCCTGAACCTGCATATAAGAAAATCCCCACAATATTTAAAGTCTCGAAAGCAACTTGCATCTGCTCTCTACTGTAATAATGAATATGCTTTGACCTTTCTGCTTCTGTGTGCAGATTAGATGCTGTTTTGCTGCCTAAGTGTGCGTTTCCAGGGATGCTGCAATAGATGCTCGGTGATGCTCATGATGACTGTAAACATTTCAAGGCTCTTGCCTCCTGCTAAACCAAGCTGGGTGTAAGAAGTCTCCCGGGGATTTAGAAAGGGCAGCAAGGTGGGTTATTATGTGAAGAGTCTTCTTAGAAACTGCCTTGTGGGTTACAGATGGCAAAGCAAGCTCTGGAGGAGCATCACTGCTGACTCCGGAGGCAGCGTGTGCCGAGCCCTGGGCACTGCAGGGCTGCGAGACGATGGCGCTGGGCTCGGGCTCCCGGGGCGCGGGGCCCAGCGCTTCGGGGAAAAACACTCAGAGCACAGCCCCAGCCCTGCCTCTCCAGCGGGTGGCCACACATCCCAACAAAGCTCTTCTCTTCCTGAGCAACCTGTCAGCGCCCGTGTGGTAAGTGCTGCGTGGGTAACTTCTAGCAATGCTGTCCTGCTGGGCTGCCCCGCTGCTCAGAGGCGGCTCCTCTGCTCCCTTTTCCCCGTGAGAAACAGCCGCTCTTATGCTCCCGTTTAGGAAATGGAGCCCATCAGCCGCGCTGCCGCCTGCACGGCCTGCGCAGCCATCCGGGACTCAGGTGCAAGCATTCCCAGGCGGTGATGGCAAAGGCCGCAGCAGGAACGCTCCCGGCCCGGGCCAGGGCGGTGCCCCCCGAGGCGAGGGCGTGCCGGGCGGG
>WEIU01011028.1:392234-475685 GCA_013389925.1 Aegithalos caudatus | reverse complement strand
CCGGGCCGGAGGGAGGCGGCCGGGCCGGAAACGGAGCGCGGGGATGGGTGAGAAGCTGCGCGGTGAGGCGAGCCCAGAGCCCCGTCCTGGACGGAAGGAGACTGGAAATGACGGTGAAAAAGCAGGCGTTTGCCTGTTCTTGCCGTGCGCTGAGTGAGCTTGGTTTAGGGTTAAGCTTTTTAGTATGGTGGCTGGAGCACCTCTGGGACAAGGGTTGTTCAGCCTCGGAGAACGCTCTGGGGAGACCTTAGAGCCCCTTCCAGTACTTAAAGGAGAGAGCGAAAGAGGGAGAGTAACTTTTTAAAGGGGCAGATAGTGGTGGGGCAAGGGGGAATAGTTTTAAACTACAACAGGAGAGATTTAGATTGGATGTTAGAAATAAATTCTTCCCTGTGAAGGTGGTAAGTCCCTGGTTGCCCAGAGAAGCTGTAGCTTCTGCATCCCTGGAAGTGTCCAAGGCCAGGTTGGATGGAGCTCTGAGAAACCTGGTCTAGTGGAAGGTGTTCCTGCCCATGGCAGGAGGTTGGAACTATATTGTCTTTAACGTCCCTTCCAACCCAAACCTCTTCTGTGAGTAACTGGGGTGAGCTAATTAAGAGCCTATACTCATAGTTGGTGTTTAAAATGAAATAAACTAGTCCAGGGCACAATGGTCTGTGTTTTTTTCCCAGTTTTTCTCTTTCCTCAGAACATCCTACAAGAAAGGATGAGATTGAAGTCAGAGCACATCTACAGAGAGGGGAATGAAATTAAATCTGCCTGTTTAAAGGCCTTAAATTGGGAAGGCAGGATGAAATCTCAGCTCTGTGTGTGACCATGTGCCTCTCTTCTCAGAGGGCTGATGGTCTTGAGGAAAGACAGATGTGAGATGCTGCATGGGTTCAAGGGAAAGAGTAAAGTGCTGAGGGTGGCCATTGTTTCCAAAGTTTCTCAGCTCTTCCAGTTCTTATTCAATATTTTGTCAAACCCAATTGTTATGTAACTCTTAAGGTTATATTTTGCTTTTGAGGGAATGGAGGGGCTTGATGGATGATTAAAGTGATAGACTGAGAGATTTCCTATCTCGGGTGTTAATTTTGATTAAATTATTTTGCTTAAATGAACATTTTAGTTTGGAATAAATTGCTGGCTGGCTGATTCCTGGTTAGTGCTGTCACTTGTGTGGTGTGTGCTTTGTGCTGAGCACTGGAGCAGATTGCAGCAGCCTCGTCAGCTTTGTGTGCGGCATGCTCGTATTTATTGGCCTTCACCCACTCGCAGCACAACACTTAGCACTACTTTCTTCTTTAACATCAAGCACGTATTCCCATTGACCACAGCTGCAACCAAGTCGTCTCACTTCAGGTTTATCACAGTTTTTCAGTCATGAAAGGAAGGCAAAAGGGTTTTCAGTCATCTGGCAGAGAGTGGTAATGCTGAGCAGAGAAAAGGGGTTTTGCCCACTGGCTGGTGTCCAGCATCCCTCCAGGGCCCTGCAGCAGAGGGGCAGCTCTTGAGGGTGCCAGTGAGGGGCTCTTCCAGCATTATGCTGGGTCTGGTGGAGGAGGTGGGAGGGTTGTTCCCACTTGGGAAATTGGAGGAGCAGCAGCTGTGCTCCCTCTCAAAGTTGCTTTTGCTTGTGGCTCCCCACCCTCCATACTCTGAGCTCTTGTATAAACACTGCCGTAGTCAGATGATAAAATTTCAGGGCCACTTGCTGAATTTGGAGAGCTTGTGGTGTGTTCTCTTTTGTGACTGAGAGAGATATTTGTATTTAAGTGTTTAGACTCATACAGTGAGCAGAATATTCAGAGTCAGTGAAGGGCCAAGCACCAGCAAACTCTTCACTTATTATGTAAATAGCAAGATTGAATTGGTGAACCTCCTGATTTCCTTACTGAATAATGAATGACCTTATTTAGGATAGCCCTCATTTACTTTCCTCATTGGTGCATTATTCCATGAAGCATTTACCTCTGTTCCAGAATACAGCTGTTAAGCAGGACACATTTTCATTTTTATAGAAAGCTTTTCCTATTTCTATACTGGTATGATTGGAATGACATGGTTTCTTCTCCCCTGCTGTTTTCCAGGTTGTGAATCCACCCAAGAATGGATAAATGTAAGCAGCCTTATGTTAACCAGAAGACCAACCTTGAAAAGTTCAGTCCTGAAATTCTGTCTGAAATTGAGAAGCTCTTTGCAAAGAAGTTTACTTACACTAAGCCAGTGAATGATGAATGGAAGCTGCCAGATCCCAGCAATGCTTTTACATGTGATCATGTGGAATTTCACTCACTCCTGGCTCTGAAGGACTCAATGAATGAAGTGAAGAACCAACTGAGCGATAAGAACCTCGAGGATTGGCATCGGCACACCTCCTTTACCAATAAAGCTGGGAAAATAATATCTCATGTGAAGAAATTTGTGAATGCTGAGCTCTGTACCCAGGCATGGTGCAAATTTCATGAGATCCTATGCAGTTTTTCTCTTCTCCCAGAAGAAGCTCTTCAAGATGGAGAACTGAATTCTGTCCACCTCTGTGAAGCACCTGGAGCTTTTATAGCCAGCCTTAACCACTTCTTGAAGTCCCACCACGTCCCTTGCCAGTGGAATTGGGTAGCTAATACTCTAAACCCTTACCATGAAGCCAATGACATTCTTATGATGATCATGGATGACCGTCTGATAGCAAACACGTTACCTTGGTGGTACTTTGGCCCAGATAACACTGGGGATGTGATGACATTAAGACATCTAACAGGACTTCAGAGCTTTGTGAGCAGCATGACCACAGTCCACTTGGTAACTGCTGATGGCAGCTTTGATTGCCAGGGAAATCCAGGTGAGCAGGAAGCTCTTGTCTCACCCCTTCATTACTGTGAAACAGTCACAGCTTTAATGATCCTGGGTACTGGAGGATCCTTTGTTTTGAAGATGTTCACTCTGTTTGAACACTGTTCTATCAACCTGCTCTTTCTGCTGAACTGCTCTTTTGAGGAGGTCCATGTCTTTAAACCAGCCACCAGCAAAGCTGGAAACTCAGAGGCCTACGTGGTTTGTCTTCGCTATATGGGCAGAGAAAGCCTTCATCTGCTTCTTCCTAAAATGATGCAGAACTTTGGAACAGAAATGGTCAACAAAGCCCTTTTCTCCCAGCATGCACTACCAGAATCATTCCTTAGAACACACGAAGAGTGTTGCATGTTCTTCCACAAGTCCCAGGTTGAGACTATCTCTGAGAATATCCGTCTTTTTGAGTGCATGGAAGAAGCAGAGCAGATGAAACTGAACGAGTTAAGAGACTGTGCAGTAGAGTTCTTCATGCAAAAGTTCCACATGAAACCCATTGGCAGAAATAACTGGCTTGTCAAGAAATCCCAGGCTGGTTGCAGCATGAATGCAAAATGGTTTGGGCAGAGAAACAAATATTTTAGTACGTACAACGAAAGGAAGATGATGGAAACCCTGACATGGAATGATAAAGTAGCAAAGGGTTATTTTTGTCACTGGGCTGAGGAACATAGTTTAAATAATGCTGGGAACATGTGCATCCTGGAAGGATCATTTCCTAACCTTGAATGTAGCTTTTGGTACATTTTGGAAGGAAAAAGATTGTCAAGGGTAAAGTGTTCTCCATTTTGTGATGTTCAGGTCTTAGAAAATCTCAATGAAGCTGTGAAGGAGTTGGGTGCGGGAAGGCTAAAAAGCAGATCAGTGCTGCAGCCTTGTCACTCTTGTGAAGTTCTTCCTGGGGAACTCATACTGGCAAAAGTGTCTGATCTTTCCAGGTGCCATCAGGAAGCCCTAAGTGAAAGTTGTAGTGACCAATTCAAGTGCCTTGTGGTGGGCTTTCCCTCCCTCTGTGACACAGAAAGCCAGCCCAATATGGAAATAAAACCCATGGACTCAGCCACGCTGCTGACTTTCAGCTTCTCTTTGCTCTACGACGGCGAACCGAAGTACCAGCAGCAGCTTTTGCAGTGTGTCCTGCATTCTCTGGCCCAGCTGGCAGCAGGAGATGCGCTGGTTTTGCCTCTTCTCTCCTGCCTGACACGCTTCACAGCCGGGCTGGTCTTCGTCCTGCACTGCTGCTTCCGGAGCGTGGCGTTCGCGTGCCCGACCTCGCGGGAGCCGCTGCGCGCCGGGGCCGCTCTGCTGTGCATCGGCTACCGCGGCGTCCCCGCGCCGCTGCTGGAGCACCTGCAGCGCCTCAGCGCGCTCCTCAGCTCCTTGCTGGACACAGACTCTCCCCAGCAGGTTCTGCAGTTCGTGCCCATGGAGATTCTCCTCCAGAGCAAGCTGTTGGAGTTTCTGTGGGATTTCAATACGGCCGTTGCGAAGAGACAGCTCCACCTGATTGTGCGGGCTCAGCAGCAGGAAATGGCTAGTGAAATTCCACTTTAAAATCATTCTAGACCTGCTGCTAGACCTTGTTTCACAGGCAGGCAGAAGGTGTTAAAAACATTGTGAATGTGAAGGTAACGTTAATGCAAAACTGGTGTGACATTGACAGTACTGGGAGGATGTTTTGAATCAATCCCACTTGCACCGTATTTTCTATGTAGGAAATAGGAGAAAGAAAACCAGGCCTTGATTTCTGGCCACTGAGCTGGGTGTTTTAGGATGCAGAATAACATGGAATCCTTGATTCAGTGGAAGCAAGGGCTGACAAGTTAGCATAAGCCTCAGAGCCTCCTGCTACCATCCTTAAAAACTGTCTTTTGACATCCCTTAATTTACAGTTGGTTTAATTCTTAATGGTGATGTGGGGGAAATCCTGTGTTAACTTGCCTTACCATTTTGGATGGTATGAAATGGTGGTGGTTATGGCTACGTGTCCCCATTTACCATTCTTAAACAAGAGCCTCTGAATTTTCACCTTGTAGCCTTTGAGTATCAGCCTCTTTAGCACTTCAGTGAGTGAGGACTGAGATGAAAATTTCCTTGCCAAAGCCTGATAATGGTTTCTCCATCTCATTTTTGCAGCTGTTTTGTGAATGCCATGCTGATATCTTGAGTTCCAGTTCTTTGTGCACTTCAGTCACTTGACAGAAGGATCAAATGGAGCTGTTTATGCCAGAGAAGTGCTCAGCCTCTGGCTGTTCATTGCTTACTCTTCAGGCAATAATTTGGATTGCCATCAAGCCCTCTCTTGTGACTTCATATGGGTCCAAAACTGAGCTCAATTCTCAAGAATGAATTTTGCTAAAAGAATTAGCCAGTAGCTGTAGACACTTAGGCTTGTAACAAGCAGAACCTTTAGGAGACATTTAAATTCAGAAAACTTCACCAGTCACGAGAGGCTCGTATAAAATGCAGTTGCTGGGATCTGCCAGCCTTTCCATGCTAAAAATCTTTAAAACAATGGCTTTGAGGCCACCTGAACAAACAGTTCACCAGTTGTGTGCTGCCTTTCTTGTGCACACAAGTGTGTTCATGTTTGTGTGGGAACCCTCAGGGTTGTACAGCCATGAAGCTTTTGTGTTGTAAGTAATCAATGTGTGCTTTTGGTGTGAAGGATGCATATATTTTTTTGAAGTAGAAGAAAAGATGTTGATTTACATAGCTGTTGTATATTTTCATTTTATCAACAAATATTGAAAATACTATAAGACCTTTTATTTTAAAAAAGGGAAACAAATGTTGTTTGGAGAAAATAAAGCCTTTTATTTTAGATTTTCAGTGTTGTTTCTTTACCAAACATGGAAGAAATCAATGAAATGCAGTAGGGGGAGCCTGGGAAGGTTTAATTTTTTAATTTTTTTTTTTTTTTTTTAGCCAGGCTTTTCTCATCTTGCCATTTGGATCCATCCTTCATGAGTGAAGGGTACAGTCGTCTTCATTTCTCTCTAACTGTAATTTTGGAGTTTACCAGCTTAGAGAGGCTCCACTTGCAGATGTGGTCAAAGCAGTGGAGGAGGCCTGCACACAGTTCCCTTGGCCTTGTCACTGAGCCTTACGGTCCATGTCCCTCTCTGTGGCTGCTGTAGCTCTTAGCAGCAAGGATTTTGTCTTAAGGATCTTCAGTTTCTGCTGGCTATGACAACTGCTCTGGTAGGAAAAGGTTGTTATACACTGTATTATTTATTCTTATCCAAATATTCTCATCCTAATTGCTTGCCTTCTCTGTGTGGGATGATTAAGAAAAAGCTGTGTGCCTTATTCCTCAGGGCTGGCTCTGCTGCACTGCCAGGGGTTCCAGGTCTTTAGGTTGGCTATCCAGTTTGTCTGGAGACTTGCTAACTCATTTGGATTGCAATTATTAATGCCAATGTGTTTTTCCCATCACCTTTCTCTTTGGAAGTCTCATCAAATAAGAGAGCTGGGGAAGATCATTCTGTGTCCTAGAGGTGTGAGATGACACAGGAAATGAATCCTGCTCCAATACTTTAATTTCCTTACAACTAGTTGGTGTTTTTTTGGGGAATCTTTATGCAGAAGAGGAGTTGAATGGATGCTGAACTGCATGACAGTGTTTCCTCTCTTGGTTTTGGTGAAGCTTACAACTTGGCTGTTAATGTCAAAATGCTCTTCAGGTATGTGAGGACTTTGCAAGCCTCCTTGAAACAGGAGACTGGGTTGGAAGTGCTTGTCATGATGATTGTCAGGTTGATTTTGGTAGAAATACTGTTTAATGGATTTATGGTTTTACTGAATTACAGGGAAATGTAAATGCTCAGAATTGTATTCAAGTTCATAAAATGTTTTGTGAAATATTTGCATTCCCAACATAACAATATTAAAACAGTGCCTAAAGCCACGAAATGGCAGATTGGAAAGTAAAGGGAAAATATGGATGTCTTAATTTTGCTGCTGCAGTCCTTAAAAGATACATATGCAACTTCTTCAGTCCTTAAAGTCAATTTATACACTACATTATTTATTATTTCAATTATGCATCTTATTTGAATTTTGATAGATCTTAATATACTAGCATGCCTGGCAGTTTTTGAGTTTAAATAGTTGTTGTTGAAAGCAAAGACAAAGCACTGAGCCCAAAGCAAATTAGCTTTCTCCCTGGCTGAACAGCTATTTAACAAATGTCCTTTTTCTGTCATATGTCAGGTCCTCTGTGTCCCCCATGGAGACTGGGGAGATGAAATTTTACCTGTAATACAATTTGCAGTAGAGCACCACAGTAAATGGCTCCTTTTATTAAAACAATAATATGAAATTGTATATTAAAATAATATTTTTTCCTCTGTAGGAAACTTGAACAGATTTATTGAAGTGTATCTTCATAGTGCTTTACTAAATGGGGATGACTTGCTTGTTAAAGAATTGATTTATCTAAATTGGGGGATAGCAGGGAGAAGTGCCTGTCACTTGCTGTTGGATTGATTTGTTTAGATTGGGGGATAGCAGGGTGAAAGTGAATCAATATTCAAAACTTATTTGTTGCTGAAGCCAGAGATCATTATCTGGGTATCAGAGATGAATGAGCAAATGCTGCCTGATATAAATGAAAGCTCATGCCCGAGGTAGCCCCAGGTCCTCAGCTGTCAGGTACCTGTGCCTCAAAACAATGACCCTGTAACCAGTGGGTAATGAAACCTCAATTATGACTAAGGAATAAAGGGACTGTGGTGAAGTTCCTTAATTTAAGTCTCTAGAGGGTTAAGGTGATTAAATACTTGCTTTATAATCAGTTGACTGCCCCAGGTTGATGACAGAGCACAGCTCAACACCATTGAGTTTAACTGTAATGAAATCTGTCTTGGGGTCGCAATTAAACCTAATTCCAAGGTGTCTGCTGAATAGCTGCACATCCCCACAAACAATGGTGTGCTCTGACAGATGAGTTTAGCAGAGGAGTGTGGGGTCATCAGCATTGTGTGAGCCCTCTGAGCAGCTCCCTGCCTTCACTACTGCAGCACTGCTGATGGTACCCAGCCATGCAGCTGGAGCAAACCATGCTACCAGCTGTGCTACCAGCTGTGCAGGGCAGGGAGAGCCCTGCATGGAGCAATTCAGTAGCTCAGGATGTGTTTGGGATTAGTGCACCAAGTTCTGGGATGGCTGTAGGATCCCTGGCTAATGGGAATGGTGATACTTGGCAGCAGAAGCTTGTCACACCTGAAAACCACATAGCAGGTCTTTGAACTGGCACTGAGTGTTAGCACAAACTGGAAGGGACCTGGATCCAGCTGATGTATTTGGAATTAAAGGAAAGCTAGTTCAAAAACTTGCTTTTGCTCTTTGGGAACTCTGGAGAGGTTGGTCCATGCCTAAGGTGAGCTTGCACTTTTTGTGGAAACATCAGAGGAAGCTGGTGTTTAATAATTGTCAGCACTATGCTCTTAACTATAAATCACAAAGTAATTGATTTCGGGGTGTTAACAAAATTTAGATTTATGGAAAAGTTCAGTTATGCTGAAGATGCACAGTTAATAGCACTGGCACTGAATAAAACCCAAATTAACTTTGTTTCCATTATGAAACAGGGTAGTGTTAGCCCATAAATTTATATTCATATAAGTGGTTTGGCTCTTAATTATGTGACTAGCTTTGTGAAAGTTCTGTGCTTGAAAACTGTTTTCAGACTTGGAAACCTGTTCAAAGCTCTGGATATTGTCCAACTTTCAATTCCCAGCAGTATCACTGCTCTGTGTGCAAAAACTCGGGACCAGACTCTGACTGGATTTGCTCAGGCTTTTTGGAGGGAAGAGTTTGAGTAAGAAATGGATTAAACTCAGATGTAAATTCGCTCTGACTAGTTCCTCAGTAGGTTACAGAAGGGACAGGCAGGACAGCCACTGCTCCTTAGGTTAGATGCTGGGACAGTGGGGTTTACCAAAAGGGAAAACAGAAGTTACAAATGTAAATTGTATAAATTTACAAATGTACAATTGTAAGTTAGACAAATTCTGAGTCCTCTCCTACGATCCTGATGACAAACTGTGCTTAGTGAGTGTAACAGGCCTCAGAGCTGGTCTGGGGCTGAGCACATGCAGCAGCTGAGACCTATTTGTGTTTCAGTAACTGACCTTACTCATCACATCACTCTCTGCAGTTTTGAAGTGACCCCTGAAGGAAACAGTGACAGCAGCAGTCTCAGGAGCATGAGTGGAAGTAATGAAGCAGTAATTAGCAATTAATAAAGTGTGGTGAAACTTTTAACTGCTGTGCTGGCCTAGAGGTCTGCTGCTGGAGTGGAATAGTCCCTTGGAAATATACAACTCGGAAGCTTAATTATCATAATTTCTTTTAGACACCATCTGCTCTTGGAGCCAACTTGTATATTTACTTTTTCCCTTGAAGGTAGGTGAGCTTTAAGGACTTCCATGGCTTTTCACAGCAGAGATTAAATTGAAGCTGGGATCAAGATACAGGGACTGAGATGGCCCCTGTGGCTGATGTGTCCTACAGAGACTGTGAGGGCAAGGTTCTGTTGGAATAGCCAGCAGCATGTCAGAAAAGTGTTGGAAAAACATGGACAGAACCTTCTTTGTAGTTGGCAGAGGGGTGTTACCTTTTTCAGGGGAGGCATAAATTGAAATTGTGCTCTGTGCTCTTCTTTCCCCCTTCCCACCTCAAGCCCTTCTGAGCTGTGTCTGGAAGATGCCACCTTCCAGAGAATGTGATAATGAAAGGCAAGGATTGCTAAGGAGCCCTCCTAACCTGAAGTTGCCACTGGGTTACTGACAACAGGCAAACCCAAGTGAGGCCAGTAGTGCTCTCTGAGGAGGAAGGATGCCTGTGGCTGTGGGGATCCCTGTGGGGAAGCTCTTTGCTCCTCAGAGCTCTTGCACTGCAGGTGTGTGCTGGGTTATGCCTTGCTATGCTCTGGAAGATCAGCCAAGGCCAGAAGCTGAACTACATCACTGCTCCTTGCTCTCCTAAAGATGAGCCTGAAAAATGGTTAGATCATGAAAACATACAGCCAAACACCACCAGCCTTCCCCTCATTCCCTACTGTGTTAATCATTCATGGCAGGAGCTAAGAGCAAGTCAGGAGAGTCAGGTTAGGCTGAAGTATCTTTTGGTTTTCAGCTATAGGAATGCCCAATGGATTTGAACAGAGCAAAACACTTTTCAAGCAGCAAAGGTGCAAAAATGGGACATGGGAATTTTGGAATAGGTCAGTGCAATTTTAGACGTCACTCGTTTACTGAAGGCTTGTAATAATGATTCTATTTTGTCTTGAGTAAATCAGTTTTAATTAATAGAGCAGATGTACCAACAATGCATCTGGAAATGAAATGGAGAAAAAAAAAGAGGCAGCTGGTGCTAGTGGATGTAAATATTTGCTTTTTGGGAAGTGAAGCTCTGCAGAAACTTCAGGCTCCATTTCAAATTCAGAAGCCTATTTCTTATGCCTGTGGAGATATATGGAGCAGAAAAAATTGACTAAACCATAATGCTGCTTTATTCGAATCTAGTGCATGTGATGTAAGTAGCCCAAGTTTTTGGAATAGAGCCAACACATGAAGTCTTGGTTCCTGCTGAAATATTAAGATTTTGTTCATGCAAGGTGCATTAATTCCAGAGGAGCTGTCTCTACAAAGAAGCCTTCCCAGGCCTCTGCAGTACAGTCCTGGCTTCTGAGCATGGACAAATGGAAATGCTAATGTTTGACCCTTACTAGAGCAAGGCAAGGTGCAACGATGTTACTGAAATAGGGCCTGACTGGCAAACCAGGGGTAAGAGGTCCATCTATCTGAAAGTTGCTGCTGGGGAGGTGTGACAGATGTGTAGATGGATTCTGAGCCTTATGTGAACCTGAGGGTTGAAACAAAAGCAAAGCATGAATTAGGGCTTTGCAGGTTTTGATGGGACTCCACAGTTCTGCTGTGTTATTTTTGTGCGCTCTTAACTGCAGGGGTCTTTTAAAGCTTCCTCACTTCCTTTCAGTATTGAATTTTTGTGAAATCTCAGGCTATTTGTGTTAGAATTAGGAGAGCTTTTTGATCTCTTTTGTGTTTTTTTGTTAGTGCCTGTAACTGCTAAGAAGAATTTGAAAACACAAGCCTGAAAGCTCAGAGTACCACAGCAAACATAGAATGTAATATGCAAAATAAACCCACTTTTAAAGCAAGTCATGACTTGGTGATGTCCAAGCTGGAAGTGGCAGTGTGGGAGAAGGAAGACAAGGTTGATCCAGAGCAGGTATTTTGTGCTTGGTGAACCAGACAGCAGGGGTGGGAAGGATTCCTCAAGGTAGTTTAAGTGGTAGTGCACATATTGTTAATGCTTATTGGAATCTATCTGAGGATGACAGACTTCTGTGCTCTGCAACTTACTTTGGGAATAAGACATCAGGGTGCTTGCACCCAACCTTCTGTGTACGTGTTCAGGTTTAGGGTTTTGTGCCTCGATGCTGAGAATGCCCCACAGCAGAGGGAACACCTCAAAACGGCAGCACAAGGGAGAGCTGAGCTGGATCTGGATCAAAGTGAAGCTCCTCTGTCCTTAAGACTTAGGTAAGAAAGTTTGCAGGTGTGAGTAGTGCTGCTGCTGCTGAGGGGATTGGGTTTTCCAGGCCTGGGAGCAGATTATAGCCCTGTCTATACTGAGTTTGCATTGTGGAAGCTTGTGTACAGTAACACCTCGTCGTCTGTCCCTTCTGTTTCAGAGCTCTGCTGTCAGCTATTTAATACCCTGCTCTGGTTACTGCTGTCATTGTCCTGCTATCCTTCATCCTTAATTGTCCTTGGCGAGCAGCAGGCATTGGGAAGGTGGTGATGAAAATGTAATGGATTGGAAGAGGCAGCAGGACCACTGGCTGTGAGAGATTTGTACGGTGTTCAGGCTCGCAGGTGAAGCATCCTTTCAGAAGGATGATGTGTTGGAAGATGGGTCACACAGGGTCACCAGGACATGATGAAGTTTAATTTTGCATTATAAAAGGATTTTCCACTCAACTTTACACTAATAAGCAATTAGTTCTTGATACATTAAAAGCAGAATCTCCTTTAGTAGTTTTGTCAGGTATTGAATTGGCAGCTGACAACCCCACTGGTCTTGCTTGTCTATCCATCTTCCACACCACAGCTGCTATTTCTGTGGGTTTCAGGTTGTGTGCATTTCTGGAATGCCTGCACACATTCACCTGCCCATTGCTTCTTATGGGAAAGATTGAATTGTGTCAGTCACACTTCCATATCCTCCTCAGGTAATGGGATGCCTGAAACTGTAGTTTGACTATTTGGGGAATTATCACGGAACCAGAATTTAGGGCTGAGGAGTCAAATGAAGAGAGAAGAATTCAGAACACTCAGCTACAAGCCTGTAGACCCTGGCTGTGTGTGTGTTCAAATGCATGGCTCTATATCCCCAGGCTGCAGAAGTTATGGTGTGGAATAATTCTCTGTTGTTTGAGGATTTCTGGAAACTAACTGGAAGAGGTGCTACATTCTCTCTGACTTATTTTATTCTCTCTCTACAGCCAGGGTCACTCTGACTGTGTCCTCGGGTCCCCTTTCATGTCCTAGGCTTCTGAGACTTGAAGTGCTATGAAAAATTTGCCTTCAGACCCAGTGGACTATGTGGGGGCTCTGGCAGGTGAGACGAGGCTGTGCCCAGAGAAGGGTTTTTTCTAAATGCACAGCTACCCTGAACCACCAGCTTCCAGGAGCACTGGAAATTCTGCAGGGCCTGAGCTGTGCCTTAGCTGGCCCTAAAGTGTCAGGTAAACCTGTTGTCTGATGTTTAAATGCTGGGGTAACCTTGCTCTGTAGGAAAAATGGGAAACTTTGGAGGCAATGCTGTGACACAAGAGTCCTGTAAAGCAAGGAGGAGTGATTTGTCAAATAACACTGTCACCTTTGATGTGGTGAAGGGAACCAGCACAGGGCACCATGTCCTAGGTGGCTTGCTTGATGTTTTGTTAAGGATTTGAGCTGCCCATTTCCCACTGAGCTTTGGGATGCAGATGTCAAAGCTGGCTCTATTTAGGTGGAGCTCTGCTTCAGAGCTTCACTTCAAAAGCTGGTGGAGAATGTACCAGCAGGGGGGACTGTAATTGCCATATATTTCGCCCATAATGATATGGGGGAAAGAACAGGGGCAGCTGTAAAGAATAAATGAGATGTTACATCTGATGACTCCCAAGTCTTCTTTTTCCTGGGTATTAGTTCTGCAGGGGAGTGGAATCCTGTGTCTCCCCAGCTGTGTGGATGCCCCCTTTTTAAAAATCCTGACTTAAAAATTGAACGCTTGTTAAAAAGCAGGAATCAGCAAGGGAGACCTGGGCCAAGCTCTTTGCTAGCAGAGCTGTGCTGAACTCTCTGCCCTTGCACCAGAAGATAATTTGCCTCCCAGTGGTGGAAGGCTGAGCAAATGCCCCCCACAGAAGAGAAACAACTTGCTCAGTCAGGCTTCCTCTGCCCTTTCCTTTTTTACTTAAGAAAAGAGAGTCAACCCTGATGAAGATGGGATCATTGGTGCAAAAGGTTAAGTCACAGAGATATTTTCAAACCCTTACCTTTATGAAACTAAAGCAGAAAGGAAGGTTAGGGTGATCTTTGGATTTAGCTTCCTCTGACAAGCCCATGAACAATTGCCCATCCTACCATACATGACTGTGAGCAGGACAGCCCACTCTGATGCCTGTCAAAGTGAACCTGTCAGATCAGGAGAAACTTCTCTTTCCCAGCTGGAATAGAAATGGTGTCCAGTCCTTACCCTCCTACAGAGCTGTGGCAATCACCCTCAGGAAGGAGTGGTCTTGGTTTGCATCTGGGCAGCAGAATGGAATATTTACCTTGTGACACGGTGGTACCTCTGGGGCAAAGCAAAAGACTACTTCTTTTGATGAAAATTTTCACTCTGATTTTATCCTGTCTGAACAGTTATGTTGAATCCTGACTGTTCTCCCCAGCTATCCATCACTGACTCTCATGCTTTGATGGCTCTTGTCACAAATAGCATGGTAAAAAGATCTTAGTTATTTTCTCTTTCCTTTTTTTCTCCTTTGAGAAGTCTCATTTACTTTCTGCAGCTGTCCTGACTCCCTTCCTTCTATCATTACTGGGTAGCAATGTGGCAATTAGAGCTGGCCACCCCCAGGAGGAGGTGTGCTCCACTGGCTTTGAAAGATTTTGCAGCGCTGTCCTTTGTGCTCTTCTCCAAAGCTTTTCTCTTCCTGTGAAATGGATTTTAATGTTATGCTGTTCCTTGTATAGTAACATCTATAAAGATACAAAAATGTCTGGGACCTGGATTGGTTTTGTGAAGCCTTGATTCTTTTCATCTTCCTTGGAAGGTATATTGCTCCCCATCTCTCTCTCTCTCTACCCTCCATTCCTTCTTTCCCTTCAAAGGATATCTTGGAGGAGATGTAAAGGCATCTATTGCTTAAATATTGACGTGCCAAGCAAGGGCAGAGAAAGCACCAGGTGTCTCTTTCTTGGAGCACCAGCCTCTATAGTTCTGGAGCCAGATGGGGGCATTTCTGAAGGGATGGTGTGACATTCACATCCCAGTGCTCCTCGCTTTGTCAGTCTCTTTCACACTTGCTTTTCTTCCCCAGGCTTTGCCTCATCCACACAGGCTCTGTGGCTGTTGTGGGAATCAAGCTGGTCAGAGACAGCAGGATGTGAACTAATATGGAAGGAAGATTCTTTGGTCTGTTTGATCTTGCTGAAGGTGCTTTCATTACCATTTCAGAAGAGCAGCCTAATGCTGGGGTTGAGTTGGACCTGAAGGTTTGCTCTGGAGACCAAAGGATGGGGAAATTTAGAAGCTAATGCCTAATCCTGTGGGCATCAACAACATTTTTAATGCTGTCTCTTTGATAACTTGTAGGAGGCATTTAATTTTGGGTTTTGTGTAAGGTGGTATAAGGCAATTCAGTGCAGCTGGAAGCTAGAGGCAAGGCTATTTATTTCAGGGCTTTGAAGAGCTCTCCTCCAGTGATAGCTGTCTTATTGCTGCAGTAGCTGGTTTTATTTTGCTTTAGAGCAAATGAATAAAAATGTTCCTCTCATTTCATTTTCTCTGAGGTGAGAAAATTCCTGGAAGTCTGCTGATGAAGTTAAGGAACATCTTAATCTTTTTTTTCCTCAAGTGGCTTGAGTGCAGCTCCCAGAAGCCCAGGGTTTGGAAACTTGAAAGCTCTGACTGGATGCTCTGAGAGGACTCCTGACGCAAGGGATGGGCTGGAGATGTGGCTGTAGGTACTGGATGAAGATGCTGGATGTCTTGGTGAAGTGACTTTTTTTTTTTTTTCAGGTTGCTGTACTCTCTATACCAATTGCTAATAAGCTACTTTCTGTTGGCAGGGTTGATGATCCATCAGTCTGTGTCCTCAGAGATGAGCCTTTTGCTAGGGCCTCACTACAGAGAGCTTTGTCTGACCTTGACAGCATTTGACATTTCCTAGGCAATGCTGAAATCTCCCAACTCACAATGTTTAACCCTTTCCCCTAAAAGCCTTCCAGTAGTGATTCCTATGAACTTTATTTTTCTCTTCAAATAATTGTTACCAAAAGCTCCTGTATTTTTGTCACTTGCCATGTGCTGCCAATGAACCTTCATTTTTGTTGCTTTGGACTTTAAATGTTGCCTTTAATTAAGATGTGAGCTGTTCTGGCCATGTGCTGATGGACAGCTGCCTGGTGACCAGAACCAGGAGAAGAACAGATGGATTACTCTATTGCTTCTTGTACTTGAAGGAACAGTCCTTTAGCCTAGTGGGTTTGGCTGTCTCCTTTAGGAGGGGCATACCAGGCCTCAAAATCCAGCAGTTTATGCCAATTTGTTACTTGTTCTGTTTCTGTCCTGCTTCTTGCCCTTATTTTGTAGAGCCAGATTGCCTGTGTGATGCACAGAGGGTTCAGGGCAGGGTGACCTTTTCCTCCAGGACAGAATCTGTTGATTCAGCTTGGTATTTTAAGCAGGAATTGCATGCAAAATGGAGCTGAATGAACCCTACCCCTAGCAAGAGCTGGTAGCAGGGATAGATAAGCATATAATTCACAGTCATTTAAACACAGAAGAAAATAAGATATGTGTGTTTAAAATTGCTTTCTCAATCAGTGTTTAGCATCTTGAGGTCTCAAGGGTTAAAATACCTCTGGTAACTTGGATGAGTATGTGGGGATTTAAAAGTGCTCTGGACTAAGCAGACAAATGAGTTAAACTGTGTTTAGCTAATTCCCTGGGTGGGGATAAGCCAGCCAGTGCTGTGCTGAAGACATCTGGACATCTGGAGCTGGTCTGGTGTTTGCAGTGGAGATCTCAGACTCTTTCTCAAAGACTTGGTTGGTCTGCAAGTGACTGATTTACTACCCAGAAAGTAGGAAGAACTTTGGAATCATTCCCTTTTGATGGAGGTTGGAGAGAGACCTTTGCTTTTCTGTCCTGGACTTCTGACAGTGACTTCCACAGTGGTCCCATGCTCAGCTTGCGTCTCCTTTTTATCATTAGCATACAGCTTTTTTTTTTTTTTTTTTCCCAAGGCTGAGTGAATTAAGAACCTCCACTGCATATCTGTAAGAGTCAGACCCCTCTATCAAGGCAGAGGATAACCATAAACATTCAGACCCTCCACTAACAGCGTGATGGGAATCCAGCATGCAGAACTTTTTGTCTAGAGAGCATCCATAGTGTTGTTAGCTTCAGGAACCTGGTGCTTCCAGCATTGCATCTTCCTCTCCGTTTTTCCCATATCCTGGGCATGTATTTGTTTCAGGTCCTGGCCCTGCTGTTTTGTGAGCTGTGCCCCTCTAGGCTCAGGTGCTTTTTGTTAGGAGACACTTTGAGACACTTTGCACTCTGTCATTGCAGTGGTTGTGTAAGTCATATATGGAAAAATCCAAACTGTAGGCATATGGAGGTGGCAAGTCCCTCATTATTTTGCCCTGACTTCAGAAAAAAATTAACACCTTCAGTCATTGAAATTTGGATGGCAATGAGTGATGCAAAGCAGTTGCATAATTTTAATTTTAGGAGATCTGCAAAAGAATGATCCTTTCCTCTATTCCCTCAAATAAAATGCTCTGCAGCTGTATAAAGAGGCGAGCAGCAGCTCTGCCTTTGCTTTGATTTTTGCAGTGAAT
This sequence comes from Aegithalos caudatus, assembly GCA_013389925.1. Lineage (NCBI taxonomy): Eukaryota > Metazoa > Chordata > Aves > Passeriformes > Aegithalidae > Aegithalos > Aegithalos caudatus. Next base: position 458,700 of record WEIU01011028.1, on the reverse strand, counting down.
GTTTGCTGTATTTAATCTGCTGGGCTATTATAAACAATCTCCCTGCAAGCGAGAAACTTGTGAGTGGCTGAGCTGAGATTTCCAGGTTCCTAATCAGAGGAAAGGCTGGCCCAGCTAAATCAGAGTTAGGCTCCTGATTGCATCCTGATAGAAAGGATTATTCATCCAGTGGAAAACAAATAGAGCTGCTGTTTGGCATATATTAGCTGAGCAAATCTTGGCACTCAGTATGTGTTACAGCTCTGCTTTTCTGAGCCGTGAGCTGGGTTCACTTACAGCTGGCCTGACTCTGGAATGTTCCCTGCTTTCTGACCTTTCCTCTGTGGTATGGCTTAGGTGCTTTGGGAACCCTTTTCCTTTTTTTCCTTTTCATCAGCCCATTTACCACATGCTCTGTCAGGCTGTTTGTGATTCAGGCCTTTCTTTACTATTTCCTGGCTGATCCCTTTGGTTTGTATAATCAACTGTCTGGATGCCCATCTCTGGTGTGCTGTGTTTATATTCAGCTGATTGCCCAGGCAGTCAAACAGATGGTGGTGATGCCATGGCCCTGATATTGCCTGCTTGGTGCTGTTGGGCTGCAAGAGGCCATGAAGAAGAGGGACCAAAGATAAAGGTTGCTAAAAGAGGTTGCTTTTATTTCCGTGGGATTCTTTGTCTGTTACCCATCTTCTGGCACTTGTGTGTGCAGGGCAGATAACCTCAATGCCTTTCTGCTGTATGGTATGAAACAGTTGGCATTTTGGTTCAACACATGGCTGCTTCAAAACAAACAACACCCACAATAGGAGCCTTTTGCTTCTTTTCAAAGAGCCAAGGATGTTGAAGCTGTATGCTGAGGTTAACTTACGGAGCAAGGACTACAGGATCATGGCACATAGTATCTTTTGGAGCCTGTTTTTTAGCTGGCAAATGTGTGTCTGGTAACTTTAAAGGCACGTGAAGGCTTCTGTGAGCCAGAGAGGTGGGGAATCTCCATCCTGGGAGATACCTAACACTGCTGGGTGCCTCCCCACAAGATCTCTTTTAACTCAGAAATTGTGTGGTTTGTGCAGAGGGCTTAGAACAGAGACATCCAAAGTTTCTTCCATCTAAATCTTTCCATGATTTTGTGCCTGATCTCACTGACCACCTGTGTAGTCTGCTTTATGTGGAGTGAAAGAGAGTGAAAAAAGCCTTATAAAACACGTAGAAATGTCTGCTGTGGGCTCTGGCCGGGAGCAGATGTCAGCTGCCTTTTCTCTTCTTTTTATTTTACTAGAAGAACAACTGCTGTTGCTGTGAAGTTGCCAGGTGGACTTGGGGCAAGTGGGAATGTCAAGGGGGGAATTTTGGAAGGCAGGGAGCCCATACTGGCAGCAGCCCCTGTCCTGCCAAGGGACCAAGCAGGGCTTTGGGAAGGATGTGCTGGGAAGTTCCTTGGGTTGCTTCTGTCTCCAAGAGCAGCTGTTTACCTAGATTATGAGCATAGTGAGAGAGGGTTTCTTCTTGGGTGTACATCCCCAGGAGGGGCCGTGCTTGATACCTGACCTTTATCTTTCACTTCATGCCAGGTGTTTCTAGGCCTTGAAATTTTGCTGTGGGCTCAGATGAACGCTTAAGGCCAGGAGGACAAACGTAGGATTAGTTCCCAGGGAGACAGCACGCGTGCAGGAGTTGTGCTCTCACAGCTTTTGTGGGAGACAAACAGGCTTAGTGGGCCAAGAATAGCAGGACTGATGATGCACATTTCCAGAGGGTTATGTGCCTTCAGAGCTCTCCGCAAATGTCAGCCAGTTTGTCTGCTGCCCTGCAAATGCTATTTGCTGGGAAGGAGAAATCCTGCTTTCCCAAGTGAATGTTCCTCCCCAACTGCTTTTCAGCTCAGTTTGCCAGTGAGACTAAAAAAAATAGGTTGCCCTTATGTGCAAGATTTGAGGATTGCAGAGTGCCCAGTGAGCCTGAAAGCTTGGAGGAGCTGGTCTGATCTCCCCAGGGTCCCCTCTCGAGCTGAGGGCATGCAGGGACCAGTGTGTCCAGTGAGGCAGAAAAGTTTGCTGAGCAGTGGAGAGGAGCAAAGCCAAGGGACTGAAGGTGCCATTACAGCCTCAAATGTCCTGTCTGAGGGGAGATTTGCTGTCTGATCTGCTGCCTCTGTGTGGGGAGGGAGGGCTCAGAGCAGCAGAGGAGGGAGCTGTGTTCTGTTAGCAGCTGGAGCCTTCCCCAGTCAGCCTGCAAAGCTGTTGCTCCTTTTGCTCCTGGAGAAGTGTTACTTAACAAACTGGCTTCCCAACCAGCCTCATTGCTGGGCTAATTCCCAGGTCTGCTCCGTAAAGAGATTCATAGCTCCCTTTGCAGCCCAGCTATTCCTTGTGAAGGGTTGATGTATCTGGCTTGGTTAATCCCAGACATCTCTGCACAGAGATATCATTTGTTAAAGGAGTTCTCAGTGCTGGAAAGACCAGCCAGGAAAAAAGAATAGTTTCCAAACAGGTTTGGAAACCTCTGTCTTGTAGTCATAGGAAAATTAAGCTGAAGCCATATTTTTGTGTTCAGCCCAGCAAGTTGCTGTGAACTTGTGTGAGAGAAATTAGCATCCAGTTTCTAATTAAAAAGGTGGGAGCAGCAGCCAGGGAGGGTTAAAAAAAAAAGGGATCTGCCTTGAGGCTGTGCTAGAGACTGTAGATATTTGTATCTCAGCAGTTCAGCTGATGGATGCCTCTGGAGGTTCTTGGTGCCTGGACATGCTTTTTACTTGCCCTCTCCTGATATTTTTAGTGATGGAAGATGCTGAGGGCTGAAGGCACCAGCTTGGATGGTCAGTGCCTTGCCAATTCTCTACAAGGTTTTTAGATGGGTGGCTGAGGCAGGTGCTGTAATTTGACTGCAGACATGCTGGGCATCTAAGCCCACAGCAAACATGGAGTTTGCTCCATGACAAGACACCTTGTGCCTTCTGTAGGACAAGACCCTGCTTGGAGACAGTTGCTGGAGAAAAGCTGATGCATAATAAACTTACATCTTAATTTTCCTGTGCAGTATCACCTGCATCACAGTTCTGCCACAAGGCTGAGATGCTGTTTTCTCTGCCTTGCGGGACAGCTGCAGGCACTTGTTTTAAAGGTCTGTTGATCTAGCCAGCCATGCTCAAGGATATGGACAAGATAAGGTTTGTCAGTAGCACATTTTGTTCCCATCGAGCTAGTATGATGAAAGATGCCATTTTCTACTAAGAAAGATGATTTTATATGTTGCTGAAACCACTGGACTGCTTTCAAATTAGGCTAATTACAGAGAGAGGATAGATCAATCTCCCTGTAGCATTCCCAGAACTGGGATGAATGCAAGTTTTTTGCTTCCCCTTGTGACTTTACCTTTTCCTCAGTAAATATGGAAAGTTGAGCCTTTGTGTGTCCCTTTGCCTGACACCTGGCAGTGCTGTAATTAGATGAGTGCAAATTTGTGACCTTCACTGTCATCTAAGGCCCACCTCATGTGGGCTAACTCTGGCATAGGGAGAAGAAAATTCTTTTTTTTTTCTCTTTCTGGGAAAGAGGGAAATGTTTGAGGATGGCGAGGGAAGTGGGGAAGGTTTTTTTCTTGTGGCCTGCTTGCCCTGGTAGTCCCTGTGCTGCTTTGAAAGGGAAAGCTGCAGGGCTGTCTCAGTGGTGGCACACAAGCAGGGATGCTCAGGGACAGGCATGCAGCAAACACCTTGAACAGAAGGGTGGTGTCTCTGTGTCCCTTCTCTTATGCTCTTGGTTATAGGACATCCCCTGGGTCTGCTGAGGCTTCCTGGAATGCTTCAATACCTGAGCTACAGGCTGGGAGAGAGGAATGAGAGATTCCCACAGTCCCCACTGGGGATCCCAGCTCATCTTTTGCTGGGACTTTGCTCCTGGGTTTGCCTGGGGTTGAGGCATGCTGGAAAAGATTCAGGCATGGTGGCTGTTCCAGCCAGCACACCACTCCTTGCTGTTTGCAAGGACAGGAGGGTTCCTGGACATGGCATAGTTCTCATGTGTTGCCTTTCCTGACACAAGGAGCTCTTATTTAAATATTTCATCTATTTCTACTGTTTGTTGTCCACCTGAAATCTTCCCCATCTCCTGCTGGCCTTGTCCTTGCTAGAGCTGCTGCTGCAGTGGGAGAGAGCTGGAGACAGGATGGGAGCAGTGGCTGGCAGCTGACAGTTTCTTTTTATGTTTCCATCTGTTCCCTCTCTTCCTTTTTAATGAGATCAGGTGCCAGAGTGCACTAGGAAGACTTTTCAATGTGAGAGGAAGTCACAAATGGGGTACTCAGGTCCTTGCTTTCATCCTTGGCAGAGAGATGCTGCTCAAATCAAACCTGCACCCTCTTGAGCTGTTCCTATAATGGGAAACCAAAACTCTGCAGTGAGGCTGACAGCTCCAATCAGGTGGGTCTGTCCAAGTTCAGCCTTGGAACTCAGAGATGTTTGTGCTGATGGTCACAAAGATGCAAACCTGACTCTTCCTGCCCCACTTGGATGCCTATCTTTTAACTTTTTATAATTTTTTTTTAATGTGTTTACTCTTTATCTTCTAATCCCCCAGTTGTTTTAAATGGTATCAGTGGCTGGACAGATTTATTCTTTCAGGCCCTTGGTGTTTGCTACACAGACCCAGCTGACCATGTTTTCTGATCAGCCACTCCAATTTCATGAGTGACTCCACTTCTGCTTTGTTTTGAAGGGTTTTTCCCCTCTGCTTTTGAGGCCATATGTTTGTTACAAAGTTGGTCTTTCATGAGTGGGAATGTTTCCCTCAAGGAGAATCTCAGGAGATATCTGGGGCTGGTTTTATTGCTGTCTCTTTTATCCATGGTAGTTCTTGGGGTATGTGAAGGATGAGAAGAGGTTCAAAGGAAGAACCTGAGGAGCTTGTTTAACAGTTCAACTTGGACAACCTCTTTGTGCAAAATCTTGGACAACCTCTTTGTGTCTGTCCCTCTGCTCCTGCTGCCAGTATACGACATAATGGGAGTCAGTGTGGAGACCTTGATCAGGTGAAAGCTCTGGAGTCTGACAGTACCTCCAGGACAGAGAGCAGAGGCTCTTCTAGGGGATGTACCAGATGCCTTGTTTAAAAATCAGCCTTGGCTCATGTTCCAGCTCAGAATGGCCTCTGCATGGCTGTTTTTTAGCAAAATTCACAATCTTTTAAGCAGAAGACATTTGGATACAAATGCAGTCAAATGTTTGGCTAAGCCAAAGGCAATCTATAGTGCCTCCTTAAGCAATCCAGCCAAATGCTTTAGCATTATGCTTGAGTTCAAACTCTTCAATTGTGGCTGTGGGATGGTTATATTGGACCTGTAAAGGCAACTGCCTAGTGCAAGAAAAGCCACATTTAGCTTTGATGTTTTTTCTTGGTGCCTGCTTCAGTAGGTAAGTTCCTTGCCCAGCAGCTCTGGTGCCTGCAGGCTGCCCCAGCCCCTCTCAGCACAGCCCTGTGTGCTGCAGGGAGCTGTACCAGCTGGCTGGCAGCAGCAAGGACAGCAGCTTGCTCCTTTGGTGCTTCTCAAATGATAAATAAAACAAGCTACTCCTTTCACAGCACTGCTTCTGAACAGCCTGGTGCTTTGTAGCTGCTCTAATCATGCCAGGTGCTCCTGTGGGTTCAAGTTGAAATGCATGTCACGGGCTGGGTTTGTCCCTTCCCTGTGTCCCACTTACAACTGTTGTGTTTTCTAATCTTTCTCTCCCTTTCATCTCATCACAGAGCCAGCTGCTGGTGTTTGGAAGTGCCCTGCAGAGGCACTGGACCTGCTGGGCTGGGGATGACCCACTTGCTGTGAAGCAAAGAGCCAAGGAGACCTGTCCTGCAGCAAACAGAGCTGTCAGGTGATGCCAGAAGCTACAAGTGCCAGCCAAGCTGTTGTGGACCTGGTTAAGCACAGTTTTTCCTTAGCCTGGAGAAGCTGGAGGGAAGGCCTGTCTGTGGCATTTGGGGTGCTCCTTGGGCTGACTGTGGGATGATTGTGCAGGGTGTTTAGGTGTTGCCATGGTTTTAGTGGATGAGGTGTCCATTTCCAGAGAGCTGCCATGGGCTTGGGCTTGCAGGTTGTTCTGTGTGTTGGGTGGGGCAGAGGAGAGCCTGGTGCTCCCAGCCTGTGGTGCCCCGTGGTGCTGGGTGGGATGGAGAGTGCCCTGGCAGGACCCTGCTAGCAGAGCTGGGTGTGAGGGAGGAGACACTGAGCCCTGCTCTGCCTCTGTGACTGGGAGAGACCACCAAGCCCTGGTCCTGCAGAGTGCTGCTGCTGGTGCATGTTCCTGTCCTCAGTATCATGGGGTCTCAGATGGGATTTAGCTGCCAGGAAACAGGATGCCAAGGTAGTGGCAGCCCCAGAAAAAAAAAAATTGAATCATCTTGAAACTGCACAGATCTTGTCACCCTTGACATCTGTCCCNTTTTTTTTTTTTTGTTGAGGCTGAGATCCTGTGCCAGTACCTTGCTGAGTCAGGCCTGAGCCTCCATGCAAAGCCCACCCATCTTTCCAAGGCACTCTCTCCTGGCAGGCACAGCCTTGGTTTCTGCCTTTCCTAACCTCCATGTCAGAGATTCCCCTTGAACTGTGATTAACTTCTGGAGGCTTGTAACTTTTCTTTTGCATTGATATAAAGACAGCTGGCTGGATTAAGTGGTTTCATAGAACTAAAGAAAAAGTAGGAGACATTACACTTGTTGGGGTCAAGGATTTTGCTTTCTTTTAAGAGGCAGTGAAGATAAAGCAATTTATTCTTTTAAATTAGTTGACTACACAGCTAATGTCAGAGTCTCTAAAAGGCAGGAATTTGAAATAGTGTTTTGATTTAGAAAAGACTACAGAAGCATTTCAGGGTTTGAAAGTGAGATGTAAATTAAGTGAAGAATGAGGAAAACCAAATTGATTCCCAGCATGGGAATAAAAAGGGAAAAAATAAACCCAAGGCTGTGTGTTGAGGGCTGTGCTATCAAAAAAATAAATCTATGTTCTCCCTTGCAATGGGTGATTGTATTGCTCAGAGGAAGGCAGGGAAAATATGGCTAAAAGGACCCAAAGTTACTTTCCTTTTTTCTCAGAAGAAAACAAATATGAACACTATTTGGAACAAAGAGGGCTGTGGACTGCTTCTTTGAAACTTCATGATTGGACCTTCTTAAGGTTGCAACTGGTAAGTGGTCTCAGTGCAGTTATTCAGTAGGGAATGTAAATATTTTGATAATATCTAAATGGATTGAGCATTGCAGTCAGTCCTTTCTTGGAGTGAGCACTTCATGGGTTAAAATGGGGGTAGGGAGTGCTCCCATCTGCACCTCTTCCATCCTGTGAGCTTCCTGCCAGCACTTTCCTCTTCTCTCTGGATCCTCATTGCAGCCTTTGCTTTGTGTACTCTGCAAGACACCAGAAGGGCCCAGTTAACTCTGTTAACTGGCTTGGTCTGGTGAGTGCAGCAGTGATGACAGGAGAGATGTTTCTGATGTGCCTCTTGCAACCCCCCCATGGTCTCTGGTTTTGGTGCTCAGCAGCCAATGTGCCTGTGCTGTGAGGTCTCATCTCAGAGCTTGCAGTAAGGTTTTTGGGGGATGCTGGCTCTGAGTCTTTCTAGCAGTTCAGCAAAGGATAGGTTAATAATGCAATGTGCCTGCCTCTTGCCCATGGCTGTATGCTCATTGCCTTCTGCAGGAGGAGAAGAGCAGTGCAAAGAGCCTTTCCCAGGGGTGGAAGAAGGATTTCAGCTCCCTGCACAAACTAACAGTCACCTGCACCTGTAAAGAAAGTAGAGTTTGGAGCCTGGTTTGATCACACCCTGCTAGAATGGATAAGGGTAGCTTGTCTGAAATGCTGAGGTGCCTGGCTTTCTTTTGTGCTGGCCTGTGGGCAAGTGTGTCCCCTCTCTGCTTCCTGGGGACGTGCTGCAGTTCTTGCAGGTGTGTTGGAGGGAGTTTCACTGTGTGTTTGCTGTGTTCATTGTGAGCTGTCCCTGAGCTGCTTTGAGACAAGGCACTGCCAGCCAGGCACTGCCAGTATCCCAGCAGATGTGGGGAAGTGCAGCTGGATTCTGCTACCCTGGGGCAGGGGGACCACAGCAGCTCCTCTGTGGGCTCCAGGTGGGTGCAGATCATCCCTTTGTCCCACTGCTGTCACCTCCAGAAACCACCACTGCCTCCTGCCCTGCTGATGTCCCTGTTGTTGCCATGGTGGTGTTGGGGCTTGCTGGGAAGCCCTGCTGCTCCTGAAGGATGCTCCTGAAGCCTGGCTGGCTGAGAGGGTCCAAGGTGTGAGTGTGGCCTGGGAGAGTGGGGGATGCTGGTGACCACCCCTGTGCTGCAGTGCTGGTGGCTGTGTCCCTTCTCTGGATGGAGGGTGGCTTTTCTGGCCTCAGGGAGGGCTTGGGAACAGAGCTGAGTGGAGACTCCTGTATGTAGTTAGAGAAAAATAAAAAGGCTAGGCTATTCCAGGGGGGTGCAAATTACTCATAGCAGGTTCTCCAGATGTGGCCATACCTGAAGGATAGGAAATAATCTGTGAAGTTAAAGCTTGTTTTGTAACACCTTGGGGTTACAGCCATTGCTGCAGTATTAGAGCAGCAGTTCAGTAAATACAGAATATTTACCTCTCTGGCAGCCAATACTGTGTGTGTGTGCTGGAGAAGCAGGTATGAGGCTGGAGCCAGCCAGGTCAGGCTTGGTGGTTTTATTCCTGCCTCTGCTTTTGGCTGGTTCTCTGTCTCCAGTTTGGTGTCTCTGAATTGAGTTAATATTCATGGTCTTCCAGAGATGAAACTCCTTTGTGAGAACTGGGCATGAGCACACATTCACTTTGAGAAGCTTTGGAAGTCTAATATTAAGCCATCTTGGTTGGGATTGAGGTTTACAGAAGCATTTCAAAAACTCAGCCAATGCCCAACCTCTCCATGTCCTGGCAGGTGAAGCAGCTGCTCAGGATGTGAGCATTGTGCAGGCTGTGCTGTGCACTGAGAGCTGATGCTGCAGAAGTGAAGGGCTGGTTCAGAAAGGGAGTTGGATGGGTTTTAAGGATGCTGGGAATGTCCCATGTTCCATCTTGGGGATGCAGCTGAAAGGTGCATTAACAAATCACTGCATGTCAGCAGAATGAGGAGACTCTTCATGAGCCAGGCTCAGAGGTTATTATTGATGCTCTAAAGAGAAGATGTGAAGGTGCTTTTATTTATCCAGTACAGGTCATGGCCAAAACCACTCACCTGGGAGCAGGGTGCAGGTCTTGTACAGACCCTTTTATTCTGCCTTGCCTGGAGCAAGGAGTCTCAGTAGTAGCTGTGAGCCCACAGCATGAAACAAATCTTTCCTTCACTTTAAAGATGGTTCTTGTCCTTTTTTTTTCCCCTCCAGAGACTGCTTATGCATTGCACATTAAATAGTCATTAGCTAAAAGACTTTGTCATCCAGGGAGCAGAGCTCCCCAGCCAAGGCTTTTCCTTAGCTCTTGAGCAGCCAAGGTGCCAGCCTGCAGATCAGGCTTTTTCTCACTTGCATTCTCCTTGCAGCAGTCTAGGAGATGTAGAAATGACATTGTCTGGGCTGGCAAGCTGGACCAAGGAATGGCTTGGGGCCCCTTCCATCTGCCTGGCAGGGGAGGAAGGTTTGGGCTGGAAAAATACATGGTGAGTTCAGTAGTAGGGACAGAGTTGAGGGTGAGAGCAGGGTTGTTGAGTTTGAGAGTGGGCTGAGGTACCAGCATCAGGTTTGGCACTGGGTGCTGAGGTGCTTGCAAGCCTTGTGTGGGTTTCATGTCATTTCTACCATGCAATTCCATGCATATCCTTTTCTGCCAGCAGTTTCCTTTGCTAATCACCTGAGGCTTCTCTGGCAAGTTCCCTGAGTGGGAAATCTGGCTCCAGCTGTGCCCTTTACCTGCAGCAGGCAGAATTCACTCCCGTGCTGAGCAGGTGAGAGCCTCTAAGATTGGTTCTAAGGGGCTGGAGCTGTGGGAAGGAACACAAGGAGGCAGCCCCGTGAGTGCACCTCAGAGCAGATATGAGAGATTTGGTGGGCCTCACCTTGACATCTGTCTCTAAGCTCTGCCTTTTGAGCATCCCACCATTCCCCTTCCTTTGCTTGCACTTGTGTCTGGGTGTCTTGAGTGCACAAGGGGTGTCACAGGCTGAGGTTTCTTTGCCCAGCTCTCCAATTTACACTGAGCTTTGCTTACCCTGGATGTAGGACATGCATTTTGGAGTGAGTCTCCACAGGCTGCCTAGCTGTGGAGCCAGTTATTTTTCAGAGCTCAGATCCTCCCTAACTGGGAGGATTCCTAAATATTCCTAAATTCCTAAATAATGAATGTTGGTTTCCAAATGGAGGGTTCCTTGTTCCCTGCCAAGCAGATGTGAGGACTGGCTTTGCCTGTGGCCTAGAGTCTCCTGAGAAGCTTTTGTTTATAGCATCTGTTGTGCCAAAATGCATGAAGCTACCTGACAGCAGAGATGCTCTTGTCAGTTGGGTGTCCTTGGCTGCTGTGTGTGTAAATGTGTGCCTGATTAATTGGAACAAGCTCATCAGAGAGTATTCACCAGGTGCAACACCAAAGGACACCCCCAAAGGCATTGTCAGAGCTGTGGCAACACAGAGATTTGCCTGCTGTCCTTTGCATTGATATGATCAGGGTCCTCCCTGGGTGAGCAAAATACAAATTAAATTCTTGCTTTATAATTCAGTGTGGAAAGTTCTTTACTCCTTAAGCAAAGAGGTGATGGGCTTGTCTACAGTGTCTAAAATTAACTTACCTGAGGCTTGTGGAGCTAATCAAATGCCATTCTAAGATGCACTTTCTAATACTGCTGCAGTCACAGGAACCAGCTGTGCCAGTACAGCTGTGCCACCTATAAAAGCAATGAAGAAATATGCCCAAGGCTGGGGTACAGTTCCTGACATGTCTCAGGAAACCCAGATCTATCAGAACAGGGTGCCAAGCTGAAGATCACCAAGGACATCCCAGATTCAGCCTTCTCAATTCTCCCTTTATTCCAGCATCTCTGGCTAAGCAGGAAGTCCCCACTGCAAACTGCTCAGCAGTTTTATAACCCATTTACCTACCCAGACTTATCCTTAGACCAGGAACCTAATAAAATCCTGCTATCACAGAGCTGCCTGAGGTGGGGAACATGGAGATCTCCCCTCATGGGGCAGGGGTGGTGGGCTGGAGCTGAGCTGTGCCATGGTTGGTGTTTCATTCTATCCCTGCAGGGAGACGGGGCTGAGTTCTCAGTTCTGCTGCTTTTCCCCAGGTCTGGAGGCTTTAGGGAATTGGAACCATGGGGTAGGGAAGAGCTTCTCTCCAGGGTAGGGGAAGCTGCTAGACTGGGATGGGGGTGTGGAGAGTAGAAACTCTGTGGAAATGAACCTTGTGGGCATGATGGACAGGCTTCATTTCAAGTGAAATGAAATTGCAGCTAGAAAATTGGAACAAATAATCCAGTTATTCTCAAGACCCAATAATAAATCACTGAAATCCAGATTAATGTATTATGCCCCATTAGATTTCTGTCTTGAAAAATAGTTATTTCCAGGTTTAAATCCTAGTTCTTGCTGCAGAATGTCCTGGAGTCCATGAGACAGTGCTGTGCTCTCATGTTTTGTGTAAGAACAAAAGAAAACAGCAGCCTTGTGGATTATGTGTATAATGCTGTAACTGCTTTGAGAATCAAGGAATAGAGTTACTGGGTTCCTTGTGGATGTGGATAAAACTTGAGGGAGAGGAAATGGTCATCTTTGTGTAGATAATGTCTTGTATAAAACAAGTCCACACACACAAAAAAAATTATGTGGAACAGAAGGGAGCAGGAGAGAATATGATCAGAGATTTTACTTAAGGTCAGGATGCAAATCATTTTTGTTTAGGGCTGGTCTCCCAAGTATCTGAAAATAAGAAGTGGGCAAATGCATCTGTTCCTTGGTTCAGTTTGCTAGAAAGGGGGGAGACATGATTTCTAGTCCAAAGTAGTGCTTAGTAAATGTTGTCCATGTTTGAGTCTTGTCAGTGCTTGAAACCAGCTTTCTGGGATTTTCTTTTCTTCTTGCCCTTTCTTCTGCACCCACTTTGTGTGACACAGACAAAGAGAGGTGGTTGTCAGGCTGGTGGTTGGAAAAGGAATGCCCCTGTTTACCTGTGCTTCTTGTAGGATGACAATGCTAGAGAAGAGCTGCCACTAGGATAAAATCTGAAGTGGCCTTGCTTTCCCATATGTTCCATATCTGTTTGAGCTAATTGCTCATATTCCTTTAATGGTTTCATGCTTTTATTTATGCTGTTACAACTTCTAATGCCTATAGGAAGCCTTGAATTTGGATGTTACTAAATGAAAATTAGGGCCCTCATTCTCCATGGAGAAATGCTCTTGGGCAGTGTGGTAATTTCACGCCTGGAAGGAGTCATATTTGTTGAATAATTTTTGTAACTTAATTGTTAGGAGACACTTTAACTATAGTTCTTAATCAGAGTCTTGAACTCTCTGCTCCATTAGTTAGAGACATCAGCAGAAACATTCTTGCACAAAGGCTGGACACTTGGTTTGCAAAGCAGGAAAGTGCTCTGATTTTGTCTGCACTTAGTGCAGCAGTGTCCCTGGGTTTGAGGTTGTTCATAACACATTGAGTCCTTAGTAAGGCCAGACTCAGTCACATCAGGTCAGCTGCTCTTGAAAAATTAGGCAGCCAAATGATGTTCACCTTGCTTCTGTACTCACAAAAGCAGGATTCTTTTGGTGGGAATTGAGCTCCTGAGAATATTCTGAAGAGTTATAAAAGATAGCTTGGCTATTAGTAAGGATTTGGTTAATAATTCCAGTAAATTTCAATAGTCATGGGAGAGGGGGTGGAGGGAAAGGTGAGAAATGCCAGCAGACTCTGGCATGTCTTTGTGGCCCAGAGGAAACAAGGTGGGGAGGCCTTGTGTTCTCCAGTTCTGAAGGATGCCACAGCCTGGTGACACCAGTGTTAAAGAAACTTCTGAGTAGATCTCCTCAATGACCCAGCAGAGTGTGTTGTCAAGGTTCACTCTGTTCCTTACCACATAGACCATGATCAGTTGCACACGGGGGCACAGAGGTGTGCACATCTATATCTGTGTGTACAAAAGTACCTAGTGTATGTTCCCCTTGAGTTTGGTGAAATAATCATATCAAATCTCTCCTACAATTCTCAACAGGCAAGAGAGCTGTGTCCAGTTCTGGGCCCCTCATTCAGGGAAAACACTGAGGCACTGGAGCAAGTCCAGAAAGGGCAATGAAGCCAGTGAAGGGGCAAGAGCCAAGTTAAACCAATGCAAATCTGTAGCCATGAGTGTGTGCTGCTTTCCATCCCCTTTGTGTGATTCCTCCTGTCAGATTGGACACTCACCTGTGCTGCTCTCACCAGCCTGCCCTTGGGCACCTGGCATGTGGAGGGCAGCTCAAACTCTGCCTGGAGCCTTGAGAGACAGGGCTGGTCCCAGCTAGAACAGGTCCCAAACCAGCTGTTCTGTCTCATCTCCTTGTGGAACACAGATCCAGCCCAGCAGTGGAGTCAGGGCAATTCCTCCCTCCCACCCCAAATGTCCCTTTGCTGACTGGAGCTCACTTGACTGGAGATGCCCTGGTGCTGGGGCTCTGTCAAGGACATCTCTGTGTTCTCTTTGGAGGGGTCTGTGAGGCCAGACAGAGAAAACAAGTGCTAATTAAGAAGAGAGCACTGAAACTTGGACCCATTCCTGTGCACTTCAGTCTTGGCACAGCTCTGCTTCCTTGCCTCCCTTGGACTCACCCAGCAGTGACATCTCCATGCTGGGGTTGTGAGTGCTGTGCAAGGGTGGAGTTAGGGGAGTTCTGATAACTCCTCCCCACCCTCTGCAAAGGTCACCAGCTCAATCCAATGAAGCTAAGGAGGAAACAAATGCCCAAAGAGCAGAAATCCCCAAACACATCACATCAAATCACAGAGAAGCTAATGGGACAGAGCCACGTGGTTACAACATGTGCATTCTGCTCTATATCATTAATTTACTGATGTTAAATATTTCAGCAGGTAACTTCCAGGGCTTCCAGAACTGTCCTAGTGGCTGTGATCACAAATTATTCATCAGTAGCAAGTGAACAAGAAAAGCCTTTTTGAACAAGGGCATTTCTGAGGCTCTTGCCTTTTTTTTTTTGCCTTTCAGCTGACTCCCTCTGCCTTCCAGAAGGAGATGTCTCTCACCATCAAGCAGAGGCTGGCCAGCACTCAGGAGATGAATCTGCCCCAGGTTGTCCAGCTTCAAGACAAGAGCAAGACCTCCATCACAAGGTAGCCTTTCCCTGCCCTTTTCTGTGCTGTTTGATGTGACATTTGAAGTGGGTGTGTGCTTGTGACAGGCTTCCCTCCAGCTCATCGAAATACCTCAGTGTCCAGGTCCTGCTGTCATTTCAAACTGCTGCTGTTGGTGGAGTTCCTTCTGCTGGGGGAAAGGCAAAACGTTTTTCCGCAGTGGGACACTGGAGTCCTGATTTGTGCTAAGTCAACACAAAAACCTCTGCTGAAGCTGGTGGGGTTTTCAGTGTAGCTGCCATCCCTAACAAGAGAAGGCTGGGGCAGGACACAAGGGAATGAGCTTGTCATTTTCCATTCTTCTGCTGAAATAGACACCTCTTGCTTTGGTGTGGTCACTGTCAAATGCTTAGGGTTAAAGGATTCCCTCCACAGTGGCAGCATTGGCCTTTGAAGGCTGAGGGCCTGTGGTGGTTACTCCTGATTTAACAAAACTAATTGCATTAAAGCTTTGGGTTGGAACAATGTGTGGGACCCTGATGGGGTGTTAGATTTTGCAGGCTGCCATATGTACAGGGAAGTGCCCCTGTGCAGAGGGGAGTGGATGTGCTTTATCTGGACCACTGTTTGCAGAGGGGTGTGTTAAAGGCTGCTTTTCTTAGAAGGCTCAGCTGAAAGCACACTCCTGGTGGGTAGATGACTGAGACAGGCAGTTGAAACTGTCAGCCAGAGAGCTGTAACAAACTGGTTAAGGATATCTTTGGATAGCATAGGAGGCTGGGAATGCCTCAAACGGATGCACAAATAGCTGGCAGGGTGCTGCAGCCCCTCACTTCAGCCAATTGTGACTCCTGTGGAGATGCAGGAGACCTGCCTGTTTGTTATGAGTGGGAACAGTGCAGCTGGAGAGAGGAGACAAAAGCAGGGAGGGGTTTTGTCAAAGTAATGTCTCTGCTCAGTAAGCATTTGCTGCTGTATCATTCCAGACATGCCTCTGCAATGGTATCAAATACAACACCAATAATAGATTGCAAGAAAGCAGCCATTTTAAGCTCATGGAAAGGAGGTATCAAATCCAGTCTTACTCAAGTTGCCCAGAACTGCTGAGAAAAGAGCTGAGCCTTATCCCCATCCAGCATTCATCTCATTTGTCTTTTCCCTAACTGCTGTGTTACTTTCTTTTTGTCCTTACCTCCTCTGGTATGTTTATTTTCTTACTGGTGCCTAAGCGTCAAAAAAAGAGAAGTATTTGGACTTGTGTGGGACTCTATCTCAGAGTAAAGGTCATCCCAAAATTGTTTTCCATGGAGCTTGATGTATGTTCTGGGGTTTCACTTACTCCAGGAGTACTCAGGGCTCTGTCAGTCAGGTCTCTGTGACCCCATTAGCACAGAGCTCTGCCAGAGGTAAGTGCTGCCTGGGATTTTGGAGAAGGAAACCTGGAGGAACACCTGCCAAAAGAGCAGCTTGGCTTGGGCCTGCTCAGTGTGGTCCAGCAGCTTTTGATCAGCCCAGGGCAGAGGTGGAAGAGCCACTGTTTGCCCAGTGTGGGCTGGGCAGATGCATTCACCTACAATCTCTCCTTCACTGGGGATCAGTGCAGAATCTTCCTGCCAGCAGCTGAACCTCTCCCTGCTCTCTCTTGCCCCTCCAGTTCCCAACAGTTGGCCTGGATCACAGCTCACTTCAGCCTTGCCCACTGGAGGTGGTGTTTCAGAACCACACCCCTGGTGAGGTCTGTGAAATGCCACTGGCTCTGAGGAACAGAGACAAGGTAAGTGCTGGGATGTGGAGGTTTAACACTGTACTGGAAGAGGAGAATGATGTGATTTGGGTGGGGTACAGCACAGCAAGTTACCTACTGCAGCACATGCACAATAAAATGTCTCAGCACCTTTGTTCTGCAAGATAGTGGAAATCTCCCCAGGAGATTCTCCCCTGGTTTTGGCTGTATGTTGGTGGTATCTAACTCAAAGGACCTTTTCTAGCCCCTCTCTTTCCCTTGAAGGCCCTGAATTGATGGGAATGTTGAGGGGTGTTAAGTTCTTACTTGTCCTCATGCTTTACCTCGAGCATGCACCATGTCCTGTGATTCCTTGGTTAATCTTGGTTCCTGGCAGGAATCTCTGCCTTTCTAAGCTTATTTAGCTGCCTCTGGCAACCTGCACTTAAAGCTCAGGTGTTGAGTCTGCTCTACACTTTATGCTGGAATTAGTTATAATTAGTGGCATTGGCACTGCAGGAAATGTGTTTTGAAACAGCCCTGGAATTGGGCTGATTTAGCAGAAGCAGTGGGAGACCTTTAGGTGCCATTTCAGGCTCCTGCTAAGCTTAATTCACCTCTGCTAAGGTTTTTTTTAAAGGCAAGGCAATGTTCTGCTTTCCCTTTGGAGAGCCACAGTACCTCCAGAGCAATGTGTTCTTGAAGGTCTCTACCTTCACTTGAAAAAAAATTGCAATTGTTTTGCAATTCCCTGAGAAAGTTGAGAAGGGAAAAGCTGAAAAATGTCAGCAGTTGTGTTCCACTGTAAAGAGGAAAACTGAGACCTTTCAAATTTCAGTCAGGGGAACATTTTCTTAAATGACACTTGTGCCAAGAGCAAGCTGGTGGGAAGAGACAGCAGACAGGAAAGGAGCAGAGTTCAACCTTTTCTCCCAAAGCACTTTCTTAAACACAAGGGCTTCTCTTAATAAATAACAGTAAAATGTAGTGGAAGTAGAGAAATGGCAGAAAAAGAACAGTGTAATTAGAGGTGGTGTGGTATAATGAAGAATAAGATGTATGCATGAGAGAAAGGCAGGATGGGAAGATGGAATAGTGATAGGAAGGTGAATTAACCCCCTCCCCAAATCTCCCTGTTGGGAGAAACAAAAAAGTGGCCAAAAAAAAGCTGTTGGGGCATATGACAGGTGAAGGAACAAGAGAAGTCCAAGTGTATCCTTGGATAACAGGCTTCAACAGGGACATGGCTGCAAAGGGGAGACCTTTGGCAAGGAAGGGTGCAGTTCTGGTCCCTCAGTTATTCCTGGAGAGTATTATATCATTCCTGGTCTGGAATTTAGCTTGGGTATATTGGAAATGTGCAGCATGGATGTCCATGCCCAAGTGATTCCATTGGTGGGGTCCACACTGATTCTGGCACTTCTGCTGCAGGTTTCCTCTGCAGATTCAAATGTGCCTCAGTTTCTCTGTTCCTACTGAGCCTTTTGCTTCAGCTGCTCCAATATCCATGCAGCACATGAAAATGTTTGTTTTGCCAAGCACAAGACAACAGACAAACAGTGAATTTACTCTACTCATGCTTCCTCAAGTGGAAAAGGACATCTGCATTAATATTTCTGCCACTCAGTAAAAAATAATGAACTTGTATAGCTGCTTATTGGGATTTGCATGCCCTGAAAAGGGGTATACAAATGTGTGAGCTGTTAATTTTTTTCCCTTAAAGAATTTATTTTTAAGCTAATAAGACCTCAGCCATTGGACAGCCCTGGTGTAAAAGTATAATCAGCTCTGAGGAAAATACTTGCTGTATTTAAAAGCATATAGACAGAGATGATAATCCCAGAGAAGTTATTGTATTCTAATTTTGTTGGCTTTTAGTAATGTCCTGTAGAAAAGCAATACTGTGTTCTGTCTCCAAGGTTTCTCACCAGATTCCCAAATTCCTCTGAGTTACATCAGCTTAGACTACATGGTAACCTGAGGTGGTCTGCTCCATAAAAATCCAGCTAACAGCCAAGTGTATTCCAAAGAGAGGCTCTGTAATCATTCAATTATAGAAGTTTTGCACCTGTTTGCTGTCACATTGCTTTTCTGTCTTCTAGGTGCTCCTCACTACCCTCAGAGATGTCCTGGGTGACTTTTGCTGTAGGTCTTAGCCATGTGTATTCATCTTCCAGGGGTCTTGGTGACCAAAATGTTTGCCTTCAGTGTGAAATTAGCCCCTGGAAGTCACTGTCCCAGGGTATTGTTGTAGCAGATAGAGTTTGGAGAGTTCAGGACTACCTTGGCTATGAATTATCAGGCTTAAATGTGTGGTACAGAACAAAAGTCCATTTTTTTCCAAGCCTCATGGGAGTTTGTTGTTTATTAGTGAAGCTGCCTGTCAGTCACTTGTTTTAGACTTTGTGAGATGTGATTTGGTGCTCAGAGGTTGATGTCTGTGTGCTAGAAAATGCCTTTTTGCTCTGTGTGTGTATTCCAGAAGGCAGAACCTAGCAGCAGAGTGCCTGCAGGGCCTCCTGGGTGCAGGAAGGGATGCCCAGCAGTTGGGCTTGCCTGCCCTGGCAGCTGCCTGGCCACAATCACCAGGCAGCAAGAGTCCCTGGGGAGCTGAGATTGGCTTTTAGTAATGGAACCACACTGTGAGTCAGTGCTGGTCATGTTTCTCCAGGCAGAAAATGCCTTTGAAGCCCATAATTGATAGGCACAGCCTGGGGTGTCATGTGGTTTTCCATCACTTTGGCAAGTTGACTGCTCTCATCTTCTGCCTCAGCCTTTCCTGGTAATATTTTGTTCTTCTCCCTTGCATCTTTACAGCCCATTTAAATTCTCTGTGCCATCTCCTTG
Source organism: Aegithalos caudatus (assembly GCA_013389925.1). Lineage (NCBI taxonomy): Eukaryota > Metazoa > Chordata > Aves > Passeriformes > Aegithalidae > Aegithalos > Aegithalos caudatus. Next base: position 439,887 of record WEIU01011028.1, on the reverse strand, counting down.
TTTTGAGGGTTGTCTCTTTGTCTTGCGATGTTCTTTTGGTTGTTCAGGTTTCTTTTACTTCCAATAAGGCCACAGTGTCTGGTCTCCTTCTCTTGCTGGTCTGCCCACACAACTGTATCTCCACAGCTGGACTACCTCACTCAAACTTGGTGTGTTAGAAGGCAATTTCTTCCTTCCTCAGGATAACAAGCGCTATTTTGCCTTCAGTGGCACATTCCCCCTCTGGAACACAGATGCATGGCCATTTACAGGCAGAAGCAAGCAGGTTCTTTAGGCTTGTAGAATATGTGGATGAATTTGCTTCAGGTGTTCTGTCTCCATCCTACTGCAGGTGTCTGATCTGCTGGGCACTTCCTTCCCACCAGGCACTGCCCTACTGCCTTTGGCTGAGCTGCTTTGCCCAGGTAGATGGGATTCACTTCCCTGCCTCACCCTGGACCGAAGCAAAGGTGATGTTTTCACACCTTCTGTTCCCCAGCCTTGCAGCTGTGCTGGCCCTGAGGGCACCAGGGGAGAGGAGGAGCTGTGCCCGTGGCAGGGAGCCAGCCTGGCACGGGCACACTGAGCTCTACATGCCCTTAGTCAGCAGGAGGTTGGTGAGCTGCAGGTGACTTGGACACCTGCCTGAAAGGGCAGGTACAGCCCCTGGGCAGTGACACTGCTGTGGCTGTGTCCACACGTGTGTCACTGGCTGCCCTGGCAGCTCACAACTGCTCTGTGCCAAACATGCTGTGCTTTTGCTTGGGGGTTTGAACATCAGTGCTGAGGCCCTGGCAAGTCTAATCTCAGTGCTGTTATCTAGAGGCTTGTTATTACAGGAGGATTTAAGATATGTGAAGAAGGAGGCCTTGCAGGGAAACAAAGGCAGGCTGACTCTTTCCACCAGCATCCTGCTATCTCTTAGCACCATTCTTCACCTGAATTGTTTGGAGAGGCAAAGATGGGGGGACCTCTGAGCCAGCTGATGTTTCTGCACCAAGGCAAAGGTGCAGGATCTCTTTGGGGGCAGCTGATTTCCCCTCTTCCCTTTGCTGTTTAGACCTAGTTTAACACTTTGTCCTATCCTCAGACAGTATGGATATAAAACCCTAAAGAGGAAATGCCCTGTGCTCCCTAGCTCTTTGTTTCTTAGGAGGGACTGAGGAATTACTTAACTGTTAAAATTTAGAGTAAAAATTAGACTGGCCTAGGCCAGTTCTCTGTACTACCCAAGTGGCACAAGAGCTTAATGTCACTGAGGCAGGCTTTGCAAAGTACACAGATACCTTTAAAATGTGATTCATTAGTATGAATTAGTATTCATTTTTAGGGTGAAAGAGGTAAATTGATACCCGTGAAGGGCGAAGTGCCGCACTTAGAGTTGAGAGGCAGCAGAGCAACATGTGAATATCACCACAGATAGAAGAAGGGTGAGATAACCTGCCAGGGCACTTAATGTCCCATACACTGTCCCTTGTCTTGCCCTTGAACTGGTGAGTGCATGGCACAGGGAGCTCTGCCAGTGAGAAGCTCTCTGCCCAGCTTCACTGACACCCCTGGCAGTTTCGCTGAACTGGGCTTTGGGCTCCTTGCAGGGGTTTTGTAGGGCATCAGGAGAGGGCTGTGTGCTGCTCAGCAAGGAGCATGTGAGGATTTTTACCGCAGAATCAGAGTTTTGTGCAAATTGAACATTTTGTCTTGTACTTGATAGAGTGCGAGTCAGCGAAGTACCAAAGTGCTGTAGCTCAGCTAGAAACACATCGATAGCATGGGCAGGAGGTGCAGAGCACCTTGAAAACCCCTCAGCAAAGAGGCAGGCATTGAGAAATGGTTCTGAAAAGCCTCTTGCACTGGGCTTGAAGTTGTTGGCATGCAGAATGTCTGTGTTTGAGTTGTGGAAGGTTTAGGAGTGTTCCTTTGAACAGCCTCTGCTTCTCAGCGGCTCCATGCTCCACAGGGATTATGGATGACCCAGTGACCAGGGCTACAGGTACAAATCTCTGTGTCATGGTTGTGGATGTTTCAGTAGGTTTATATAATTTTCTTGCTTTGAATCTGTTCTTCCCTGGGGTAAGTCTTACTTCAGTGAAGTCACTCCTGATTCAAGGCAAAACTGTGCCTCAGCCCTAAATAATGGGACTATGTGAGTTGTTATTGGTTGAAATGCCACGTGCCATGTTGCCCTTTCTTGACAAATGAGCAGTTTCCTATTGTCTTGTAGTCATTTGGGAATGTATCACACAGTTGGACTGTCAGAAAGTAAATGAATAGCTGACATGCCTCTTTGTTTATTGGCACTTGCATTATAAATATGAAATGCTAATGTTTCTGCTGGGCAACATTTCCAATTAGTTCCTCTTGCTGCTTCTGATTTACACATTCCTGTTTTATAGCTCCAGTTGCCCAGCGTGGGTCTTCTCATGCCACCCTGTGTTCCCTGGTGTCCTTGCATTGTGGTCTGACAGTCTCTTCCTAATTGGAACTGTTATGGAACTGACTGGCAAATACCCAACAGACAGGAATATTTACATTTGTGTGTCCTTCAGGCTTATTAATAGATTATCTGAAAGGAAGAAGGAAGCAGGAAGCACATAAAATCATAGCACAGCTTATTCTGTCCTGTCCTCTTGTTCTTTTCACTGTAGGAAGACAATATTTTTCAGGCAATACAAGTTCAATCTGTAAGGTTTGCAAAATTCATCCCTGATGCTCAGTGGAGACTGAAATATTGCTCACTGATTAATAGGAAAGATGACAGGACGATGAGTTACTGCATTACTGAAATTAACTCCTTTAAAATTCACCCCAGCCCTGTCAGATGTTTTCTGGCACACAGAAGTTATTCCAAACAGATTTTTAAGTTGACTCTTGCAGTGAGGAAAAGGACAGAAGATGAAAGAAAATGAATGCACAGAATAAACCTGGAGAACAGGGATAGTTTCAAAGGTGCCTGTGAATTGGCAGCTGAGAGGGCAGGAGCAGGGGTACCCCTTCTCCTGTGGAGCTCTCCTCATCCTTCAGTCTCTCCTTTTGTTTTACTGACCCTTTTTTCCAGCCTATATGATATCATGGTTTCAGCAGGGAGCTTTCCCTGCTTGACTTACTATATTACCTCATGCTACAAGGATCTTTTCATTGCATTGTCTGCTGCAGGGAGTTCAGTGAAGGATTTAGGATTGGCTATGCAGGATACCTGACATCTGAGTCTGGTGTACTGGGCAGGCATTAAGGTTGATGTGGGACACCAATTAATATTGGCCTGAGTCTGCAAAGGGCCTTAGAGCCATGCTGGGTTAATGGTTGGACTTAACCATCTTCAAGGTCTTTTCCAAATGAAACAATTCTATAATTCAAGGAAATAACATCTGAGACAAGTGGTTGGTTTAGTTTCAGTGGCTACTAATTTGAATGCCAAGGGTGGTATTTGGAAGGCCAGAGCTGTAACTTTTTGATTATCAAAAGGGAGGAAGAACAGAGGAATCATCCTACAGTCATCTGTATTTTCCTTGAAATTGAGAGTAGGGTTGTTTGAAGGCAAAAGTTATATTTCCATTAAAACCTGCAGCCTGAAGCTGTGTCTAAATAATCTCTAAACCATACAAGTGATGCACACTCTTGTTCACTCAGGCTTATTTTAAAACCTGTTTTTAAGCAGTCTGCTTAGGGCTGCAAAGTAAAAGCAAGATGTTAAACTCGTTTTGGCTGCATCCCAGAGTTAGTGTCCTGGTAACACAGGGCAGTGCTGCAGTGGAGAGTTTGCAATCCCCTTCTCCCAAGGGAGGGCAATTCAGCTTTCTGAAACTGAGGGAACCATGAATTCACAGCAGCAAGGACAGCCAGGGACACTCCTCTCTGCTTGGGTTTCCCCATTTTTGGCCTGACACTGCATCCACTTTGGTGCAGAGTCCCACTTTGGGGGCCCATAGTGGGGTTGAAGGCTCAGCACAGTGAAGTGCTCTGGGTCAAACCTTGCTCTGGCTGCAGCATCCCTGGAAAAGGGGCTCAGCACACAACGTGCATGGACATGAATGGTGAGAGGCAGTGTTCTCCTCAAGGTCCTGGCTGCCTCTGGGAGGCCAAATGCTCCTTGCCTTGCCTTGGCAGACACAGAAGTGCCCTTCCCCTGCAGTGCCCACCACCAGCAGCAGAGCTGGGAGTGGCTGCCTGTGCTGGCTTTTGGAGGAATTTATTCCTTGGGTTCTTATTTACATCGATGCTGATCCCCTCCCTTCTTAGCAATGACAATGACTTGAAAATTCCCTTTTACTTCCCTCAGATATCTCCAGTTGTTGAGGTTTCTTTTCTCTTTATCCCCATATTGATCTGAACTCCTTGCATCCTCCTTAGTCTACCTGGCATCTGGAAGGGAGAGATAACTGAATAGAAGATGCCAAGGCTTAAAAAGACACACAGCTTTCAATTGAATTTACAATGCCTTTGTTACTGTAGTGTGGCCAAAATAACAACAACCAAAAAAAGGTAAATAGCATTCTCCATTTGCTAATGCAGTTTCTGAGGATCTGAGCAGTCTGGGATGTGAAAGTGCCCAGATAATAGGTGCTTTAAATTCCCATGGGCTTGCCTGTAGCTTTTATTTTAGAGGGCTTAGGCTGCAAGATTGAGTGCAAAATTGCTAATTCAGAAAGACTTGCTGAAGATGAAACGCTCTCCTGAAATGTGATCTTCAGTCCTGTAGGTCGTTTGCTGCTGCTCCCTTCCTGGTATTTTACCTTCCAAATAGGAGAAGCAAAAGCACTTCTGCAATTTCAAGTGTGAATATTTGAGATGTCTAGAAAAAAAAAAAAATCTTTATTCTTTTTTACTGTCACTTGGATGTGACTGCAGCTGTTAGGGTGATTTTTAAACTGCTGCTGAGCAGGTGGTTGGTAGGCACTGGGTGTTAGCTTTGTGTTAAAGCAATAGCTGTGTGTCTGTACCTCTTCTGGCAGCCTTAGCTCCCTTTCCAGGTTTGGAGAGGATGGGTATGGGAGCAGGAAGTCCCAACCGTGGAAGAATGCGAATTGGTTCTGGTTAAGGGAGTTTGCTGCTATGTGCAATTCCTAAATCAAATTGTCTGCTTGCTGCTTCAACAATGATAAAAATATAAAACGAGTTGAAAGCACAGAGGAGAAAAGATCAGGCCAGCAAGTGAGTGATAAGAGGCAGAGCTTTTATCAACTCATCGATACAGGAGCTGCTGGAGGCAATGGCTCCTGGCCCTACAGCAACAGCTCCAGCACTGCTTTTGGCAGGGGTGAGGTGATGCTGCCAGCACGGCAATGCCATGTCATGCATCTCATGATTGATCTGCTCATCCCCATAGTGAAATGGTTTTGGAGACTTGATTCACCTTTCTGTTGCTAAATGCCAGGCAGCTGGAGGAGGGGGATGTCTGGCTGTTTCCTAAGTAAGACAATGACTGGGAATAGCAGGGTTTAGTTTGTTCTAGTAGGGATACCTGAGGGTTTCCTGTTTGCAGTTCCAGCCCACCATTGTCCAAATAGGCACCAAGTCACTCCTAGAGACCTTGTAAGAGAGAGGTGAATAAGGCATCAACCATGCAGAAGAGGCAGCAAAGTTACTGCAATGTCCCTTGCAGCTGGAGTGAGACGTAAAGGGAGACTGAGGTTCTCCCATGGGAAGAGCTCTATGTCCAGGGCAGAGCTGCAATAGGCTGCTGAGGGCAGGGCTGACATTCTTACTGATTTAAGTACTTGTCAGAATATTTTGGTATTAGGCCTGAGTCAGTTCAGTGTGGGGAGATGGATCAGATGGCTTTTTCAGGGTGTGTGTCCCCAGCCTTGTCCCTATGATGTTGTGGGAAGAGGTGGGAAACACACATGTACCCCACACTCACATGGCATTAAAGCAATTACCAACTCCAGCTTGGTATTTCACCAAAAATGGGCTGTTGATCATGCATATGGTGAAGTCCTTTTGAAAATGTACCAGAGCAACCCCTGCCAAGCTCCACCAGCATTGCTGAGACTGGAATTGGTGTTGTGGTACAGCTGGATTCTTCTGGTGCCTTTAATAGTCTGCAGTGGTGGTCAAAGCAGGTTCTGTTATTGCTGTAATCCACTACCTGAAATTACTCTATTTTGATGACTCAGAATCAAAGTATCAGACAACTTTGTCAGGTTCTGCTTGAAAACAGATGAATCAATAGAGTTGTTTCTTCTTCTTTGCAAGTTAACAGCCCTGTCCAAGTCACCCTACTGGAATGAAAGGTCATAGAGGTACGAAGTACTATTAATTATTGAATGCTATTCTTAGGGTCATAGAACACAGCAGCTTTCCTTCTGCTGTGAGGATGGCACTTAAATGTCCTGTGCTGAGACAGTTTCTTTTCCTGCAGGATTATTTCCACCAGCTCCTCTGCATCACTGAAAGAAAAGAGTTCATTATGCCAATTTGTGCCATTGGTGCCCCAGCCATCCTGGACTTTCCTGGCCAGCTAGACTTCTCAGTGAGGCCAAGTGCAGCACCCAGAAGACTCTGTGGATTCAGAACCGTGGGTAGCTCATTACCAGCTAAGCACCCAGAGGTGAGGCAGCTCAACTTCTGTTGTGCAAAACACCTTTGGGTGATAACAGAGTTGGGAAAGAGCAACAAAAGGAACCAGAGCATTGGAGCTGCTGCCCTGCAGCCATTCCTGGAAATGGGAAGAACACGCGGGGTTTGCTGTTGTTTCTGGTGTTTTAAGCAGGATGCAACCTTTGAGCTTTCTCTGTCCCAGGTTTCCTGGAGGGTGCTGGAACATGTTAATAGCTGGCTTGCACCCTCCTGAGCACAAGCAGTTTCTGAAATGGTTACTCACCACTGCCAGCCAAATAGACCTGTTCTCTGGGAGGCCACAGGCACGGGGCTTTCCAGTGGTCCTCTCATGAGATGCCCCATGTGAGCTGTGCTGTGGACAGCCTGTGCTGTTCCTGTTAGTCAAAGTTGATCTGATTTCCCTTGTCATTTGAGGGCATCAATCATCTCTTCTGTTTCACGGTGAACCTTTGAAAGCCAGTTTAAATTTCAAAAAGATTATTTAAATTTTTCAATAGAAGCATTTTAATTCGAATTAATTCACTCCCACTTTCACTCAGATTTCTTTTTAAGTACTCTGAAGTTCTTGTGTTCCTGCTTTTTGTTTTGTTTTGTGTTAAATGTTTGTCAAAAGGTCATCATGAATTCTTCAGTGGGAACTTTCCTAAAGGTTGAGCTTCTATAATGTCTGTTCATCTACCATCTGCCCATTGGTATATGCACAGGTGTATAGGAAATACAAGAAATTTGGGGAATATGTGAAAAACAATTGGGCTGATTTAGAAGGTAGAATCATAGAACAACTTTTGTTGGATGGGACCCCTGGAGATCACCTGAGCAAATACACTGCTCAAAACAAAACCAGTGTCTGGGGCTTTACAAGGTACAATTGGGAGATCTGAACCTGTAAAAGTTTAGATGCCGTACAAGAAAGCAAACATACAAAAGGACATAGTTGAAAAAGCAGAAGAAAACAAGCTATTAAAAAACCATCAAACCTTATCTTTTCTGCCTGTCGGGAGCAGTCGTGATTCATGGAAAGGGTAGATCTAATGGGATGAGAATTATCTTAAGGAACAGCTCACAATTAATGGATGAGAGGCCAAAGTTTAGCCTGCCAGCTCCATCTCTTGGCAGTGTTTTTCATTTGGCTATTACAGTGTGTCAGGGATGTCTCCTTCACAGCTCCTCTTATCTGTGGGCTCAGGGAACAGATCATGATGTTGGCTGAAGTTCAGAAGTTAAGTTTAACCATGGAACTTGTGTCTTTGGGTTTGGAGAGCCAGGTCTATGTGAGGGGTAACAAGTTCCTGCTACAGCTGTAAAGGAGGTGTCTGGTGGGTACAGCCTGGGGTGGGATGTAGGAGATGCAGGGGCTGATGTGCACTTGGTTTCTTAGTCCTGAGAACTAAGTCCTGAACTTGGCTGCACCCTCTTCTTCTGATAATTTGAAAATAGGAAGATATGTTCTTTCTCAGGCATCCTCTGAAGTCACCTCCTGGAGTGTTAGTCGCATCCTGCCATCTGAGGGCAGGAGTATGTAGACAAGGGGCAGGAGTAGGAAGGGAATGGGGATGGAACACAGCACTCAAGTATGGCCAGGAATTCACCTTAACTTCCCCATAATTTCTCTGTTCTGGAAAATTTTCTGTTCTGGAAAAATAATTCCACATCTTTCCCACACCTGCTAGTGATCCCCTCGAGCCCTAGCAGAGACCTCCAGCAACCCTGGCACCACCATCAGGGCAGATGTAGTAGAGTAATCCAGCTCTGGGGCTGTGGGGCTTTGCCTTTCCTCCCCTCTCTGCAAAGTTTCACGTCCAGCACATAAACAGGGCTGGCCCAAGGCTTCTCCAGTAGCCAGCAATGATGTTCTCACTAGTCGTGATGGGAAGAGGTCAGGCCTAATTGCAGCAATAGCTCCTTAATGAGCAGAAGCTGCTGCATTTTCATCAGCTGTCACTACTGACATGTATAAAGTTCAGCTTGCCACCGGCTCCAGTTGTTCTCATTATTTTTGTGAGTGTTGCTCTAATCATCACCAAACTCCACAGAACATGTCTTTAAGGTAAAAAATTGACCACCAGCAAAGCACTAAGACCAAGAACTTTTGTTTTCTCAGTGGGGCTGTACAAAAGCCAAAGCCCAGCAGCTGCTGGGCAGAAGTGTGTTTCACTTGATCTCTCCCTAATCGCTAAAACACTGAGTTTTGTGTCTCAGCCAAGAACTGTTTACCTGGTGACAAATCCTAATTGCGCCTGCTAAATCCAAAGCACAACAAAACATTTTCATTATTTCCAACACATTGCATGGAGCTTGTCTGGTGGGCCAAGCAAAAAGTTACCAGCTTGGATGACATCCCAGAGTCCCAGATTGCATCACTGGTGAATACACTGAAACTTCCTGTTCAGCTCCCTTGATGTGCTCCTGTTAATGGTGCTTCATTTAGCTGGGATTGAATTCTTCAGGCTGTAAATGGGATCCTCCTTTTGGGTCTTGTTGCCATGTCATTATATTGTTCTAATCTGTATTTGCACTCATTCAGAGTTTTAATTGTGGCTCCTCCTAGAGCAGCTTCCATCGAAATGCTGATAAAATATGCCCTTTCTCATGCTAAAGTGGAATGTTTTCAAGGTTAAAAAAACCCCAAACAACCACACTGCAAATTAAATAATAATTATTCTTTGATCTTCAAGGCTTTTATTTTCCCTGTTTGATTCCTAGGCTGTAATCTCACAGGACAGGTAGTGAGGTAGTGCCCTGACATTTGCAACCCTTAAATTGATGTTTATAGGTGGCAGGAAGAGAGAGATTCCTGAGGCAGTCAGTGTCAAGTTGTGCATGCAAATAGCTCTTAACAAACCATCCTCAGATGGGATCACTGGCAGTTGGACCCTTGAGCTTCATTGCAGAGAACTGGGGGAAATCACTGAGGGGAAAAAAACCTGACATCATCTCTGATGAAAATGAGGCATGAGATCACAGGAAAAATTAAGGCATATTTTTAAATGGCTAATTAGGGAGCTGATGTGTAGCTCTCCAGCCACCTGTGGAATGGCAGTGAGTCGATGGGATGTATTAAAGTCACTGGGACCTGGGGAAGATGATGAGTAACTACAGGACTGGGTGTGCTTAACTGTCAGCAGGGGAGGCTGTGGTAGAGGCTACACAGCATTGCAAATGGGCCAAGGGGAATTGTCAGCTTGTTAATGAGTGCTCAGCTGCTGTGCAGAGCAGCGTGGGGTTGCCAGCTGAATATAAACGTGTTGTGATGCTGAATCCCTTCCTGCAGTTAGAACTGACGTTGGGTTTGGCTGAATCAGCTTCCTTTGGTATGTGAGGCCACCTGTGCAAGGGCTTGGTGGTGTGTTAGTGGTCAATGTAGACATCCAGGAAACTCCCAGCCCTGGCATTATTGCTGTTTGGGGCTGAACTAGGAACTGTAGTATGGATGTGCCAGCACCCGTAAACATCTCAGCTACCCACGAGGGTAAAGCATCCAAGAAAGCTGCTGCCTTGCTCTGATCTCATCTGTGCTTTTGTGTAGATGTTGCAGAAAACAACCACCTTTTCATAGCTCTGTTCTTCCTCCTTAAGAACCCCCTTCCTACTAAGGGTCGTTATCTGGCTGGCAAGGCTGACGTTTCAATCAGTGGCTTCCAGGAACTTGTTTGAAAAGTGAAATGAAAATCCTATTGATTTAGTCTCTAGATCAAGCCTTTTCCTTTCTTTCTATTTTTTTCTTTGTAAATCCCCCAATGGATGTGGATAGGCTGCAGGGTTTAACTGAGGTTTAGCTCTTGTCACCTTGCATTTTATATTCCTGAGATCACTCAAACAAGTTCCTGAGTGCTTTCCATTTATATTGACTTCAGCCAGAAAGGAGGATGTTCAATACTTGCCTGAGCAACTCACTATCGCATTAGGTATTTGAGTCACCTCTGTGTTGTGCAGGATATCAGGGTGGGAATACCAAACTCCATTTTGGATTGAAAATGGCCTGGTGTGAGTGTTTGAGGGGGCTCTGATGCTGCTGTGAGCAGCATTAAGTTATTATTGAGCTAAATTCATGGCAGCACACCCTGAGCTGCTGTTGGCCACCGCTGTGTTGTCCATCTTTAAGCGACTCTCCATTCATCCAGACAGATTGGTAGGAGCTTCTTCTAAGTGCTCAGAGTTGGGGAGACCTTCTGCTTCCCAAGGAGCAGCCTTTTTTTTGACTCCAGAGCATCATTGTGGTGCACCAACTGATGTAATCTTTTCCATTTGTTTGATGCTGGCAGCTGGCAGGAATTTATTTTATCTTGTGAGTTTTAAAAGCTCTTGTTTCCTGTGTTACTTTAATGTGTAAGCCAGTCTGATGCTGCAGTTACTACAAGACCAAGCTTTGCCTTGGACTATCAGGAATTTTAAAACTTTGCAGAAGGATTTTTCTTTTTGCCAGTCACAGTGGCTGTTGCTCCTTCTGATTTTTCTTCACTTCTGAGAATTCCAGCAGCACGGCTGTTTCCTATTGAACTTTTATGTCCTTGTATGTTTGTTTCAAAGTTGAGTTGAGGGAGTCAGTCATTGTAGGCAAAAAAAAAAAGAGGTGTGAATAGCAGTTTGTGCAATTATATGTTGATTTTGTGTCTTAATACTTGCAGTGCTGCCACAGATGCAGGATTGGTACCTAATGCTTTATCCAGCTGATTGGTTATAGGCTTTTATAGTTCAAATTAATTAGCTTGATGGGTGAGCCTAATTGGTCTCCAAAGTGCTCATTTCTGTTGAAAGAGCTAATAGGTAACAACTGCTTCCTGACTTTGTTCCCCTTGTCTAGAACTTCTTGTAATAATGATTTTTATACTGTTTTAGATAAGGTTATTCTGCTGCTTGCAAACAGAGTATGGCCTTTGCCCTCTCACTAGGGCCCTGTGTTTCAAGACAGATAGTCTGTCATTCTGAGGGTACATGAAGGGGAATAAAGTTTGTGCTTTGTTTGCTCGAGGTTTTTTTGCACAGCTTTATAGCTTCACAGCTACGTAACACCCCTCCTGACAAAATCCCTGCTAAAGCAACCTGCAGAGTTGAGAGCATGAGCACAGACTGGGGCTTGTGTACTAGGAGGGTTGTTCAGAAGTTACAACTCTCCTTTTGTTCACCCCCACGTATGCACAGAAACAGATTTCCTGTGAGCCCACACAGCCCATTTTTAGCACATGAAGGATTTCTGGAAGAATGTGGTTTCCATCTCTTTGCAGGTCATCCTTGACCACAGCTTGCCTACTCCATCATCCCCAGAGATCACTAATATGTTCTTAAGTGTCATTATCTCTGGATGTGTTTCAGGGCAGAACTGCCCATTCATTAGATTCCTCTCCTTATGGAATCAATCAACATCTGCTGAGAAGTAGAGCAGCTTGAAGGGTGATTGATTTATTAAGTGGTATATTGAGTCTGTCTTTGCTTTCATTCTAATGGCCTGGCAGTGTTTTCCCCAGGGGCCAAAAGCAATGTTTCAGCCAGGCAGGTACCCCAAGTGTATCATTACTGTAGCAGCAATAAAGATTAAAAATGGCCTGTGGTACCCTGGCCATGCAGCAGCACTGTCTTTCATCATCCCACAGTTTTGGTGTCCTTTCCAGTATATTCTGGAAGGCTTCTTCATGCCAGGCAGAAGCTCCCGTGTTGGCTCCCAGATATTCCTGTGCTGGAGTTTTTTGTCCAGCAACACACAGAGATCTTCCTTAGCACAGTGCAGAGAGATAATGGGGAGTACTTGGCTGCACAGTGAGGAGCCTGATTGAAAATGAGTTGACTTTATCATGCCAGAGAGCTGTCTGAAGGCACAACCAGTCATGTACCCACTGCTGGCTGGTCATGGCTGTACATCTCCCACTTCATCCCCATCAGTTTTCATGTGATTCCTCACAATGCTGTTGGCTAGAGACCCTCCTCTTGGAATGTGCTGCCTGGGTGCTTGGCTGAGGCCTGGGCCATGTTGGGAACTTCTGATCATTAACACCAGCAATGCTGATGATGAGGATGCTCTGAGGTTCGTTGTAACCTGGGAATGGCTCAGCTGTGCCTCCTCTCAGAGGAGCTCACAGCAAGGCCCAGTCTTCTAAAAAGCTGGGCAAATGAAATTGAACTTGCTTTCTGTAATAGCCAAATATTCCAAATTTGACTGTCATGCATTCCTAAAAAAGATTTAAAATCCAAATCCAGCAAAGAGGAGTGACAGGGATAGAGGAAGAATCATCTCAGAAGATGAAACACAGCAAGGGCTGTTTTATTTCTATTCAGTCTAATCAATCTGGCTACCAGCTTTCAAATATTTAGAGCACTAGTTGATGAAGGAAAGTACCAGCTGTTGAATCCTAGGAAAATGTTCTTCATAAACCCTGAAATTTATTTTGAACTCTTGTTCAAGGATTTGTTCATCCAATCATTGAGATACACTTTCAGGCTAAACACAATTTGTCTTTCTATTTAAGAACAATTTGTGCTGCTCTGAACAGTATTCCCTTCTGCACCAGGCTGATCATGTAGTATTAGAAGAATTCAGAGAGATGTCTTAGCTTTTCTGTGAATTCCTCCTCAGTCTTTTTACAGGCCCCACAGAGGATGACCTGGGGCTCAATTTCTTCACTTCCAGGCAGTGAAAAGTGATCACAATGTGCTAAGATACCTGTGTCCATAGTCATGCAGCTGGATGATAGGATAACACACAGGGTGTTACTAATGTGTCAGAGCTTTGTTCAGGACTGCACAACCCAAAAAAAATCTGCTCTACTGTTGTATAAAAAAGTCTGGCTTTGAATTTCAAGTTCCAGGCATTGCTTTGCCCAGGTTGTAGAAAGAGCTGTGTCCTGCCATCTGTAGGAAATGTATCCAAAGTATGTAAGGATGAAAGAATTGACAGCATGTAATAAGATCGCGTTGTGTAAATAATGATAGGGCAGATCCATCTAGATTCAGTAAATGTGCTTTCATGGCAGCAGAGCATCCCAAGCCGCACACTGTGGACATTACCCTGTCAAGTGAAATGCCTCGTGCTGAATTGCTGTACAGAGATTTATTTTTTAAACATATGTATTAAACAACCAAGAGTCTTAAATGAAATGTCACATTTAATTTGGCACCCAAGACGTGAAGTCTGCAGCTGCCCTCAGCCAACCCCAACAGCTCCACTCTCTGTGTCAGTTCCTCTGCCTGGCAGAAAGGTCTGCAGCATCCTCCCCACTCCCTGTGCCTGCTCTCCTGTACCCAGCCATTCGTGGGGGTATAGATGCAGAGTGTGCCAACTACTTCCCTGTGTGGTATAAGGAGCTCTGGCAAAGCCTCCAGCCTTCACCAGAGCCCCTGGTGCCTGCAGCCAGGAGTGCTGGGGTGGCTGTGGCCCCGGCTCCTCTCTGGGAGTGCAGCAGTCAGGGATGTTTAGCAAAGCGTGCAGAGACAGGCAGAGCATCTGCTTCCTCCCTCCTGGGCTCTGGAGTTGGCGTTTTCCTGGGCTGGAGGCTTTAGTCTCATCTTTGTTTAATAGCTTCTGATGGTTTTATCTTCCAAACATCAGTCCAGTTGCTCTCTGTGAGCCTCTACAGCCTCCCCCTGCAGTGTGTTCCAAAGGATGGGATATTCCCTGAAAGAGTACTACTACATTTTTGTCATTTCTGACTGATAACATTTTCAGGTCCTTGGGTTTCTGTTTGATGACAAATCATGGCAAATTTTTCATTATTCCCATATCTCAGGCCATTCATGCTTTTGAAAACCTCTTCTATCTATCTATCCATCTATCTATCTATCTTCTCTTCAATTTCTAGGTTAAGAAATCCCATTCAATCTTCATATAGAAGCTGCTCTGTACTTTTAAACTTTCTTTCTGACCTTCTTTATTTAATTTGAGATGCTTCAGCTTGGTTTTTGAGATCAGAACAATACCAAATATTTCAAGACTGATGTGGCCATGGGTTTAGACAGGGAGATGATGGTAGTTTTCAAAGTGTTCATCTTGTAGTAGTTTGTCATCTTGAATGTTGTAAAGTACTGGGTCATGTTTCCTTACCTGTGTCCCCTCATCCCATGGGCTGTCACTTCACTTGTTCTTCTGGGTACCCCTTTTCTGCCCACATGCCCCCAGGCATCCTTCCTTGTCAGCAAAAAGGGATTGGGAGAGACAGGGACACCTGCAGGAGACCTTGGGCAAGCTGTGACTCCTCAGAGTCACCTGAATGACTTTGATGCAGAATTCCCTGTGATCTGAGTGGGCCACCGAAGCACATCTGAAAAATCTCACTGTAAATACTGTCACCTTGGGGACAAATCTCTACAAACATAGCCATAATTAGTGCTTAAGGTGGTATCCAGGATATCCTCACACAGCTGTAGGGATGTGATAAATGTACTGACCCATGAAACTGCTCAATCAGCTAAAAGCTGTGACACTTTTCTTCTGGTCATCCACAACCAGAGCTATGTTACAGCCTGCTTCCAGTGGTGTCAGGATATTGAGATGGAACCACTGAGAGATGTCTTAAAGCATGATTTATTGCTATTGTCTTCTACAGTCTCATGAAGGAGTGAGAACGTCTTCAATGCATAGGTCAGAAGTCTGTGGTCAGTTGTCACAAGACCAGTGGAAGATACCAGGTTACAAGATCTTTTAAAAGTTAATTTGCCAATAAGCTACTGGCACAAAGATTGTTTCTACTTTCACACCAGGCCCTAATTAATTTGTATCACGTCTTGCTGCAATGCGGACCTTTTTAACCAATCATATAATGACACACAATCCTACAGAATTACACCTTAAAACTTCTTATTACCTTTATAACTACTTCTATATCTTAAACTTTAAACTCTAAAACTTTCTACTACATAGCTTAACAGTGTCTGCTTAAACTACAAATCCACATTCTTGCTTATAGTCTCTAAATCTGGAAGCCTTTTCTAAGGTCTCAGGTCTAACCCTGTATTCATTTCTGTGTTTGGGCCTGCATGCACAAGGTTTGGAGAATTTTCTGTGCCTGGATTTCCCACACAGTGGAAGGCTTTTGGTACTCAGAAAAGGAAGATCAACTGAAACTGAGGTGAGTTTGAAAGATGCATGTCAGTGAGATACCCTGCCTAAGGGTAAAGCTAACATATGGCTTCAGGGAATATCAGTGCTTTTAAATGGTTTCAGTTAAACAATCCCAGATATCAGGGTATGTGAACCTTCAGGGTAATGGAGCTCAGCACTCCCTATTCCAGTTCCATCTGTACTCTGGCTGAGGAGGATGTTTTGGAGAAGAAAAGTTGATTGCTGTGACTGGATTTCCTCAGACAGCAAATTCTTGTTTGTGGGAGCCACAAATCACTGAGGTCCAGAGATCTCTGGGCTACAGAGGGTCCATGAGGTCTGAGGAGAGTGTCAACACTCCTTATCTGGGCCTGCACAGAGGAGCAGGACTTAACACAGTGCAGGTGGGTCAGCTGTTCTGGTGCTCAGTGCAGTTCCCTCCACCCCAGCTTTGACAAGATGTCAGGCTCTCTTCCAGTGCTGTGCAGGGCAGGAGCCTTTGCTGGCCCAGATAGTTGAGGTCATCCTGCTGCATGATGTTGCATGGCCCTGCACTCTCCTGATTTTCAGCACAAGGAGGTATTTCTATCCTTTAGATGCTGAGGAAGATTTGGAGGTGTAGGGTTCTGCAGGGAAGGAAGGATCACACAGGGCTTGGAAGTGCATTTAGCCTGGGCACCATGGGTCTTCATGGTGGTGAGAGATGGGGCTGTTTCTTCAAAGGGTGTGTTTGGGAAAGCTTTGAAATTCCCATTCCAGACAGTAGAGAGACACTTAGAGCCCAGGGGGATGGATTGGAAATGACACTGAAAAGCTTGGGTGATTCAGGGAGTCCTTGTGTGACTTTTTAGACTTGGATGGATGTGGGTTCAGAGGAGTCTGAACCCAGAGCTGATCAGGAAACTGCCTCAAACTGCAGCACTTTTTAAGGGCTTCTGAGCAAATAAAGTTCAACGTAATTAGGTCAGAAATGCCTTGCAGGCCAAATCTAGTTTTCCACTGTTCTCTATTTAATTACACAGTGTCTGACTTCCATGTAAGCTCAGTGTGTTAAAAGAAAATCTCACAACCTTCTCTGATACTTTTCTGGACCATTCTTTTTCCATTTTTTTCCCACCTGCCTGTCTCAGCTTGGACTCTGAGTGATCCTCCTTCGACTCAGAAACAAAAAGGTTTCCCCACAGCTAAGTTTGACCAGATTTTTTTTCCACTTAAATTTACTTTCATGCCAGTTTGTGTTGTAGACTCTGACCAGGACATTCTACCTTACTTATAGTCTTAGGGATGGTCGTAGCTCCCAGGCCACTGTCCTGTTGTCAGAAATCTTGGAGCAGAGAGGACTTTCATGAGAGGAGGCAGTGCAGGCCCTTTCACTAGGAGGGGACCCAAAAATCCCTGGATCATGAGAAGGTCTATCCAGGAGTTTGCTCTGTCCCCCTCCTGCAGGACTTTCTGGGACATTATGGTAGAATTATTTGTTGATGGAGGTTGAGTAGAAGGGTCACTTATGCCAGTGGTGGGAGCTGTCCCCAAGCCTGGCACTTAGGTCAGCCATGGAGAGACATTTCCAACCGCGCTCCGCAGGGAGCAGCCACAGTGAGTATTTTTGGTGCTGGTGACAGCATTAGCCTGAGGCTCTGTCTGTGTGCAGCTGGTAATGTCCATGACTGTATTTCCTCTCTAATTGTATTTGAACTGGGCTGGGTGATGATCACTGTCCTGCTTATACTGCACTCCCTCAATTCACTCCATATGGAGTTTCCACTCGTTTTCCCAGTTCTCACCTGCTGGTTCTTCTTGGCCAGGGGACTGGACCGTGAAGTGGGGACAAGTGACCTGCCAGCTCAGAAGCAACTGCTCTGTAGCAGTGCTTCCTTCTCATCTCTTGATTGTGATCTTTAGACACTAAAGTGATTTCTGCTGCAGCTACCAAGCAAGGGAAAGCTGGTGGAAGTCAGTGCAGGGAATGGGGCAGATAAAGTTTCCTTATCCCTGTAAGTCACAAAAGGAAGGAACAAAGAGTGATGAAGCTGAAACTCAGCTTCTTCTTGCTTTCCCAGGGAAGTCCTAGAGTGGGTGCTCCTTGATCTTTATCTACATCCCATGAGCAGGTCAGTGTCAGGAAAAGCCAGTTGACGTGGCTGGTGGTTTCTCCCTCAGTTGTGGCAGTGGCTTTGAGCCAGGAGATTCTCTTGATTTGAGGGCTGCTGGCTTTCAAAACCTCTCCTGAGCTTCTAAGTGTGGAGTAGAACTACCTGCTGTGCCAGTGAACAAGAAGTGATCCTCTGATCCATTTGGGATCGTGTGGCTCAGGGTCAGCTCCTTGCTGAGGAGCTGCTGCTGCTCCTCCTCCCTGAGTGCTTTGCTGCTCCTGCATTTCCACTTCTCTCTGCAAAGATGTGGCTTATTAAACAACCTGCTGGGTTTGTCTCTTCCGTGGCTGCAGGCAGTATCCCAGGCTGTGTCAGCAGGAAAAGGACAAGTTGTTTGATTTTCTGAAGGAGTTGACACCACTTGCTCAGAACACTGCTCCTCTCACCTGCACCTTCCAGAGTGAGAGGGCAAAGGTGCAAGGAGACCCCATGCAGTTTTACTATGACATTTTCTGCCTTGAGCTGAAGGTAAATGATTGATAAGAACCTCCCTTCCTGCTTCTCCTCTTCCTCTTCCTCCTCATCACTGAATGAGGCCACTTGACAGATCCCTGCCTCAGCTGGCTTTGTGTGCCAAGAGGGAAATCATCAGGATTCTGGTGAGGCCAGAGAGCTGGTTGCAGAAAGCATTTCTGCCCTGTGGGCTCCTGGCAGGGATGGGAGCCTGGCAAAGCTGAGCTCTGCTGCAAGGGCTCAACATCAAGGGCACTCCATGTTTGTCCTTGCAGTGTCTAGAGAGATCAATTATTGTAGGTAAGGACACATCTTACACACGGTGTTCAGGGACTAACAGAGGGTGTGGGAGCACTGTCAGTTCACATACTGATCTGAAGAATGTACTGGTTTTCTGTGGAATGGAGGCCAAATTCTTCCTAAGGTTAATCGTGGAAATGCCAATTCCTTTCTTGTAACCTGAACTGAACCATGTCTGAATCTCCTTTCCAGTAATTTGTGAGCTTGGACACAAGGCTGGCAGATTTAAATGGACTTTTCTGTTGCACACAGGGACAGAAAACATTTTGTTTTTCTGTTTATGCAAGCAACCCCCTGTATCCTTCCATCAACCAGAGCCCAAATTCTGAGTATTTGCACAGGGTGAGATGAAGAATGCCTACTGTCTGTGCAGTGCAAAATCCCTTTTCATCTTTGAGTAAACCCCAGAATAATAACCTCTGCTTTCTTTTGAAAAAGGTTAAACCCCTTTCCCCCCCCCCCCCCCCAAGGAACAAGATCATATTCTTTTCTTGGTTCATCCTATAACTTATCTAAGGATAAGAGCCTCCAGTGTCAGAACAATGCAAGTTTCACACCACTGTAGTTGACAGCAGCATGATGTGACCAAAAGCTTGTGTCAGAGGAATATTGCAGAAAG
Organism: Aegithalos caudatus; assembly: GCA_013389925.1. Classification (NCBI taxonomy): domain Eukaryota; kingdom Metazoa; phylum Chordata; class Aves; order Passeriformes; family Aegithalidae; genus Aegithalos; species Aegithalos caudatus. The sequence goes on along the minus strand of WEIU01011028.1, from coordinate 420,800 downwards.
TGGCAGCTGATGAGCTGAGCATTAAGAGCACCATCTCTGTGGTGTGCTGAGCTGATTTTGTAGTGTTTCCCAGGCTCCTGCTTTTCTCTAGAGTGGGGCCATGTCTCCACAACTAGCTTAACCTGCCCTGTGTTCCTGAAGTGCACTGAGGTGAGCTCCAGAAGCCCACAGTAAAGTTCTGGTACTCCATCTAATGATGGACAGACATAAAGCATGGCTTGGCCTCAAATCTTTAGTGGAAACCCTTCCAAAGTGGCTGTTTTAATGTTACATGGTTTTCTCTAGGACTGAATACAAGTGGTTACTACCTTCTGTTTTGTCCCCCATTATCAATTGTTTGACTTCCTTTAATGCCATTATATGTGGAAGAGTTGGAGTTTCACATTTGGAATTTTGGTCCTGTCTGTGTCCCTCCTGCTCTAGCATATAGGTGTCTTTACATCAAATGAGAGCATTTTCTTCTCTTTATCAAATACAGAATCTAAAATTCCACTGCCACTGACTTCTACAACCTTATCTGTGGCAACAGTTTTGTAACTTTTACCTTGGACAGACACTTCCCCTGTGCTGCCAGTCCATTTGCTGGAGAAGCCCCCAAACTGGGACTTTTCTGTCTCTGACCTTCTGACCAGCAGTGCCTGCTCTCTTCCTCCCACCCATCACCCACAATGTCTGGGAGCACCCTATAGAAAAATCAAAGCCTTTTGACAAGTAGCTGGAGGAAATAATTCCTTCCAGAAATTAGGAAGCTGGTGGAGGGATAGTAGTCATGGAAAGGCTTTCTGGGCAGGGTGGCTTTGCAGGGCTTGTGCAGAAGCTTTTCTTTGTGGGCCACTAGCTGCCAGTATTTTCAGGTGTTGTTGTCTAGGAGCTGCAGTAGGTCTCTGTAGTCTGTATAGGGTTAAGTCACTGATGAAAATTGTAATAAAAAGAGGAAGCAGGGATTTTTGGAATCACCACGTGACCACGAACATTTTGAGCATCCATCTAAGCCTGTGGGAAACAAACTGTTATGCAACTCTGACTTGCCAAGTGCATCTCAAATTGTGTTTTATTTTTGCAAATACACATGATGGGTCAGCAGAAGCAGCTGTGCAAGAAGCCCAGGTGGCTACCAAAGGAGAAAGTCCTTGCTTTTTGCTGCACAGTCCCCATGACAGTGCAGCTGTAAATCACACTGCAGACACATGGGAGCTGACTCCTTGGAAATAGAAACCAGAGGAAAGGGAGGACAAGGATTTGTTACCATTGCCCTGACCTTGGCGAGTCATCACTCTCCTGTCATTGCCTGGTCATGACTCTCCAGTGTCATGTGTTAACTTGGAGATGATGGAGGTGGTCTTCAAGATGGCTGGGTTATGGTCCTGAGACTGGCTCAGGAGGTACCAGCATTGTTTGTTCCTGTAAATCTGGTCCCCATCCAAAGGAGAGGTTACTGCTGAGCACTTCAATGTTTGGCAGAAGACACCATGTCCAGTGGGAGCTCTGGTCCATCCCACAGTTTGTGGTGGGTTAAGTTATTTATGGAAAAAGGCAGATGTTAGCTTTGGCACTGCCTTTCTCCTGAATGCCCTGAACTAACAGGCTGCTCTTTGGGTGCCATTTCAATGCTTCTGTTACCAGCTCTGTCTTGTTTTTCTGTCTGCTCCAAGCGGTGATTTCCCTTCTGTGGATGGCTTTCACCCTCTGCCAAACTGAGTTAGCAATTTGGCCAAACATTGTTGGTATCCAGCTTTCCAAGATCAGCTTTTTCTTATCTGGGCTGGTGGAGATCCAGCAGATTCTCATCATCTAGGGGCTGAGTGAGGGGAAACAGGCTCCACATGTATTTCTGGTTGCAGAGAGATCATTTCTGTAGCTGTGTCAAGGTGAGCTGACCCCTCCTGTATTGGGTCACTTCATGCTGTGGCAAAGCCAGGGAACAAGAGCTGGAGATTTTGTGCTGTCTCATCATCCATGCACTGTCTGTATTTCAGACAGTGGCAACCTGGCAGAGGCTGATATGCTGCCAGAAGTGGTGCACTGTCATGTTCACAGCTCTGAGTAGCATTACTTCTGTCCTGGTTAGCATCCACAGTAGTTTTCTGTGCTCTGGCTCAATGGCCATCCTATAGGGAAGGTGCCAGCCCAGGCAGAGCACTGGCTCCTGAGGTGTCCTGAGGCTCATACACATGTAGCTGTAGTCTGTAAGGGTGGGTAATGAGACATATCCTTTGGACTAGTAGTTCTTTTTCTCCTGTGGGGAGGCAGGCATGTGAGGAACCTCTCAAACAGCCTATTTTAATTTCCCAGGAGAAATATCTAACAGCATTTTCTAGCTTTATAGTCTGACATACTGCAGTTATGAAAGAAGCAATGGCAAAAATTTTCCAGAATATGTTACGTCTTCAAAGAATTTGGTTGAATAGTACAGAATAGTAGACTATGTGTAACTGATTATTTCTTCTTACCCTCAACCTTTGGAGTCAATCACCCTGGCTTTCAGTCTCCCTGACAGTACAGAGAAGCTCTCTGTGATGTATTGCCAAAAGTTTCTGTCCAAATACACTGAATCCTGCAGAATGGTGATTTGATCTCAGGAGACCAAGAGCCTTGCATTTTTAACTGGTTTTCTTGGGAACAAGGATATGAGGGCAGGGCTTCAGTATCCACTGCTGCACTTGGAACAGTTGGTGCAAGTCACTTTAGGGGCTCAGGCATGCAGTCAGTCTGTCTGGCTGCCAAGGCTTAGTAGGGGAACAGGTAAGTTTGCTATCCTAGTCCTGTTCACCCACAGCTCAGTAGACAGTGACAAGAGCAGGACAGATGTAACAGACAGACAGTGACCAGACGTGGAGACAGCAAGACAGAGCTGTCACAAGTGCCAAGCACAGGCTGGTTAACATCTCCCACCCCTGACCCTGCCTTCTGGCCCTGCACCCCCTTCCCAGGTCCCCTGCCCAGTCAGATCTGTCCCTTTCCTTGCCCCTGTGATATATTGCTGTTCCTGTGCTCCAAAGCAGTGGGCTAAGATCCCTGTGTCAGTTATATTTCTGTCACAGATGTGCTGGCCTTGGCATTTGACAAGTCTCAAAGTCAGCTAAACTCACTCAGCTAGAACAGAGCATGGTTGTAAGTAGATGCATATTCATCAGGCCAACAGTTCTTTTTAATTTTCTTCCTCTCCTGCTTAGCTTTATTTTTGCTTATGAATTGTATTACACTTGCTTCCATTAGCAGGAGATGTATTGCCTCTGTCAGCCTCTGAGTAATAACCAAACTGCCCCAGTGCCCACAGGGCCAATAGATCTGATGGCAGCACATAAACCAGACCAATGAGTACCATCAGCTTGCAGTCGAGCAGGAGGAACAGCCAAACTGCACTTTGTGAGGTGGCTGACCTGAAGGACTGATAATGCTGTGTTAGGCTCCAAGAAGTTTGTTTTCTGGCCTTTGTGGAAGGGGGGATGCTTTCTGTGTTTCCCAGTAGTGATTTGACTCTGAGACCTTGTTCTTGTTTGTTTGAACTCTGCTTCAGAACAGCTAAAATCTGTAAAAGCAATCATATTTTACACCAAGATCCCCAAGTCTTGCAAGAAATAACACAGTGCTAGAAAAGTGGATACTCAGTTTATGGCAGGCACTGTCTGACAGCCAGCACAAACTCTAAGGTGCCTGTCCCTGGTGATCTGTTGGTGCACAGCCCACACAAGCCTTGATGGCAGGATCACAGTCAAATCCTGGCATCAGTTTGCACCCTCAGCATTGCTGCTTCTGTCCTGTCTCATTCAAATACCTTCTACCCCAGTTTGCTGTCTGCTATGTGAGTCTCTACGGAGCAAATGGAGGCTTTTCCTAGGAGTGATCTGGGTGGCATTTCTGAAATTTGGGCTCATTTCTTTCCCACTTGTTGCTGAACTCCCCTCCCTTTTACTGGAGCTGTGTATTTTGGTTTTAAGGCTCAGGATGTGCTCTCCTCCCCTGCTTTGCATCCCTCTAGAAGATGACAACCTCGAACATCATCACTGCTTTTGACACTTCACTAAGGGCCTTCCCCAGCATATCAACAGGGGTTGTTTGTGTAGGTGATGGTGCTGGCAGGCCTGGCAAGGCACTGTGCAGGAACCAAACCAGGGCTGGCTGCAGCTCTCTGGGCAGAGGCCACAGCAGCTGCAGGATCAAGTGGTGCCACTGGGCAGCTCAGCCCAGGCAGTGCCTTTAAGAGACGTGCAGAACGCCATGGAGCTGAGGTGTGCATTCACCTCCAGCTGTTGAGCTTGAAGCAAAGGCAAGCAGCTGTCTAGTGCATGCCCCTCACCAGGGAGGCACTGCCCAGGGTGAGAGCACTGAATTCAGGCTGTTAAACACACAGTGAGCAGCTGGGTGATGAACACTGGTGAGTTATTAGACTCTTAATTAGCCAAGGCAGGGAAATGATCATCCAAGTGTTTCTTCTCAGTGCCTGTCTTAGCCAAGCTCCAGGTGTTGTAGCAGAGCTGATGTTGTTCAGAGCAACCCAGATGCTTTTTATTCCTGTCAATCCAAGATTACTCTCTGGATTCTGGTGAGTCCATGCAGCATCCCAATGGGACCTGAGGGGTCTGATGTCTCACATGCTGAGTGTGAGTTACCAGCTGATGTTCCTCAAGACAGCATGTTGTAGGAAAGTAAGGCTTCATCTTCATCCAGTTGCTGGCTGGGTAGAAACATCTGATCTAGCAAATGTGTTTCTTCTAGGTTTTGAGTAAAATCCAAGTGAATTAATTCTTTCAGGCTTTCCTTTCCTTCTTATTGGTTTGTGGGTGTTTGGAACAGTTTTTGGGGTTTTTTTTCTGTCTATCCTTCCCTATGTTCTGTTAACTCTAAGCAGGCTGTGCATTACAGAATTGCTTGCAGCTGCACCCCAGTGACTTACCATGTCACAGCTCTTTAATTCCTTGAGGGCCTGTTCTTTGAGCTCTAAGTGCCAAGTTGATGAGCAATATTATAGTTATTTAATATTTATGCTTCAGGAGAGCTGGAGGCTCCAGTCAGTTCAAGACTTTTGCACAGAGTAGCGAGGACATCCAGCAGCAAGCAGAATCAAAGCCTCACTTTTTGATAGAAAAAATAACTGTTCTTTTTGTCTCCTTCTGTAAACTAAATTTTTCATTCCTTTTGGAGTGTTATTATAGTTATCAGAGGTTCATGTATTTATGTCAACAAGTGCATTAAGAAACAGTTGTAATGCTGGGGTTTGAGGAAATGTAAGTCATGCATTTTTTAAAAACCAGTTGCAATAAGTGAGATCCTTTAGTGACATCCTCCAAAATTGCATGACAAGGCTTCTTTGGACTGAGAATCAGTGCCAGGACTCTTTGGGAGAGAAGCAGAGAGAGAAGACCCTGAGGAAGCAGCAGACAGTTACAGACACACTGGCCCGGATTTAAACCCCTGGTTTAAATCTATTACCAGGTGCCAGTAAAGGTAAGGGACTTAGAGATATTTTTTTGTAGCTGCTCCCAAACTCTCTTATCAGTATTGTTGATAAGTGTTGCTCACTCCTTGCTTGTCATTGATGCTCTAAATAAAGGCTTACAGGGCTGAGGTTGAAAACAAGAAGTATGATTGAAGATAAATGTTTTGCTGTCTCCTGCTTTAGGAGGGAAAGATCAGACCAAATTGTTTCACTGAAATCTGCATGTTCTTTGAGTCCCAAGAAGCCTGGGTCTATAATTAAGCAGTTTACTGAGACATCTCAGGTATGGCTCCTTCCCCTGCCTCTCTCACCCCAGTGAAGGTGAGGTGCAAATACTGACCAGTATCACTGGCTCCTGTGTAATTGCTGGGAGGAGTCTGTGGTCAGCAGGGCAGTGCTGTCCCTGCAGCTTCCAGGGGATCTCCCATACAAGCTGGAGGAGCCTGGCTCTGGATCACTGAGCCAGGATCACCACAACAGTGCAGGCAGTGCAGGAATAAGCTTTCATGCCATAGCTTTGACAGCATTTCCTCAAAGGCCAAAGAGCTACAGAGCGGAACGGCTTTAGTAAATAAGTACTAAAACTCTCCAGACCACTGACCTCCAGGATGTGTCCTTTTTACATGGATTCATCATTAGGCAGTAGGGGTCAGGTTAGAAATGCACTCCCTGATCCTGGATTCCCTTCCACTGCAGCCAGACCAGAGCTGGCTGAGCCCAGGGTGTCTGCAGAAGGACCATCCCTGGCCAGCACCTGCTTCTCTCCCTGCATTGGGATTGTCACCTTGTGGCTCCAAGTCCATCGTTCCTCTGGGTGGTGTTGTATGAGCCTTGCTGTGCTCAGCAGGATGAGCACCCTCCGAGGAAAACAGAGTCCAGGCAGTCTGCTGACAAGGTTTATGCTTGTCTTCTCTTCCAGAAGTGCTGTCAAGTCCTTCTCTAGGAGCAGCTGTCATTGCCCCACCCGAGTGACCCCATCTCAGAGGTGGTGGTTTTGCTGTGCTGGCATGGGGTAGGGAATTCTCAGAGTGCCTGGCATGGTTCAGGTTACCTTGTCCTTCCTCTCTGTCTCTGCATGGTGCTGCTTTGGTGTTTTTCAGGAGTGGGAGATGGCTGCCAGATTTTCATTCAGCAAATATTCTGGGCTTGCCCATCTAGGAGGAGGAGGTGTGAGGCCAAGGTCCTCCAGCAGCTGGGCTCCCATTCTGGAGGGTGCTGCAATCCCTAGCCCAGATGCTCTGTTCTTACCTTCCCACTACAACTGATGAATACAAATGTCATGAAAAAGCTTCTTATTTACACAGTAATTGTGCAGGGTTTACTCAGCAAATGACATCTACAATAATTACTCAGAGCTTGTGCTAACAAACTGTCTTGCTGCCCACCAGCTGCAATTGTGGGAGCTGTGGAAAGGATGGATTTAAAAAGTTGTTCCCAAGGGATTCCTTTTTCAGGGCTGTTCTCTTGGCTCTGGGATTTTGGCTCTGGTGATGGGGTTGTCCAGCACTTTGCTGCAGGAATCTCCTGGGGTTGTGCCAGGACAGCATTTTCATGACAGAGAAAGAGGAAAACTACTTGCATGCAAGCCTTGAGCTGGTCTGGGACTTAGAGGAACCAGAGGAAATTATGTGTGTTGAGAAAAAGGAGCCTGTTCCTGAATGACCCTGAAAGGCCCTTGGGAGAGCTTAATTCTTCCATTGGCTCCTTGGAAGAGGATCTCAAGGAGTCTTTAAAATGATGCATTTCCTTACAGATCAGAGCTGAGCCAGTGGATTGTCAGGGTGGGAATTGTCCCAGAGACATGGTCCCTGGGTGCAAAAATATTTGAAGAAAATAGCCATCTTTAACTGGCAATTTGTTTACTTTTGCTTCTTAATCCCTTCAAGAAATGTGACCACCTTCCTCAGGCACTTGTCTGCTAGTCCCAAATCCCTTGGGATGAGGATCTGCTGGTATTGTGTGCCCTGTCCTGCAGATATCTGGAAACTTTTTCCCAGTGTAGTGAATTGTACAGCTGGATCTCCTGCCCCACTGCAAAGGGGCTTTGCTTGTCTCCACTTGTACTGAAGATTCCTCCATAAATTACTTGGCAGATACTTCTGGATCAAGTTATTTACAGAATTGATCAGCTCTGGGGAACTGGCAAAACCAGCAGTGAATTGGTTGGAAATTTCCTCATAGCAAATACTGAAGCTCAAAATTAATTTTCTTAATTGCTCAAAGATCCCAAATGATGATCACTCCTTTATGTTGTGATGTCCTGCATCACATGAAACTGTGGATCTCTGTTTGTTGATGTGGTCAGATGGGAATTTTGTTCAAAGCCAGTCACAAAGCATGAGGAGATTCAACAAGATGCTGAAAAGCAGAGATGCTGAGCACTTTGACAACAAAGTCCTGTGCTGTTCTATCACCTGCACCCTGATTTACTTGCAAGCCAGGCAGTAATGCCAAACTCTTTGTAAGCTTTGTGCTTTCACTGAATGGATTTCAAAGCTCCTCTAAGTGGATGGGGAGGAAATCAAAGATCATTTTAAACTCAGCATCACTTTTTCAGAGTAAAAACTCGTGGCCAAATCGGAAACCAGCTCAAGCAGTGGGTTAGAAGTTGGACGGCAGATCCAAAGCCTATCTCCTGAGGGAAGAGAGTGGTCCATATCTTCTCCTGGAATGTCAGAAGCTGGTGCCAGGCAGCTCAGAGCCAGGGACTAGCATTAAGGCAGCCTGGAAAATGAGGATAGCAGAAGGAATTACCATACTGAAATAGAAATCTCTCCCCAGGCTGTTGGACCAGAATGCCCCTACTCCTCATAGGGGAAGGCCTCGGGTCCCAGCTCCACCTCAGCTTTGAGGAACTCTGCATCAGGGAGGTTTTTGTCAGAGCAACCCACAGATATGAAGTGAGCAGCAGGGTTGGGATGGATCCTGGTGGCTCTAGGAGCAGCAGTGCGCCTTGTGGAGCTGTGGAATTCCTGGCAACTTGGTCAGTTGTGATAACTAGTCAAATTTGGGGTGTTTCTTGGAATCTGGATCTTTTTGATGTGGTAGGAAAGGTGTGTCTGTTGTTCATGAAACCCCAACCCCTGCTTTTTGGCAGCCTCCCTTAGAGATCAGCCTGGAGGCTTCCTGCAAAACCCCTTGGCACATGAAAGCAATACTGGATCAAAAAGCTGTGTGTTCGGAGGGCTTTGTTCCTGTCCCAGACACAAATCACCTTTGTGCTCAGGCTGTCCAAAAGCAGCTGGAACACACTGGCTGCATTTGAGTTAAAGTCCATTGCAAACAGTTTTCAGTCAAGTTCCTCCTGCCTGTTCCTGGGAGTCAGAGGAAAGCCATCCATGCTCCTGGCTCAGCACTGGCTCTTTCAAAGGGCTTGGCAGTGCTTTCCCCTGCTGACCAGTCCCTCAGCACACTTCAGCCATGGTGTATATCTCTGGCTCTAGAAAGAAGAAAGCATTTCTGGAAAGGAAGGAAAGTAATTTTCTACCTATTTGTCTCCATCCAAATTGTGTCAAGTCTGCAAAAAAAAATGAGGGAGCAACCAAAAGAGGTAGGAAATGAAGCACTACATCATGCCAGACACTTTCAAAAGCTTGTTTGTAGCAGGGAAGGACACACTGAGTTGTTTTCTTACCAAAAGATTATGCTCTCTATGCATTTTTGATGCTGATACCTTGTTGTTTCTATCAATTTATTATTTTCATTACATGAAAAAAGGTGAATGAGTAAATTATACTTTTAGTGCTGTGCTAAGCAGCAATACTGCACATAAACCACAGCAAAGGATCCTCAAGTGAGAACTTGTCCCAGCACATCTGAGCCATGAGCTGGTGGGATTGCATGACGTAGGCAGGAAAGCTGCTGCTGGATGCTGTGGAACTTTGCAGCTGGCTGTGTCTGGGATGCTGCTGTTGGGAGGCACTGAATCCAGGCAGTAAAGAAATAAAAAGGACTCTGCAGTCAATTTTACCAATAGAATAAGTGAAATGGATAAAAATAACAAGAAGGTTATTACTTTGCAAGAGAAGAGTGGTGAGTAGGTCTGACCTCAGTAAAGAAACAATTATGCTGGCTTTTTGTTTGCAGAAAAGTGCTGCATTTTTTTTTTTTAAATGGAGAGGGAACATTTCACAATCAAATAATTTATTCTCCTCTGTCCCTCCCCCAAACTGGTCATGGGATGTTCTTGCATAAGCAGCTTTCTCCTTGAGCAAGGGCAGGTTTTGCTTGTCGAGATGTGTAGAGCAGAGCCTGTGGCAATCTGGTGAATAAAATAGAAGGTACGGTTCACTGTGATCCCTGATTTTTAACTAAGAGTCAGAGTGGGCATTGATTGGCATCAAACATTAAATAAATCTGTGAGTCTTGTGCAGCTTCAAGTGCCCATTTCAGTGGATGCTGGTGACTTTTGCAGTTTGGAGCCTGTCTGCTGAATGTGAGGTGGAGTGTTGGATTAAGGACATCCACATCCAGTTGTTTAAGCCATTGCTCTTGGCTGTGACAGCTGGTGCACTGGTGACAAGCTGGTCCTTTTATCTGTCCTCTGTGTAGAACTGTTACTGCAGTGGATGGTTGAGGCTCCCCTAGATTCTTGTCTCAAAAACCTGCCTGTAATGACTGTGGGTGTCAAGATCTCCTGGTAAAGATCCTCCACGGAAATACCCATTCCAGATGAGAAATATTAAAGCAGGGAATCTCTGTCTGGGAAGGCTGGTTACAGTGAGTCCCCTGTAGAGAGTGGTTTCCCTGGGGAAGGGGAAAACTCTGGACTAATGCCCAAAGAAAACCCATATATTGTAAGCAAGAAGCTTACTCACATGCTCCCTCAGTTCAAGTATGCAAATTGTTGCTAGAAGGTTCCTTGTTCTTTGTGTCACCATAGGTTGATTTTTTTGTGCAGGAATTTTAATATTCCTAATCATTCTCCCCTACTGGACCTTTCCCTCAGACCCCGCCCTCACCCTTCCCCACTCCTGGAGGCATAAATACCCCTGAGCCTGGACCCTGCCTTTTGTCTTTGGCTCCATGTTGCTGCTTATCTCCAGTTAGCTCCAAACATAGGGTTTGCCTTCTTGTTATTTCTGCATTACTAAAATTCCATTTCTGGACAACTGGATCAAGGCTGCCTCTCTCTGCCATTGGGGCAAAGTCCCAAGGAAACTCAAAGAGGTTTGATCGTCGAGACTCAGACCCCCAGGAGTTTCAGTTCATTTCTGTAGGGACACTTGTGTGTCCACCACATTATGGATGGGGAAGCTGTGGCACATAGGCATCTCTGTGTGTTTAGGATCCTTAACTGGATCAGCAGCAGCTCGGGAGCGTGTCCTGCACGCTGTGGTGCTCTAAGCCCCATCAGCTGCTGAGCACTTGGCTTTGGCTGTCTCCACCTACCATGGGTGCTGGGTCAATTGGCAACCCAGGGTTGCTCTGTGTTAGAGATGGGTAATGATGATTGGCTCTTGCAATTAAAGGATGAATATTGTGTGTATGTTAGGAGAAGTTTTGTTGATGCATGGTTACGTTACTGTAGTTTGTTGTTTGGACATCATTCTCATCCCCTTTACCCCCTGTGTTGTTGCCACCAGCCAGGCTGGGTTGTGAGGCTTGTCAGGGACATGAGGGACGGTGTGTACGTGTGCCCCTGCATGGGGCAGCTGGGAAAGGGGAGGGCTTGTTGCTGGGGAGGCGGGGCATGGCAATGCCTGACCTCCAATCCGGTTGCAGGAGAGCAGTCTCCACCAATGGGTGGTGAAGGAAAGTTGATTGGCAGTTCTTTGGGCGGGGCCAGGGTTGGCTGATGCAACACCAGGGTATAAAAGATGGAGCAGCCATTTTGTGGCGCCGTTGGCAGTCACGCTCCCAGAGCTGTCCCTTTTTCCTTATTCAGTCCTTTGTTGTGTTGGTTGAGGTTTAATAAACCTTTAAAAATTTAAAATAAGTAGTCATTTCTCACACTCTGACACCAGCTTATATCCACCCCAGCCCTAACAACACCCAAACCCTTTGCAATTCCCTTTGACAAAGCCACTGCCTCCCTGCCTTTGTCCTCACGGGCTGTGTCAAGGGACTGAATTTTAATTTTGATGTGCCCACCTTCCACTTAGGTGACATCTCCTTTGTTGAGTGTGCCCTGGGCTTGCACCAGAGCGTGAGAGGTTTGTGTGTCACTGAAATGGAGCACTTGAACATAAGAGCATCCGTCACTCATGTTCCTCCACAACAGCCTCTTCAGGGTTTTAACTCCAGAGCTGCTGGTGCCTTAGGCAGCATTTTGCCATTGTGAGATCAAATAGGACCAAAAGAATAAAATCCAGTATTTTCTCTGCCCCTACTTCTTGATCCTTGCCAGGAGAATGACCATGAAAGTCCTTGTCCGAGGAGAGTCTATGGCATGGGACTTCAGGAGAAGGGAGCTTAAGCCATTACCAGTCTATAGCTACTCTGGGCACGTATTCCTTCCATGTGTTGGAAGGCAAGGTCATCATTTACCCACCCGACATTTAGTGAGGGATGTTAATTAGTGCTGTGAGGGTACCTCATCGCTGACCAGGTCAGATACCCCAGCAATACGTCTGCCCCAGGCACCGGTGTCTCCTACATCAACCCAGCTCGACTGAGAGAGCTGATGGCTGAGCACCCAGAGCATTGCCTTTGAAATGCAGATTCCAGTTCTCCATCTCAGGCTCACAAAAGGCTTTTTACTGAGATGATCTACAGTTTAAATGTGAAATCAATTGTGGATTGATTGAAGGGCCATTATCATTCTACACCCAGGATGCTTCTGTGTTTTCATGCTGTTCATGGACTTTTCAAGAAAACTCATTACCTTTCCTGAACTGCTTCCTCCCTTCCCTGCATCACTGCTGAGCCACTTCTTGTTTCCTTTTGAATAAGTGAAGTAATAAGAAAGGCACCAGGCAGGAATATGGTTCTGTAATAGGAGATTCATTCTGCTTAATCTGATTTAATTCCTAAGGCCTCTTGTATCTTTGTTTCTTTTAACTGTGCTGCTGACTGTTGTCTGCATCTGATGACCTCTGTGGCATTTGGGATTGTGAAATCTGTCTGTTCTTTTTGTGCCACTCCTGCCCCTCTGCTGAAGTCACTGCTGGAGCTGGCAGTGGTCACTGTTTATAGGCATGGAGAAGATCTGGGCTGTGCCTGCAGTTGGTTTTTCCTCCCCATCTCTGTTCAAATGACTGTGGGAGCAGGCTGTGGGAGATGTCTCCACACATAGCTGGCCAGCCAAGCCATTTCTCCCCTGCAGGGGAGGTTGTGGGGCGGTGTTCTGGCTCTGCAGGACATCCCCACGAGGTGTTGCTGTATCCCTGGCTTTCCATTATGGAAACCAAGTCTCAGAGCTGAACCGGTGTAAACCTTTGCAGGCAGCAACTGTGGGTGTGATGTCCCTGTTTGTTGGGTGAGGTGGTTCCTAGTTGTTGATCTTGAAGCAAGGCTCGGGTTTGCCTCGAGTGGAGTGGGCTGTGAGTTGTCACAAGCTCAGTCTGGTTGCCCCAAATCAGGAGATGCCATAAGGATCCTGCAAAGAGAAACTGCTTTAAGGTGCTTTGTATCATCATCTAGTTTGTAATTCCATCCTCCCTTTCTTTTACTGTGGCTTCTCCTTGATGGCAAATCACTGCTTTTACGTCTTGAAAATGGTGGGAGGGTTGGTATGGTTAACAGGGAATTTTTCAGATTGAGTTTTCAGAGAAAATGGTCAGATAAGGTGCACACTCATCAGTGAGACAGAAGTGGTGCTGATTTGAAGCAGCTGAGAGAGCTCCCCAGCATAGAAAGAGAAATTTGTGGTGTTCAGCAGGGCTAGAACTTGGCATTGCCAAGGCAGCAATCTGGGATCAACATCAAAGGAAACTGAGGTGAGCTGTAGTTCAGATAACAAAGAGCTAAAATTGAAGCCTTAAAATTGAAGTTTTATCCTACCAGGACATTCACATCAGGAATAGTGAGATAATTGATGCCTAAATGGATATTTGTGTCATTTTCTTAGGTTTTCCTCACACCTTGAGGTGCTGCCTAACACCTTCCTGGCACCCATGGCCTTCAACCTCCCCATTCCTGAGGACAGCTTGGGAGAGCCCATCTCTGTTAAGATATTCAAAATCACTCATCCATCTTGGAGGAAGGGAGCTCGAGGTGTTATGAATCCAAGGGAATTTAAAACAAGTCCCTGCAGAGGGACCATTTGCTCCCTGGGTTCCCAGTATATTGAGGTAGAGTCCAGCTGGTGGGGCTGAAGCTTCCCTGGTGTGTGGGAGGGCTTTGGCTCTGCCAGCTTTGAGCATTGTGTGAGTGAGAAATCTGTACTGGTGTGAGGCCTCTGTTAGCTGGGTTATTTGGGATATTCCTGAAAGATTTTGTTTCCAAAATCACAAGCTGAAGTCCTGTTCCAGATGGTCAAATGCAGAAGCCATTAGTGTGTTTTTGAGAACAATTTCTTAGATTGAAAGTGTGCAGAGGAAGGATGAAAACAGAAGGTGGCTGTTAAAGAGAGAGATAGCACTGTATAGAGCAGTCTGCTTTTCTTTGTGGTCTCATCTCTCCTCTCCTGGGGAGGAGATGAGTTGTATTTACTGCAGGGATCTTCAGTGGGGACAGAAAATACTCTGCAGCCACAAAGTGCCCAGCATCTGCTGGGCCACACTTTTCCCTCATCTTCCTGCTATAAAGCTGAACTCACTCTGTTCAAGACAACTGATTTCCTCTGCATTTATATCATTGTACACAGATGAAAAATTGGTCCCTTAATTTGAATATAGTGGTAGCATTTGCATTTAGTCTAATGGTACTGGAGAGGAGATCTGTGAGAGGCTTGCAAACAGGCTTGGGAGGAGTTTTTTCTTCTCCATGTTGGGTGGGTTGAACTTCTGGAGCTGGTTAAAGCCAGCCCTGACACTGTGCACCTTTGTTTGTGGATAAAGCATTGGGTGTTGTGTGAGTCCAGGCTCAGCCTCCTGGGCCAAGGAGGAGCAGGGTGAATTTTTCCCTTGCTTCTCTTCCAGCTGTTTGGGGGATAAATGTAAACAGTCCTTCAGGGGCTGTTGAGAAGCACTGATGGCCCCTTGGGAAAGGAAACCTGGCATTGGGGTTATGTTCAGCTGGCTTTGCAGAGTTATTCTTCAGGCTCTCAGCAATGTCCTCCAGTGTCCTCCAGCTGTGTGGCTGCTGGGGTGGGATTTGAGCAGTCTTGGCTTCTGGCCTTGAGCCTTTGTGCAGACCCAGCTCTGCTGTGGGAAGCCAGGAGAGAGTAAATAGCTTCCCTTGGCAAGCACTCCAAAGAGAGACTGGAGGGGGAATAACCTTCTTGTGAGGAGGAGCATCCCTTGGGTTGAGCAAAACTGGGCTAATGACGTGAGTCTGTTAAAGGAGGGTAAAATATAGGTTGTATAAGCTCTTGGAGAGTTGCTGTTGCCAGACTCCGTAGCTTAGATTTAGAGTAATAAAGGCTTTATGATTTTTATCCTCCCTTTAGTCTTAGTTCTGCACACCTCTCAGCAGAGCAGAGTCCATGGCTTCCATCCTAATTTCACGTTTGGCTTGTCTTACAGGCTGGGAAACGCTCATGCTGGAGAATTAAACCCAGTAAAGGAGTGGACCCCCCCAAGCCTGAGGTGTCTGTAATTGTCACAGCAAACCTGGATGAAGAAGAAATTCCAGGACAAGGTGAAGCTGTTCACTGAGAACAGCCATATGAACTTCATACCTGTCTGAGCTGTGGGCACTGGCACCACAATTGTCAGTGACAAACTCTTTAGAGATCAAGTTGAGACCCTGCTTCAGGAAGGAGATATCTTAGCTCTTACTTCTCCTGTGGGCTCAGCAAAGAGCAGCTTTAGTCCTTCAGGCTAGATCTTCAGTGCACAGGGTCCTGGTTCTATTTGCCTGAAGCCAGAGATTCCATCAGAAATATAGGATGGCCATTTGAAAGCTGTTAGATACCCTCAAAAGCCACTGAAATGGAAACCAGTTGCTAAATTATGACTGAATTGTCTCTAGTTCTAATACATTTATTTCCTCACTTATCCAGTAACAATTGGAGGAAAACAGCATGTCCCAGCAGTGTCTGGCTGGAAAATGTTACCTTACCAGTATAATCATATTTCTCTTTGCAATAATATTGCTTGCTTTTCTGTTCCCCATGGAGCATCATCTCACAACAGTAGCGGTAGCTTCTTGGCAGCTCCTTGACTAAAGGAATGGTGCTGTTTTATTTCCCCTCTGCCTGGGAGTCTGGGAGGAGCAGCAGAATTCATCTTTGCCCTGTACCCTCCTTGGTTTGTTCTTCCCCTGCTGCCCAGACAGGCTGTGCTTTGTCAGATCAGACCTAGTGTCTTTTTCCTCTTTTCTTCTGCCTGGTGCCTCACCGTCTCTTCCACTGCAGAAGCCAAAAGCAAAGACAAGCCAGGATGACTGCAGGACCAGCTCCAAAAGGGAGAGGAAAAGCTCCTGAGGTTGGGTAGGATGCATTGAAACTGTTAACTGAGGTGAGCTCGAAGGAAGGGCTTCACTGATGCTACCACCTGTGTCTGAAATCAGGCACACTCTTGTAACCAGGAGAAGGTGGAGACTTCTCAAAGTGCTCTTTGCTTTGTACTGGAGAGTTATTGGGATGAGAATTATCTTCTCGAGGTGCCTGTTCTTTTTCTGGGAAAACCCTGACTGCAAAGAGGGTCCACAGTTCTCCCAACACCTAAATTTTTGGGTAGGTATGCTAAACACCTACTTGAGGTATCTAGGATAGATTTTGGAGAGTTAAATATATATCAGCCAACTATCTACATACACAGGGACATTGCAGGGAGCTGGACCCTAATCCAGCATGTCCTGTGCTCTATGCAGCTACACAAGAGTGGACAGTGTCAATCTGCTTAGTGCCATCATGATCTGCCTCTTCCCATCTGTGCCCTCCTGCTTGGTTCAGGGCTATTGCAAGGGCTGTCAGCTGCAGAGCTACTACTGGGTGAGCTGAGATGGGACCCAGGAACACTGGGTGTTCCCAGAGCCACAAATTCTGCACCTACCCAGAGTTTCTCCAAGTTTTCATCCATTGCTGTCTCCAACATAAACCATTTTATACTAAGCTGGTACACATCGGTTCTTAACAGTTTTCCAGAGCAACTTTCTTCTATACCATCACTACTTCTGCCACATTTTCTGTGCCTTTCAAAAAACCACTAACTGCTCCAGGAACAATTTGTTTCCTGGTCATGCTCAGATTTATTGAGAGTAAAATAACAGCTCCAGACTAGCCTGCAGTTAGGGTTTCTTTACATGAAGGAATCAATTTCCATTGAACATTCATTTTGTTTTCTGTCTAGCTGGAGTTATTAATCTCTTGTTCTCACTCTGTTCCTTCAGTATCCAGACTGGTCTTGCTGCTGTCTTCATAATGGGGAAACTTCTGTTGACCCTATGTTCCCACAGTTTGTTTCTCTTGGTAAAACACAAACCCAACTGCACTGTTCTGGCAAAGGGTGAGATGTTGGGAGTGATTAGGGTTGAATGCTGTTCAAGAGCTGAGGGGAAGAGGGGGTGCCATGGCAAGGGCCCCACCAGTGGTGCTCAGATCACCAGATGAGTCTCTATAGCCCACAACTTCTAAGTAGAATCTTCAGAGGAAGCCACCTGAGGCAGCAGCTCCCAAGGGCAAGGTGAAATGGCAGCGAGCTGTTCTTCCCTCTGCCTGCAGCCAGCTCACTGTCTGATACAGTGAGACCTGCAGGAAGCACCTTGGAAAAACCCTCGGAGTGTTAAGCAGCTGGTGATGCTCTGAGATGAGGCAGCAACTGAGAAAATACTTTTCATGAAGACTTTCCCTGGCTGTATCCAAACAGCTGCTGGGTGCTGATAAATTCTGGGACAGCCAAGACTTGGCTGTGGCTTAAACTTTGAGCTTGGGCAACCTTTTGGGTGGAAGTTTTAATTGCAGTGTGCAGTCAGAGAAACTCACCAGAGTGCCGAAACTGAGTGACCACATAGAAATAGCAGCTCCTGTGACCTTTTCCATCTCTGCTTCTCTTCTAGCTTTATTCCCTTCTGTTACCAGTTCCAGGTGACAAAGGATGACACATCTATCAACTGTACTGAACCACAGAAGGTTTCAACATATTTCAGCAGCATCATTGTTCCCCTGCCCTCAGTGGCCCCAAGAGTTAAGATGCTTCCCAGAGCCCCAGACCTTGCAGCCTGTTTAAGCCTTAAGCCATGTTTAAGCAGCAGCAGCTGCTGCTGATGGACCTGAGGCTGGGCCAGACTGTGGAGATGGTGCTGGAATGCTGCTCCAGCACTGCACAGGTGAGGCCCCTGCCAAGGGCAGAGCCTTCCCTAACAGCTCCCTTCCACTGGGGCTTCTTCTGCAGCCCCTTAACATTTGCCTGGAAAAAGGAGCAAGTGACTTCAAGAAACTGTTTTAAGGCCACAGGTTTCCATGGCAGCACCAGTTGCTTTCCTTGCTGGCCACCATCAGTTGCTAAGGCTTTTTTGTGTTTCCATAGCTACCAAAACCCAGTGCTGATCCCAAAATACAGGCTGACGGAAATATTGCTCCTTTAGGGCAAACAGGAGGTTACCAGTGTTGTGTGCTGAGGCAGAAAGGAAGGGCAGGGAAAGTAAGTTACACTTAAGACTAGAAGCCAGGCAGGAAGTAAATTAAACAAATCCCAAATGCTTTGTTCAGGAGAAGCAAGGAGTAAAACAAAAGCCCTGTGAAGGGTGGGAGTGTCTGAGAACAGCATTGCTTTTCCTCCACAAACAAACATGAGCAGAGGGCTGGTCTAGCCCTGAGTCCTGGAAGAGGAAAACACAGTGTGCCCGCTCTAATGATCAGCGTGGTGTCCATCCATGTGGGAGACTGTTCCCAGGGATCATTATAATTGACAACTTGACTTTGCCAATATTTCCATAACCACTCGCCCCAGTGTCTCAGTCAGCCCTGGTGTCCAAGGGCAGCCAGGTTTTGCAGCACCCTAGAGAGCAGCTCAGAGATGATTTTAGCAGGGTTGTGGGTGTTCTCTCTGTGCCCTTCTTCCCAGGGGAAATGCAACTCTAGAGAGAAAATGCCAGCTAATTCTGGTGTGCATTCCCTGGCTCCAGGACCACTGGGCACACATGTGGAAGTGAATGTGAAATGTGCATGCATGAAGCTCCTGTTTATACTGGTATTCTGAGAAAGGGCTGCCTCAGTGGTAGCTTGAGGAAGACTTGCTCAATCACCTGCAGTGGGACTGTCCCTATGCAGTTCTGAGCCCAAAGGTTTTTCTGGAGAGGAAAATGGAGTGATCAGGGCACTGGCGGAGATGTCTTGCCTGGAAATCCTAAATGGCATGTGGGAGTTCAATTGTGGGTATCTGGATCCTTCAGTCAGAGCCTGACACCTCTGGGTGTAGGCTTTTCGTTTTGCTTGGGTCCAGAGAGGTTCATAGTCATCAGGCTGGTCAGCAGCCCAACTCCCTGCATTGCATGTGCAAGACAGATTTCTGAGTTGGGTTATGGTGTTGTATCAGAGGGAGGAGTGAGGAACAATGGTAGGCATTTGGGGAAGCAAAATCATGAGAATCAGGGAGAGGTCTTGAGTATCCAGCTTAAGCAGGGTGTTTTCCTGTGAAGTGCAAGACATCTCTGTTCCTGAGGAGGTTACTTTTAAAACCAGCCCTAGGAGGCCACAGGGCACCCTAGGAACAAGTGATCTCTTCCTTACCTGAAGGCAGGCTGGCTACTTGGGTTGTTTGGGTTTTCACGTGGATTCTTTCCCCTCCACTTCCAAGAGAGGGCTTGCTGGCACTGGCACTGACCTTTCTATCACCTGTTTCCCATGATGGATTTTTTTTCTTCATTTTTTAAAAATTGGTTCCTACAAATTTCTGTAAGCATTATGCTTACAAGATCACCTTGTTTTACAGAAACAAGGAGATCATTACTGCTGACTTGATGACCCAGAAATTGCTTCATCTAAGCCCTTGTCCTTGGAAAGCCCCAGCTCAGCTGTTGCACATCTCAATAACTTCCAGTTGGCTACCTAATGTTGCCCTGTCTTCATGGTCATTTAGACAGGCTAAACTATCATCCTCATTTTTCTGCTCTGCTCTATCTAACAGCTACTGCCTCTCAGATCATTGCATGCCAAGCACTCTGCCTAAGGGAACTGAAGGCATTTGAGTGAACAAGAAGTCTGTCTCTTCCCAGAGGAGAAGCAGCTGTCAGAAAGGTCCCCCCAATGCTTCACAGGGTCAGTTACCTTGTCTGGGGCATCGGGAGAGGGAAGCCTTGAAAGTGGACTGGTGATTCTGCACTTTTAATGGGGTGAAGGTTACTGTAACAAAGGCATGGGAGAAGCCAGGCATGCAAATCCAAGCAGGATCCACGCTGAAAATGTTACTGACGTGTCTGTCAGATTTGTTTGTGCTGTGGGGATTGAAAAATGTGAAATGCTCCAGAAGGGGAAGGAGGTCTATGGCTACTTGAGAATGTTTTTCCTTATCTCCTGTTTCTGTAGCAACCCAATGCTCTCCTGCCTCTTCAGTCTCTGCAATGTGTACCATCAGCCCCTCACTGCAGATTCCAAGGTGAGCATCTGTGGGCTTAGTGGGGTTTGAAGAGGAGGGACGTGGTGGTGCATTTCTGTTGGGAGGTCCTAGAGTTGAGAAGTTTATTCTGTAGTGTGAGCAGTGGATTGGCCTGAACCGAATAAGCAGAGCTGCTGAAGGAATCAAAATCTCACCTGAATTGGGAACGTCCATCCTGACTCTAAGACATGAGGGGAGCAGGAAAGCACATCAGGGCAAGCCATGCAAGTAAAGGTGTCTCCTGGAAAGCATTCCAGCTCTACAGCAGCCATCCCCTTGCATTGCTGCCAAGCACAGAAATGTGAGCCTGAGAGAATCTCAGACTAGAGCGTGGTGCCTGCAGACTCACTGTAAAGAAATGAGGGTGAACTGAGAAGCCCATGCTGGGGTCACACTTTGAACATTCAGTTTCCTGCTGTCAGGCCTTGGGATTTGATCACAAAGGTGATTAATGCTTCTCATCTCCTTGCAGTCCATGATGCTGGGTGTAGGGGAGGAACTTCATCTCTGCATCCAATTTAACCCAGCTTATGAGAACACTCTGAATATCTGGGTGGCAGAGAGGGTTCTTGGGGTGCACTTCATGGAGATCATTGTTCAGGGAGAAGTGTACTTCCCAAATCTCCATCTCCAGACCAAGGCTGTGGACTTGGGCTGCATCATGAATGATACTGAACAAGTACTGTCTGTGGAGATGACCAGCTGCAGCTGAATTCCTGCCTAGTACCCTGGTCATTCCAGACAGACAGCCAGGTGAACACCATAAGGTATGTGCATCTTTGTTCTCTGCTTAAAGCTCTTCTTCCTGGTGTCCTGTACTTCCCATACTTTGCAAAGACCAAGGCTGTATGCCTGGATTTTGAAAAAGTGTTCTTGACTCTTCCTTGTGGAAATAACACTGACCAGCTGTCAAGCTGGAAATTCAGGGAATAGGTGGTCTCCACCAGTTTGATACCTGTGTAACCTCCATATGGTTCCCCTGGGAAGGAAAGCTGCTTCCTCAGACATCTGTGGCCTGAGGCAAAGACCACCTTGGTGAAAGGAGTTCTGGCCTGTTCAACTACACTCACCTTCACAGAGCAGCTCTTTGGTGTTTGACAGAGATTAGCAGGTTCTGCAGCTTTAGGGATGGCTGCAGCTGTTGGCAGAAGCACCCATCTCAACACCCTTAGAAGCAGGATCATCCAGGGCTGGGCTGTGCTTCCCAAGCCCAAGAGCAATCCTGCACTCGTACTGGGGCACATGTATCAACACATTTCTAGCAGTTCCTCCTACTGTGACCTCTCTGCAGAGTGCAGAAGTCTGAGCTGGGCACTTTTCATGACAGAAGCAAACAGTTTTTCCATAATGCCCCATGAAACCAAGCCAAGTTAACCATTGGGCATCAAAGTGCTGCCATTACAAAGAACGGAGCTCATCCAAAAACAGTTTTGTTCAGAGGACACAGCCTCTTGGGAGCTGTAAATCACTCTGGCTCTGAGGAGGGCTTAAGAGAGAAGCCCTGGGCACTGGGATAGCCCATTTCCAGCTGAGTCTTATCAAATCCCAACAAGTTTTGTTGGTCCTTGATGCACAGCACCTCCATGAGCAGACCCTGGAATGCTGAGAAAAGTTGTCAAAAGCAGGTGGAGGGAGGTGGAGGACAAGGAGCAGGGCTGCTAGCTCTGCTTGGAGGTCCCTGTTATCTTCTGCCAAATTAGATTAGGGTTTAATTGCAACCTAAAGGCGAAATCTAATTTTGATGCTAGAACAATGCATACATTTTACAATAACAGAGAAATGAGCACATTCCAGTGAAGTCTGCGAGGAATTAATTTCCTCTGGGGCCACTTGTTGGCCGCTTGCCCGTTTCTCTGGATTCCCATATTTTAGAACCAGTTTAGCTTTTGGAAATGGGAATGCTGAATCAGTGTTCAGCTTTTAATCACCCCATCTCCCCCTCAGTTGGCTTTGCTGGACCTGAGCCTGCAGGCACTTGCTCCTCCTCATGCTGAGTCACCTGAGTCTGTGGACTTGGGGGCAGCTGAGGGTCCCAAGCATCTGGCAGGAGAGCAGCCTCTGCTCCAAAGCCTTTGGCACGGCCCCGTTGCTGGCTCGTTCCTGATGGGGATGCTGTGACAGCTCCCTGTTCTGCTCTGCATGTTAATTAAGCAGGAATGTATTTTCTCCGGGTCCCTCAGCAGCCACCATGTGATTGTGCATGGCAGGCCTGCAAATGAAGATGGTCTCCAAGCTATTAACACCTCAAATTGCTCATCAAGAGCCCAGCAGAAGGGCAGCATGTCAGATATTATTTCTGGTCCACAGAAATAAGCACCATTGGTATTCTAAGTGATCAGAATAAATTCATTCAGTCTGACACCAAGGGAATCAGGTGTCAAGACTCAGGAAGTTGAGATCAGTAGAACTGAAGCATCCACACATCCAACCTTGCTGGAGCCCATCAGCAGAGCCTCCCAGCATCCATCAGACACCCACATTTATTTTGGCCATCTGAGAAAGATGGTTTTTTCCCCTGCCAGGACAAGACTCTTGTGTGCTTAGATTTTTTTTTTTCTTCCCACAGTTCAGGCTATTTTTTTCCTCCTCACTCTCAAGTCCTTGCTGCTGTTTTGAGCAGAGCAGTGGTAGGAGCAGCAGAGTCCAGCTGTGGCTGTGGGGTTGGACATACCCAATCCATGCCCATTCTATGATACTGTGGAGCCATGAATCTCCTGTGGTTACTCTTTGTCTGCACGAACAGGCTCTCTTCACCCCTTGGGTCTTTGATGGCTCAAAGCCTTTGCACCAAGAGGTCTTCTTTAGCATTGAAATGGATCTCCACAGTCTCCCCACAGGAGATACTAAATCTGGAGTCCAATTCAATCATTTTGCCCTATTTTTTACCTTCAAGGTTTCTTCTTGAAAGACTAATTTGTCCCCTTTCTAAGGCAGTAACCAGCTCCTCAACTTTCTTTGGGTTTCCCCTCAAAAGGAAGACATTCAATACAAAGGATATAACAAAGATATTCATAGAGGCATGTGACAGAGGCTGCAAAAGGCTCATCCCCAAATGTAGCTTCTCTCTAGAGCTTTCATGCTTTATTCAGGATCCATGCTTTGTCATTTGCATTGATCATTGCTGTTCCTACATCACCTTTTTGTCCCCTCTGTGCAAGATGTGTTCCCTCCCTGGGACAGAGCTAACAGGCACTAACAGTCCATGTGCCAGGATGGATCAGCAGGGAGCTCTGCACCTCCATGGCACATGTCAAACCACCTTCATGTGTTGATCTGACATCTCTGGACAGTGGGAACATCTTGGCTACAGATCCAGGGTAATGAACTGCCAATAGAGTCTTTGGGGAAAGGATTTGTTGAGCTAAACAGGTAGAAAATTTATTTTTTTCCATTTAGGATTTTTTTGGCCAAAATTTGTTTTGAACAGGACCCTTTCTCCTCCCAAGTGGTTCTTCCTACAGCATTAGTGATTTCTCCTGTCTCTGTCATCTCCTATTGCATACCCTGCGAGCCAGATCCTAGCCTTGGTGCTAACCAAAAAAAAACAATTCTGTGTTATAGTTGATGGGCTTTTCTTTGTTGTTTTTATAACAAGGAAGAAATGGAAAATGCAGACAATGAAAAAGAGCACAAGGCAGAAATCTGACAGCAGTGCTCTGTCAGCCACTGGCAGGGAGAGGCAGGAACATTGGGAACATCCATCAGAAATGCATTTATCCCATGCCCCTGGTGCTGGGGAGTGTCAGATGAGTGACAGTAGTGCACACCCCCTTCTGGCTCCTGGTGCTCTCAGCTCCTTAGAGCCCTGTGTTTTGGGTTTTGGTAGCCCCAAAGGTGCTATTTCCCTGCTTAAATCCCCTAGGTAACTTAACAAAAGAGGGCTGAGTTGTGAGGGACAGATGCTCCTGATGTGTCCCTCAGCTGCAGGCACTTGGCAGCAGCACAGCAGTGGTTTGCTTGGTGTAACAGAGAAGTTATTTCCTATTTCTCAGAACTGGAGGTTCTTGGAGCAAGTGCTGGCTGCTGGGCAGGGATCACCTTTGGATTGGCCATGTGACTGCCATGAACAGCTTGCAGAGTCTCTGTGCTCACAGGCAGAGGCACTGGCACAAAGGCACCCACAGCAAGGGAGACTTGGAAATTCACTACTTGCTTCATTCAGACAGAATGGAAAGTAACTAAGATGCTCACCAAGGAGAGGATTGTCAGTGAGTGTGTATTGTTACCAAGTCTGTAGTAGAGACACAAAGCTGGACATGAGATGTGCGATAGTGATGCTTTGTCAGGACAAAGATGGGTGGTGATGATTTCCTATTTTCAACATGGAAATTATTTTGATTTTCAACAGACTTCTTTTCTATCTTCGGCATAGAGATTGGCACCATGCACCTTCCATCTCTCTGCCTCTTCCAGCTTGTTGCTGCTCTTTTCCAAGCTCTCTGGCTGGCAAGTCAGCCAGCCTGCCTCCAGGCCTGGGCATGGCACCTTCTGGTTGAGCTCTGGGAGCACTATAGCATGTTAGGGGCAGCTTCTTCTGCCTCAGGGCTTCTACCCACTGTCACACACCTGGAGGACTTTGACTCGACATTGCAATGGAAATTGGAGCCCAGAACAGCTGCATAAAAGCCCCTTTAACTCTTACACTTGGGTTTGGGGAGCCTCAGCAGCCTCCTTCACATGAGAGTGACAGAACCTAAGAGCTGTTATTCCTCACTGGACTCAGTTTTGGAGCGGTGAATGGAGGGTACAAGAGGCAAAGGAGAAAGTATTGCCTGGGGGAAAAGCACTGCACATCCCAGGTGCTGGCAGGTGGTTAACTATCTCCTGGCTTTGTACTGTGCCATCAGGACCAAGTGTGGGAGAGGTTCGTGTGTCATCCATGCCTGGATCATGCTGGGGAGAGGGGGTTGGGTGGGGATTGCCTTCTGAATTTGGAGCCAGTCAGCAAATGCTGGCTGGAAGGTGACTTCTTGCTCTGCCAGCACTGTTCAGCTGCAAATCTGGGGAGCAGCCAGACTTCTGCCCTTCCCTTCTGCACATCTTCATTAGCCAAGGCTCACAGTGGGAGCCCAAGCTACACAGGCTCTGCAAAGGGCATCCCTCTTCCTAACCCAAGCCACTCTGCCAGTGCTGCCTGGATGGCTCCTGCATGGATTCCCTCTGGGCAGGAGGCTCAAGGCCTGTTTCTACAGAGCTTTATTGTTTATGAAAAAAAAATTGATATTTCTTTTTGATTTGTTGGTGGGAACAGCCATCACTGCATGTATAAGTGATGGGTAAGGTGGCATAATCTCACAGACATCATTTCTCTTAATTTTCCATCTTTTCTCACTGTTCATTCTTTTCCTGCTTCCTGTAAGCTGTGCATCAAATAGATTTCCCAAGAGAAAATCCATCAGAATCCCTGGCACAGCTCTGCAAAAAAAAGTGCCATTTCTAGTATGGCCGTGCTCTTTTCTGGTGCCTCCCTGTCTTCAGAGGGTAACGGAGAAATTTCTGAACTCTTAGAAGAGGTTCAAGCCCCTTGGGGTAAATTTGAATCCAGGTGCCAAATCTTTACCTGTTTTTTGTTGTAAGTCTGCACTGGGGATTTTTGTGGTGATTCCTTCCACTCCAAGGTGGTTCCTAGACAGGGAGCACAACCTAAAACTAAATCTCATGACAAGGATCATCGTCCAGATTGCTGTGTATTGTCTTTGCCAACTCAGAGAACCAGTAGCATCTGAGTTAAGGTATGAGGATTTTGGATGTTAGGGATGTGTTACCACTCATCTGTATGCCCTTACTAGGACAGGGAGGCAGCCAGGAGCAGAACAAGGTGTGGGCTTCAGCTTCCAGGGAGATTGAATGGGGTTCAGCAAAGAGCAGGGCAGCCATAGAGATGCCCATCCCAGAATCAGTGGTGTGGGATAGAGCAAGGATTCATTTACTCTCCACTGTGTGCTTCATGTAGCAGAGGGAGGGGGAGTTCCAAGGGGGTCAGGCACCCCAGGGGTCCTCTGGGCCCAGCTGCCATGCCATGCATTTTCAACAGTGCCTGACTCAAAGCTGCCTTTTCAGTGGCTCTGCCCTCGGGAGAGTCATCCTTCTCCTCCACAGGAAACCTTTCCAGCTGGGAGCTTGCTTTGCATGTTCCCCCTCACTGGTAACTGTCACTTCTTCCCTGCCTGCTGGCCTCTGTCACCACCCACTTGTCCCCAGCATCACTTGGACCAGGTCAGTCCTGTCTGGTCATCCCTTTTCCTATCTCCAGGAGCTCTGTGGGACCACTGGACTGTGAGCACATCCTGGGAGTATGCCTGCCTCACTCTAGGAAAAGCAGGGAGGAACTCTGATGTACCATGTGAGTGACCTTTAACAGTAACTCAGGAACAACGTTAAATCGGCTTTTACATAGGGTAAAAGCCCCACACACCCTTAATCTGATTTCTGCACCTTCTGAGCAGGAGATGGATGGCAATGCTGGTATACTCAGCAGGGTGGAGCTTCAATGTCTGATTTATTTTGGGATTCGACCCTAGGAAGTATATTAAACCGGAGCTTTTTTTGGTTTGCTTTTCATTTTGTGCTCATTATCATTTCAGCTTTACCTTCTCCTTCCGTGCCCCGTGGTGACCTGCTGCAGAATCCCATCTGGAGGGTGCGCTGGGATGGGGCTTCGCTGCCTGCCCGGGATGTGCCGCATCAGCGTGGGCCGGTGGAGACACCTTCTGGGGGTCGGCAGAAGTGCTTCAGACGAGCGGGAATGTTTCCTCTTGGGTGAGGACTTCAGGGTGTGCTCCATCGTTTCACCTCCCTCCTTTTCTCACCGTGCTCTTGGCCCCATGGAAGGACAGCAGTGCTGGCAGGCAGGGAACTCGCCAGCCATCCTCTGAGCTTGTTCTCAGGGTTCAGCTTTGGAGATCCAGCTTCCCTCTCCTGCTGCCTTTGCCCTAAGAAGAGGACAGATTGAGAATCTCTCTCTTTCCATGGCTGGAAACCTTCTGCTTGCCTGTCAGGTCCAACCAGGAGCAGCCTGCTGCTCTCAGGTGGTTGTGCTCAACCAGTTCTTTGGCTTCCCACTGCTTCCTAATATTGTTGACCCTTGCAGCTGTACTCTTTGTCTTTTCAAGCTCTCAGCACTTGACCTCATGAAGACATCTTAAAATGGTGGATATCCAGATCCTGGACACAGAGGCAGCTGGAACACATCTCTCTTCCTTTGCTCTCCATTACAGGAGTCAATAGTCATCTGTTTGCAGAGCTGATTTTTCAAGTAGCTGCAAAGACTGTAGTTAGTGCAGATTTCTTTAAATAGCACCTCCAAATTACAGCTGTTGGGGCTTGTTTAATTTTGAACAAAGACTACAAATTGTATTTATGTTAGAGCTACTGATTTGTTCAGAAGGACCTTTGGCATGAGTCTGATGGAGAAGCATTTTTCTGTCTCATAGAGAATCAAGAGCTCACCTGATGCTTATAAATCCCCTGGGTGCTGTGCAAAGCATGAGGAAGGAGAAGATTTAATGGCTTCTGTCATCTGTACAATCAGTACAAGTCAGAATAACCGCAGTAAAGTCAGTGGAGACTACTTCCAGGGTCATAACTTGTCAAGAGAGGGAAGTATGGCTGCCTAAGGATGAATCTGTACAAGGATCTGCTGTGCCAGCCTGCAGTGCTGATTGTGGCTGGCCCTGGTCCAGCTCACCTTGGACCAAGTGGCTGAGGAGCTTTAGCACCTGCACCCAGAAAAATTGGATAAGCTATATCCCATAGGAATACTCTGGGAGAGGCATGAGCCATGTTGGATGAAGCCTAAGGGGGGTCTCAGACCCTTCTCTGACTTTTCTTCTGGAGACTGATGGTACAGTTGTGGTGTGAGGGTTTCAGCAGGAGCTGAGGACTCTCAGTGAACTCAAAAATCAAATCTTGCAAACATCATTGAGCTGTCCATGGCTTGCTCCAAAGTGCCCTTTTAATCTGCATCTGATTGCCTGGAGGAGAAATTCAAAGTGCATCATGTAAGGCCATTTAAATACCTCCTGGGTGTGTGGTCTCTGGTGCTTTGTCCTGGGATCACCTGGAAGAAAGAGTTGGTGCTTTGTTGGGAGGTTGGTTTTCACACAGTGCCCTGGCTGTGCCTAATGGGTGGCCCCTGGGGGCCTGGCCAAGGATGCTGCACATGTGGTGCCATGCTCTAGAGAAGCAGTATCAGGATGACTGAGTGTCCAGGAATTGGTCTTCATGATCCTTGTGGGTCCTTTCCAACTTGGGATGTTCCCTCAAACTCTCGCATTTAATGTGGAAGGGGGGTGGTGGCATCTGGTGCATGTCCTTGGTGTTGGCAGGGAACTCAGGCACTATCATTACCTCTCTGTCCTGATGTTGGTGGCTTTTACACAGCCTGAGCTGGCAGGGTCATGTCATCCCATGTGATTCTTCACAAGTGGTTTGAAGAAGCAGTGTGATTTCCATCTGCTCTATTTTGGGAGGTGGGTGTGGGAAGTGGTGTAAAGCTGTGTCCTGAGCAGGCTCAGAAACCACCACACAGGCTGAGACTTTTTTTTT
>WEIU01011028.1:324431-384220 GCA_013389925.1 Aegithalos caudatus | reverse complement strand
GGAGGGGCGGGGAGAGGTGTTGTGGTGCTGGGGCTCCCTGCGGCCCCGGGGTGGCGGGAGCCGGCCCGTGATGCTTGGGTGGGTCCAGCCGTACACCGGGAGCTGGGCACTGCGGGGGCGGCGGTCACCCCGCGACTCCGGGGTACCGGGGCTGCTGGCCTGGCACTCTGCGGTCCCGCCAGCCCCGGGAAGGGGCTCAGGTGACTCGGTGACCCTGTCGGGGACAGCGCCGTGGGCGGTGCTCGGGCAGGAGGGATCTCTCCCAGACCTACTCCCTGTCTCCCAGCCCCATTCCACCGGGCACTGAAACTTACCCCGAGTGTGTCAGCTCCTGGGTGCCAGCGAGGACCCGCTGGCTCCGGGCGCATCCCAAGAGCCCCTGAGAGAAGGCTCATTCTGACGGTGGGTGCCCGGTGCAGTTGCACAGCTCTGTGCGGGGTGAATACATGAGTGGCATCTCTGTAGGAATTCCTTGGAAATGTGCTGCCTGCTCTGCTGCTACACAGCCAGAGTCATGGTGCCATCCTGCCTCTCCCCTGAGGGCTCACCCAAATTTATCCTGTGCTGGATCCTGGCTAGAGGAGTGGGAAGTGTTACTGTCACCCCTGGCCATCGGGTGTTGCCCTTGGTTCTTCTCGCACAGCTGCTCTTCCAGCAGATCTGGGGCTTTCCTTTTGGAGCATCCCAGGCAAAGATCTGCAGGAACCTTCTGGTGTGGCCATGCCTCTCTGGTGTTGCCTGCCCTGTCTTCACCCTCGCTGTGCTGGTCTGGATGCTGTGCTTGGCCACAGCTTTCCCTGGAAATGACTGTGTCCTTCCTAGGTATGCCTGAAAGCTCAGCTCCTGCAGGAGATCTGAAACATTGCCTCAGGGTGCAGCTCAGCACAGGGCAGGGAGTGATGGTCCAAGCTGGTGGGTGAGTTTTGGGTGGGAGATGTGGCCATGGTGGGCCTGCAAGGGGAGCAGTCAGGCACTCGGGGCAGTCAGTGATGTGGGGATGGAGTTGCTCTGCTGAGAGTTCAGTGAGGTTTGTGGGGTGGGAACTGCCTGCCTCGGACGTGGAGCATGCTGTGTGAGAAGTCAGCAGAGAAAAATGGCACTTGGGACAGGGGTGAGTGTGTGCTCTGGTACAAACCCAACCCAGAGAGCCCCTTCTGCTGGTGTGTTTAGTTTTTTCTCGTTTTCTCTCTTTGTTATAGGAATAATTTATTGTAGGTGGGTTGCAGAGTGGGATTCTTGCAGTGTCCTCGTAACTCCAGCCTCCAGGCTACTTCAGTAACCCCTTTGCTGCATTGTCAGGGGTGATACTCTGTGCCTTACCCGAGCAACTCTGCTCCAGCTTACTCTGCCCCAGGATTAAGGGTTTGTGCTGGCCTCATAGCAACCACAGTCTGCTTTGGGGTCAGGCAGTTCATCTGATCAAGCTGAAAGTACAACTTGGGAAGAGTGTGAGGAGGAAAAAGGCAAGGGCCAACCTCTTCTACAGATTTCACAGGTTTAGTTCATCTAAAACCCTTGAGATTTGTAGGCCCCAGCAGCATCACTTCCATGTCCGTGGCATCAAGCCAGGAGGGACTTGCTGCCTCTTTACTCAGGAGCCTCCTTCTCCTTCAGCTGATAATGCAGGAGCAGCTCCTGCTGCTTGCAGGATCTGATGCTGCACTTCTCCCCTCATTAATTAAATCTTGAGTCCTTTAAACTCTTGAAGGAAGTCTGTAAATTTATTCCTGTTTAAACAAAGCTGCATGTTGTGAAATGCAGGCAGTAAAATGATCACCCCCAACAGTCTCTTGCTCGAGCTCAGTGTGTTTCTCTTTTTGGAGGAGGACTGGAAATGGAGCCATTATCCCTAAAGCAGCAGTCTCTGGATGTGGATCAGGCTGTAACTGTTGGAGAACTTGATGTTAGAGAATGAGGGAGGGGCTGCCTGGTGTTCCCAGGGCAAAAGGGAGCAGCTGCTTTGCACAGAGCAAGCTGAGAGGAGAGCTGGTGTTTGTAATTTTGTCAGGAAAAGTTCATAAACATCTTCTGTAATGGTTTTCCTGGATTATAAAAGAGTGTGACTGGCCAGGGACACTTGTTTAGGAATGCAAGATTCACATAATGCCAAATAAACCCTTTATGGAGTTAGGCAGTGAAAGCTTTTGCACCTATTCTGACAGTTAAGGTATAGATGATTATTTAGGTAGAGTTTTCAAGATGCCTAAGTCTGCATTATGGATAGAAATGCAGGGAAAAAGGAGGAAAAGAGCTCTGCATTGGCCGGGAATCGAACCCGGGCCTCCCGCGTGGCAGGCGAGAATTCTACCACTGAACCACCAATGCTACAGCTGCCTGCACAGCTGCCTGCACAGCTGCCTGCACAGCTGCCTGCACAGCTGCCTGCACAGCTGCCTGTGCCTCCCTGCCTGGCCAAGGGCTCTGCCAACAGGAAACTGAGGGTGGGCAAGCTGGGGCCTGGAAGCAGTTCTGTAGGCAGGAGCAGGGATATGAGTCTCTTCATCCACAGCTTATGTATTAATTATCTCTGGATAATGAGCTGCAAGTTCCTGGGGACAAGCAGGTACTATATATGGAAACTGTTGGCTTTTTGTTAAATCTTGGGCTGTTTAAGAATACATTGAAATACACTGTGAGTAGTAAAGTTAAATATATGGGATATTACCTGAAGCACTCTATGGGTGGCTGGAAGGGTTCAAAACTGTAGCACTGTGTGTAGGCCTGGTGGGCAGGTGTGTTTGGGGGTAAATGACCCTGATAACCTGCCCTGTTGGAGAGGGTGTTTGAAGACCTGGTAACTCCTCTGTAAGCACAGCTGCACTGGGTTGGCCCTTGAGAGCCAACATCCTGGCCTGAGAGTTTGTGACCAGCGTAGGAGGTTGCAGGCTGGAGCAGGAGGAGGGCAGGGAGCTGCTGGTTGATGTGAGTGGGGAGGAAAGGAGAGCTCTGGTTTCACTTTTGGGTTCCTTCAGCATTCCCCATTTCAGTACTGCTTTCTCTGGTGCTTGTTGTGGCTGAAAGTCCCTGTCTCTATCACCAAGCCCCTATACGTTTGTATCAGGCAGAACCTAAACCTCCCTGTGTGCCTCCCACTCCTCTCCCCAGGCTTGTGCGAGAGTTTGTGGCTCAGAACAACACATCCCAGATCAAACACGTGATCCAGATCCTGTCACAGGAGTTTGCACTCTCCCAGCATCCCCACAGCCGGAAAGGGGGACTCATTGGCCTTGCTGCTTGCTCCATTGCCCTGGGCAAGGTAGGTGTGATGGGTTTTTTGGCTTGTGCCGGTTGTGGTGAGAGAACAGCAGCTCCTCCTGGGTCAGTGTGATGGGAAGAGTTGGACTGGTGGCCCCGTAGCTCCCCAGCTCCCTCCCTGCATTGCAGCCTACAACTGCCTTGTGTTGGCGTTTTCCCAGCACACCCAGCCACACCCTGTGGGCCCAGGAGCACTTTCTGGCTGGGATTACATCTTGGCAGCTGCCTAGGCAGGTTTAAGGGCTTCTGTCTCTCTTCAGTCCCCAGCAGTAGGACTAGAATCAGTGGGCTGCATGCTAGTTCATGTCAAAAGAGCTGACGAGAGTTGCAGCCCTTCCATCTCCTGATGTGCACTGCTGACACTGGCCCACACAGAAACCCATCCCTGGCTCCCTCTGCCCTGCAGGCAGGAGATGAGGCAGATGCCCAGCAAACCTTATCGCTTCTCACTGTACCTGAATAACAAAATTCAGTAACAAAATTCAAAATTCATTAGTAAATCCTGCCCAGTATAAGTGCACTAAAGCCATCACAGCCCTGAGTGTTTGCAGTATGTTCCAGGGCAGTGCCATCTCTTCCCACTCTCTATGGCATGGTGCTCAGCTAAGCAGTTCTCCTCGTGCCCCCCAGGACTCTGGGCTGTACCTGAAGGAGCTGATCGAGCCGGTGCTGACGTGTTTCAATGATGCTGACAGTCGACTGCGGTACTACGCCTGTGAGGCTCTCTACAACATTGTCAAGGTGGCCAGGGGCTCTGTCCTCCCACACTTCAATGTGCTCTTTGATGGCCTCAGCAAGGTAATAAGCTTCCTCTTAACCCCCCTGTGCTTTTCGAGGACTAGTCATCCTCATCTCCAAGTCAAACCAAGTTGTCCAAGGTTTTCTTTTCCAAGCAAACTGGTTTACTTTGACCCAGACAGGTCTGAAGGACAGAATCACAGAATATTCTGAGTTGGAAGGGACCCACAAGGATCAGCAAAATGAGCAGTTTCTACACAGTAGCCACTGATACTGTGGGTATGAAGTTGACTGTAAGATACCTTGTTCTCTGTCCTCACCTCCAGGATGTATTCTCCTGCTCCTTGTTGAATGGTATTAGAAAATGAGGCTGAGAGACCTGCTGCAGGCAAGGTGGCTCTGCAGCACTTTGGCTTTGTTGGGTCTGTAGTGTCAAAACTCTGTCTGTGTGTGTCTGCCTTTGCAGATTTTCATGGTAACCTGCATTTCTCTGTTCCTTGAGAGTGTGACTGCTGGCCCATGAAAACCTGCATAGCTGGGGGAGGTGATGTGTGCTTGATCTCCCTCTTAAGGAGTGTCTTAGGAAAATTTTTTGGAGCCTAATGAGAAGTTGGAGATAAAGGGACTTATGTATGTCTGTCCCTGTATTGTCAAAGGAGAGTAACAGTCCTGTGAGCCTACTGGGAGTTGTGCTGCAGAGCAGGGAGCAGGCCTGGGACCCACTGTTGCAATGTCTTTGTTTCTGTCTTTCACAGCTGGCTGCTGATCCTGACCCAAATGTCAAAAGTGGCTCTGAGCTCCTTGATCGCCTCCTCAAGGTAGTTTTGCTCTCCACCTGAGAGTCCTTGGTGCAAGCTGGAGCTGTGTCCTGGCTGGGGACCTGTCAGTCCCCAAGGCTGCAGCTGCTAAAGCCATCCTGCCTCAGTCCTGTGGCTGCTGTCAAAACATTTTCTCTCACTGGCTGCAACCTCTTCAATCAAGGCTCTGGTGGCCTTCTCAGGCAGCTAGATGGAGGGGCTGGTGGGTTATCACAGTGCCGTGTGTGTATTCAGCTCGTGGGAGCTGGTGGAAGCAAGGTTTGAGTCTGAGGGTTGCAGTGCTGTGCTAGACAGCAGGAGGGCTGTTCCTCTGCTCTCCCTCCCTTGCCTAAGGGAGTCATGATGTGAGTGGAGCTGCTGCTGCTTCAGGGTATGGGCTTGGTTCCCGTTCCTGCTCAGCCTGCTGACAGGCTTTTACTGCCACAGACCTCCCAGTTCCTTTTCTGCTGCTGTTCAGAGCTGAGCAGCTTCCTACCAGGTCTTGCCCTTGCTCCTTTTTATCACAGCAGTTAACCCCATCTCCTGCTGCAAACCTTCCTGTTGGGAGATCTGCTCCACTGCACAAGTCTATGCAGCAAAATCCACCAAGCATGTGGAAAGAGCTGTAAAGGGAAGTCAGGGGACTCTCCCAACCCAATCCACGTGGCTAAATCAGAAGTGCTTGCTCGTGTGTGCAACACAGCACTGAGGCATGAATCAGAGAAGCTTCCCATCTTCCTGTTCAGCCAGGCTGGCACACAGCAGGCAAGAGCATCCGTCTCTGGTTCCTGCTCAGCTTTAGTCTCTGCCTGAGGGGCTTGCCAGCTCATTGCCTGGATGAACTGCATGATTCCTTCTCCCCAGGTCTCCTGACTTGCACACTCATGCTTGTCATCTTTTTCCTGTCACATGGCTTAAAAAGACTGGGTTTAGGGTTGCTGCATGGACGCATGCTGGCAGTGATGCTAACACCCTCTGCTTGGGCTCTGCAGGATATCGTGACAGAGAGCAACCAGTTTGACCTGGTAGGCTTCATCCCACTGCTGCGTGAGAGGATTTACTCCAACAACCAGTACGCCCGCCAGTTCATCATATCCTGGGTAGGTACTCGGGTCAGTCTGAACTCCAGGACATTGTGTCCCATCGGCTTCCCATGTACAGGCAAACTGCAGATATCCACAGTGATGTGTGAGCTCAGGAACCTGGATTGATTTGGGCAGGTTTTTAAGTCAGCAGAGTTTTTTTTACCTGCTTCTTTAAAATACCTGCACTCTGTCACCTTGTTGTTGCAGTGGCACAGATATGGTGCTGCACTTCTGCCAACCTGTTCAGGACGTTGCACACCAAGTTACACTTGAACTATTGCTTGTATAAATAGACATACTGTGCTCTAGAGGTTACAGTCTCCCAAGGGACGGTGCTAGGCTCTTTCTGTTATGCTGAGGTGATGGAGAGATGTTGCTCTCCAGGAGGCAAGGGATCTCCACTTGCTCTCTCCTTCCTGTGCAAAGCAGAAGCTCTTGGTGCCTGGCTGGAGCCTGGGGAGATGTGTTCCCCTGTGCTCTCTCTCTCTCAGCCATGCTGTTGCCATCCCAGGTCTGCCTGGATGAGTCTTGGCAGTCATTCTCGATCCCTGCATTGTTTTGCAGAGCTGTGATTGGAAATGTAGCACTGCTGCAGGCTGATTGCTTGCTGTGCTAGTTCAGCTACTTCTCAAAATGGGCAACTCTAAAGTGTCCTCTTTTCCTTCCCCCTATTCCACACAGCTCAACTCTGAATTCCTCAGCATCCTGCCAGATTTGGGCTGGTGATGTTAGTTGGTGTCTTGCAAACTCACTTCTTTCATGTTCCTCCCTGTTCTAGATCTTGGTCTTAGAGTCCGTACCTGATATCAACCTCTTGGATTACCTGCCAGAAATCCTAGATGGACTCTTCCAAATCCTGGGAGACAACAGCAAGGAGATACGGAAAATGTGAGTGTGGGGGCTGCCTGGTTGTGAGGGCTGTGTCATGTTCACTGTTCATACTTCACTTTACTGTTGGTTTTCAGCTCCTGTGTGTAACTGCAGTGAAGCTCCCATGTGTGTAGTAAGAGACAGATTGGCTTGGGCAGTGGATCAAAGTGTCCTTGGCAAGGACCTCCCCCATCCCATGGCCATGGAGGGCACCATATTCTGTACTTGGGGACAAACTGTTTTGGTTTGGTTGAGTTGTTGCCTTCCCAGCACCTGACATCAGAGCCACAGAGGCTCGTGTGTGGTTCTGGGATGGGCAGGAGCTCTCTGAAGAAACCTGCAGTATGAGAGCCTTTCTTGGCAAAGCATCTCCAGGGTGCAGAGGAGAGGCAAGGATTGGGAGCTTTCTCCACAGATACACTGCTGGTCCCAAGACAGAGGCATTTTAAAGCGCAGGAATGTCTGTGTGTTTTCAGGGAGGTCAAAGGATCTTGGTATTTTTTGCTGAGGGAGAGTGGCTGGACTGGTTTTGTAGGGCATAAGTAAGTGGTGAGACTGGCTTGGGTCTGTCCTGCTGCAAAGCCTTTCTGGATGGTCACTATATCTTTTTTTTCCCCATGTCAAGGAACAAACACTGAAAGCTTTGGGTATCACCTGCCCCATTGTTCCTCATCCCAGGCACCTCCATATCCACAGAATCTGGGTGGCTGTGGGGGAGTTGTGGAAGCTGTGGGGGGCTCTGGGCTGCCATCACCTCTGTCCTTGTACTGTGTGCAGTCTCTGCTGTAGGGAAGGGTGAGCTTGTCAGCCTTGTCTTTTGTGCCCCTGCCTCTGTGCAGAGACACTTCTGCTGTGCCACCAGCTTTCTTCCACGTGCACCTGGAGAAGACAGTCTCCATAACTTCTCCATAATTTTTCTGTCTAAGGTGACCTAGCACTGACCAGCTGCTCTGCCTCTCCACAGGTGCGAAGTGGCTCTTGGGGAATTTCTCAAGGAGATCAAGAAGAATCCCTCTAGTGTGAAGTTTGCAGAAATGGCCAATATCCTGGTGATCCACTGCCAGGCAGCAGGTGAGTGCACAGGACCAGGCACTAGCCCCAGCCTCATGGTTTGTGATGCCGACTGTAGGATCAGGCCAGGAGTTTTCCAGCAGCCTGTTCACCAGCTCAGCTGCTTGCCTTTTATTTGTCACTGATTTTTTTTTTTTTTTTTTTTTTTGTTCCACTGAAAGGAGAGAACAGGCAGGTCTCCTGTAGTTGGCACATCTGCTTTTGTACTGCAGATACCTCAGCCACAACACAGGTCTGCATCCTGCAAAATGGAGGGGCCTAAAAAATATTTGGCGCCTGTGTATTTCCAACACTTCTGGGATGATCTCCTTATGGTCTTACTGTAACCTCTGGTGGCACTTGGTGCATAGGTCAGAGAGTTAAGGATGTGTGTGGGTTTTGTGCCAGTGCTGCACTATAGCTCCTGTGGGTCTGCGGAGTAGGCAGTGGCAGAGGGTTACAGCTGCAGCTGGATGTGTTTCCTGGGAAGTATTTTGTTCCTAAGTTCTGCTCATTGTGCTCTTTAAATGTTACTGAATGGGAGTGAGTTTCCTGGGAGATAGAAAAGTATAGATAGACTGAGATTGGTTGCTCTTGATTAAACTAATTCCCAATGAATTTACACTGTTTAAGCTTAAAATCTGATATTGGATCAGCAGAGTGTCGTGGCAGTGGTACCTTTTCCAGAATTTAGGGAGGTTATTAAAACCCCAGCTCTAGGTATGATGCTTGACGCAGACACACAGCTGCAGTGGGTGTGACTGAAGAAATATCCTTATGCATTGGGGAGCTTGACAGAATACTTGTAAATGAGGAGACCTGCATTATGGGTTGAACTGGGTTAGCTGAAGCCTATTGATTGTGTTTAATCTCAAGCTCACTGGACTTTCCAGTCTTACTGATTTCCTCTGGGACCAAACTGTCTCAGATGAGGGTCTCAGGGATGGAGCAGAGCCAGCTCCTTGCTTGCAGGTGGTCCTTGGCCTGTGGAGCCACCATTGCTCCTTTCCCTCACTTTTGCATGTCCCATGTCTTGCAGATGACCTGATCCAGCTGACAGCCATGTGCTGGATGCGGGAGTTCATCCAGCTGGCTGGCCGGGTGATGCTGCCTTACTCCTCAGGGATCCTGACCGCTGTCCTGCCATGTCTCTCCTACGATGATCGCAAGAAGAGTATCCTTGTAACTCAGAGCTGCTCCCATTCCATTCCTGCTACAGCAACCCACAGGCTAGCACCTGTTCCAGTGCCTGTTTCCTGCCCTTGGGGTGCAGGTCCAGGAAAAGTTCTCCCACCAAGTGCTAACGTGCACACTGGCCCTTTGGATGTGAGGGGGCTTGCAGTAGCTGGGCTGGGGAGCTCTGGTGGGGCTGCAGTGGCTTCTCTGTGGCCGGCACCTGCCCGTGTGTGGGACTGCATGTTCCTTACACTGCCTTCACTCAGACATCAAGGAGGTGGCAAACGTGTGCAACCAGAGCCTGATGAAGCTGGTCATCCCAGAGGATGATGAAATGGATGAGGCCAAGCCATCAATGACTATACCAGCAGAGCCCACCTCAGAGGAGTCCCTCTCCAAGCCAGAGGCAGTGACCACCGGTGAGTCCCAGTTGGTCTGGGCCAGTAGAGGTGTAAGGAAGGTCAAGGGAAGTTCTTGAGTTGGTTTGGTGTCCTGAAGCAGCTCAGAGTACATGGCACCTCTGTGCTTTATTTGAAGACCTGTTGCACAGATGATCCTCTGCTGAGACAGACATGAATGTTGCAGGCTGCATAAGAGGGTCATTGCTCTGACCTGCAGCCCAAGTGGTGCTGCATTGCTGTGTGCCCTAGGGAACATTCCCATCCTCCCACCATGCTCCCTTTCAACTTAGTCATGAAGTTGACCTGAAAAAGATAATTTCTAGGCAGACATTATCACCCAAAGAAGAGCTCAGAGAGCTGTGTTAGTTCTGCGAGAGCATCAATACATGCATGTGTATGGTGAGGAAGGATGGAGAAAAGAAAGGTGAAGAATTTTGGATCCTTTCCAGATTCATGGTACTCTCCAAACCATCTGGCAGGTATTGTCCAGGTGCTAAAATTTTCAGAACATAAAAGAGGGAAGTTTGCAACTGAGATAGGAGGGCTGAATTGAAAAGAAACTAAGTGGTCCCCATGAATCAATGCTTGGGAACAGCAGTGGTGTTAGCCCTCCAACATCCCTTGGATGCTGTTGTTCTGGCATGTCTAAACGTTTTCTGGCACAACACGTCTTTACTGTCCAGGTGTGTGAAATATGTGTTAATGTTTAAATCACAAGGCCTCATTTGCGTTCTTCTAAAGCTGCACCTTCAGCCCAGTGCTCTCCTGTAACACGCCCACCACTGGCTTTTGGAAAATCCTGCCGTCAGAGGGAGCAGGAGGATGGGATTAAGACTGAAGGATTTCCCTGTCTGACGGCAGCAGTGAAAGCGGGGAGCTGTGTGGGGGAGCTGCCGGGCAGGGTGTGGTGGCAGCAGGGACAGGGTGGCTGGCAGCGGGGGCGTGGGCCGCAGTTGGGGTGGCGGGAGCAGGCGGCGGGCGCGGGGGCAGCTCTCAGGGCAGCATTGGTGGTTCAGTGGTAGAATTCTCGCCTGCCACGCGGGAGGCCCGGGTTCGATTCCCGGCCAATGCAACATTCCTTTTCCTTCTTTTTCTTTGGTTTCTATCCATAACGCAGACCCAGCCACGTAAAAATATCAGTCTATATGAGCATCTTAGTCTTCAATAAAGGTGCAAAAACTTTCATTACCTAACTCTGTACA
The DNA here is from genome assembly GCA_013389925.1 of Aegithalos caudatus. Classification (NCBI taxonomy): domain Eukaryota; kingdom Metazoa; phylum Chordata; class Aves; order Passeriformes; family Aegithalidae; genus Aegithalos; species Aegithalos caudatus. Next base: position 373,646 of record WEIU01011028.1, on the reverse strand, counting down.
GGTTTTTTTACTTGAAGAGGTAAAACAGAAAAACTTACTGCCGTAGCACAGCAGCAAAAACTCTATTATTCCGTATTTTCCCAAGAATTCAGATAAAATTGTGATGCCTTTCTATGAGAAACTCAGCTCTGTTCCTTGGGTGTGCTGATGTGGTGATGCTGCTTTTGTGAGTAGCGGCTGTTGGCACAAGGGGGCACAAAGAGTCAAGTTCATCTTGTCATGCTTTGTCACCATGCTTGTAAGACCCAGTTTTAGCACAGACCAGGGTTTGGAAAGCTGCTTGAGTCACTTGGCTTCAACATAGAGTCAGGCTATGGCCAAGTGGAGATGTACTGAATTGGATTCTACCTTCTATGCATGTGGTATATTTAGGTATTGAAATCAAGAGAGTCAAAGGCAGTTCTGAGCTACTTCTTTGAGAATGGTTGAGACCCATCAGCATGACATGTCTGGGTCTCTGTTACGGAGGAGGGGACCCAGTTTGGGGCAGAGGTCTGAAGCTGTGTCCATCTGCATTTTGCTGGGTAAGTGCAGTTCTGTACCAGCTTGTCTGGCAGCAGAGAAGGGCTTGACAAGGAGTAAAATGCTCACTGCAGGCAGAAGGGACCCCTTGGGTCCCTGGACCCTCAGACAGTGGCTGGTGATGTCTTTGTAGAAGGTCATGCAGCTCTCCAGCCTCCCAGTCCTGCTGTCTACCTTCCCCCTCACCCCACTAGCTATGTTTCCTGTTTTTCTGCCCTCAGGTTCTCTGGATGCATCTGGTGACTCCAGCAACAGTGGTGTCTTCACAGTAGCCAGGTAGGGTCTGTTTGTTGCTTCAGAGGGGCTTGGGAAGGGAAGGCTCCTTGGAGTACTGACAATGACTGACAGATGCTGGGCTGGGAGGCAGTTGGGATCTCTTGGGTCCCAACAGGGTAGATGACTGGGGATGCTCTAGGAGCTGACTGCTTCTCTCTGATGTATTTGCACCAAAATGTCTTGACTTTATGATGAACTGAGGTGTTTCTTCCCTGAAGAGACTGACCCTGTTCCATGCTGCTGTCTTGGCAGCCTACCACAGCACAGGTCTATGGGGCTGGACCTAGGGCTGCACAGGTCTTGGCCTCCTGCCAGCCTTTTGTGGCATTTGTCAGCCCTGCACCAGTTCTGTGCCAGCACAATCTCTCCTGCAAATACCTTTCTTCCCATCCAGCTATCTAAATTGGGGGACAAATCCATCTATTCTAATAGCTTTCCTTTCCTCCTGCTGCCTGCAGTTCCTTTACTCAGAGGTAGTGATTTCCAACACTTTCATTATGCTGATGCTTATTTTTATTTGTTGTGATCCCCAAAATAGGATGCCTTGCTTTAGCTGCATCCTACCAGCGTGATGCCCATCACAGTACGTCCCAGAGCAGTGCAAGCATCAGCTTTTCAGGTTGATGGTCTGTACTGTATGTTCCTTTTTTGCATTTCTGCACAGCCCAGCTACTCCTTGGTCTTAATGATGCCCTTATTTTTTTTGTCTCTTTGAAGTACAGGTCATTTCATTTGCACCTAAATGTTGGTTTATGGCGGTTAAATTATTTTCCATGGCTTCTTTGTGGTTGCTGTGTCCTGACCCTGCTCAACCCTTGAAGTTTAGCAAGTGCAGAAGTGGATATGCATAGGGCTGAAATGGGGAACTGGGTAGGGAAAGAAAAGGAGGAATTGAGTCAGGAGGACAAGTGATAGCCATGGCTCTGTGCTGAAGATCTTACATGTGAGGGAGAGAGGGAGTGAAAACTGAAGAAGGACAGAAGCAAGGAGAGCTGGGATGACTTGTCCAGTGTCACTGAGAGCTGGAAGAATAACAGCTACTTTAGCTGAAATGTTCTGTCAGCAACTTAAGCACCAGGGAAAACCATCTGGGAGAGAAGGCAAGACCCTCCATACCTCTAAAAGACCTGGTTTTGCAGAGCTCTCCTAAGCCCTTTTCAACAAGAAACTCCAGGCTTTACCATGGGGTTTACCTGTCCTGTGTGACACCTCAGTTTCTCCAGTGTTGGGACCTGAAACATTTTCACCGGGGTGTTTGTTGTGGGGGTCTGACATGGGCTTGGGGGTAGGGCTGTAGGTGGGAGCCCTGGACATGTGCCTGGTGCTCCATCCATCCCTCAGGCTGTCTGGCTTGGCGCTGGGGCGGGAGGAAGGCGGGAGCTGGCACTCCTGGCTGTTAGCAGCCATAACTCACACCGGGGAGCAGCAGCTGCCAGCATGCTGAGTGCCCACTGGGTGTCAAGGCAGGACCGCAGGAAGCCTTTGCAGTGCTGGGAAAAGCTGGAAAGCCTGCAAAGAGAGGAAGTTGCAGCTGCCTTTTAAGATGAAGTCACTCTTTGCTTCTGTTTTTGTTCATTCCCCCCCACCCCCCTCCCCTCCACTTCCCCCAGCCTCCCCCAGCGAGCAAGTGATGGAGCATGGCCCAGAGCCAAGCATGCAGCTCTCACGCCCCCTTCCCCTGCCCTCCCCAGCTGGCTGCAGAGGGACAGTGCTGCAGCAGCAGGGAAGGGAGAACCTTGGTCCGTGGGGGCAGAGGAGATCATAGCCTGGTGTCTGCAGAGGGCCATGTTTTGGGAAGATGCCATCCAAGAAGATGACAAGGCCTGAATGCTCAATACATGGATGCTGGGCACATTCCTGTGGCCAAAAGCTGACACATGCAACCCCCATGCTCCTACAATCCACTCCCAAATGCTTCCCAAGTATTTGTCAGCTTTACTTGGAGGGAGTATCCTGGTGGCATCCACTAGGAAATGGAGACCATGTCTATGCCAAGACAGAATCTGGCGGCTGGGAGAGCCTGGCTACGCAGGGCTGGAGGGGTTTTGGGGTTCCCCATCCAGATGGGGGGCCCCACTTCTATCTTCTACAAAAACTGTCACTGGAAGTGGACCAGAACCACGTTTCAAAGGCACTGAATCCTCATGGCGTGGCTAAGCATGCTGCTGCTGTTTTAGCTGGTGTGAGCCTGGATCAGGATGGGGAGGTGGAAGCATGGCTGCTGGAGCAGAGCCCGGGCTTCCTTCCGTCGGTCTGAGCTGCCACAGGAGAAGATCCAGATGTCTGTCCTGCATCAGTGGACCGAAACAGCTGGAAAGTGATTTTTAGGCTCTTAAAACTGCATTGGTGTTTCAAAACAAGACCTGGACAGTTTGAGACAACTTCCTGATGGTGCTCCTGGGCAGGTCGGGCACAGCTGGAAGTAGTCAGTGTTAGGCTGTCTCCATGATGGGACAAGGCTGATGGGTTCACAGTCCCACAGCAAACTAGATAAGGGACATGAAATCTCCAAGAAGAGCCTTCCTGGTACTTCCTGATGCAAGGAAGGCTTCATGCCTTAGGTGGTGGTCAGCAACACATGGATGTGTAAAGTTGTGTGTTGCTCTGCAGAAAGGGCAAGTGGCTGCCACGTGGCTTAAGCCTGCCTTGGAATCCCATTCTCTAGAAGCTTGTCTTGCACAGCTTTTAGGTCCAGGGTGGCTCTTCCTGGCCCTTCTCTCCAGCCTGGAGTGGGGAGATGGCTTCCCTTTCCTGCTCCCACTTCATGCTTGGGTAGGTGAGCTGGAGGGGAACCTCAGGCACACTGCCCCAGCCCTTGTCACAGTGATCTACAGCTTGTTGGGCTGGATGCCTCTGCCTAGACCTTGGCCTCATCGCTTCCCTGGGAGATCTTGGAAACTGCAGAAGGAAGCCGAGAGCACTGAAATGAGAGCGATGAAGGACTAGAAAGTGACAGCTTGTGGGACCAATAGCAGAGAGGAGCTATTTACCTCCTGGCCACTGGCTTGAGCCCGTTGAGCAGCACAGCTGCCAGCCTCTATGGGAGCTGCCCTTGTGACTTGGACCACAATGAAAGAACCCTCGGCAAGGCCATTTTGCTGGGCTTGCCTAAAGGCTAGAGCCTGGCCTGGACCTTAACCTTGTCTGAAAATGGGGTCAGGAAAGCAGCTGGGCCAGGCAGGAGGCCAGGAGAAAGATGACAGCTCAGGCATTGGCAGAGAAAAGGCGGCTGCTGAGGAGAGAGATGGCAGAAGCCCTTGAAGAAAGGGGAGAAGTGAGAAAATTGGTTGATAAAGGTCGTGGAGTGAAGAACATTACTGTGGGTTGAATGTAGTGGGAAAGTAAGGTCAGTTCCCATGCTGGAGGGTGCTTTCTGAGATGGGGGGATGTGCTGGGGAATGGGTGTTCTACCCCACCACTGAGCTTGAGCAAAGACTGCCAGTATGCAGAGGTGAGAGCCTGGCACAGCCCCCATCATTGCTCAGTTTGCCCTAAAAACATGTTCTCACTGTCACAGGCGAACAGCGGGGGCGGTGCCAGGGCCACGCTCATGCTCCGGAGGAGAATCTGGGGTAGTGGGTTAGATGGAAGTGATTGCATGTGACATCTGCCCTGCCACAGATGCCGGCGCTGGGAGCCGGCGTGGCAGGCCCAGAGGATCACATTAACGCAATGCCATTACTGCTGCTCCCGCCCCCTCCTGCCTGGGGATTAGGGAGAGCCAGGCCGAGCTGCGAGCCCGGCTCTGGAGCTGCAGCAGCGCTCAGCTGCTGCCATAACCCCTGGAAAGGGGGGAGCCCATGGTAGTCTGGTGCTACTCTATCCCAGAGGATTGGTGAGAGGTTTTTAGCCCAATTTCCGTGTTCATCAGGCATTTTTCAAATGTTCATCAGACCTCTCACCTATCATGGTGGTGCCTGGGTTTTGTGCTGAATAAAGGATCTGCTTCTCCACCAGCAACCCCCCTAAAGGATTTATCTCAGCAGCTGTGGACAGAGGGCAGCCTGTGAGGAGCTTTTCCCAGCTGCAGTTCCCACAGTGGGAGCTGAGCCCAGTGGAGCCACAGGGCAGTGGTACACAGTGTGGCTGGGGGCTGCCTGGCTCCAGGTCAGACCGGTGTTCCCAGCCATCTCCTGGGGTCCACTCAGGTGGATTTTGGCTTGGGCCACCCAGGCTCTACCCAGGTACTGCATCACGAGCAGTGATGGAAAAGGGGTTTTCACAAATGATTTTGGCAGAAACCAGATTGGAAATTGCTTGTAGAAGCAAGTTTCTATTGTGCTGTTATAAGTACAGCATCAGCAGACAACAGTGCTGTGGCAACCCGTGGCACCCTGCTTCCTGCTCACTTACCTCACAGCAGCATGGAGCTGGTGGGATGTGACAGTGTCAAACTGCCCAGCTCCAGGCACCAATTCTTGTGCTGTCCTTTTGGCCTCTTGCCTCTGAAAACATGCATTACCCTGAGGTTTCTTTTTCTCCATCCTGTGCAGGCAATGCGTGTATTTGGCGTGGAGGTGTTACCAGGTCAAGGTTCCATTCTTCTCTTCCACCTGAAGCCCTGTACTGGGAACATGGCAGGTTATGCAGCTGCCATGGGAGATGGTTTGGAGGAAAACCAAATACAGTGTTCATTCAGCCTGGCTTAAATGAACTGCAGTGCTGCTCCTTTGGACATCTCCCCCATGCTCTGGGTCCCTCCTTCTCCTCAGTTCTGTGTGTCTGAGCATTTGGCCCTTGGCTGTTGTTTTCAACATCAAAGTGAAATGCAATTTGCAGCCCCCAGCATCTGTTACGTGAGGCAGATCAAGCAGTCAGATCCCTGCAGGGCTCTGAGGGGCTGCAGCCTCTTCGTCTCGCCCTTACAATGTGTGTCCTGGGGAAGATCAAATCCTATTAAGCCACAGCTCTACTTGCAAATTATACCGTGAGAAATCTGCCCCTGAGGATTTCTTATCAAACAAGATGCATGGCAGCTCTGTGCACACTGGAAAAATCGGCAAGAGCCTGGTCCAGCCTTGAATAATTCAGTAGCTTGGGTATGAGAGGCATGACATGGCTCTTGAGTGCAGCCTCCACTTGGTGGTCTTCTCCATCATGGTGGTTCTAACCATCATCTCTCCTTTAATGAGTCTCCTGTGACAGATACTTCCCATATTCTTGCTGTCAAGGAGGTGGGAAACCATCAGGTAGATTTCAGGATCACAATCAAGACATAAAATTCTATATTGTGATGACTTCTGTGTTGGGATCACCTGTCCCAATGCAGGTCCCAGCTATCTGAGAGAAAAACTGGGGGACCAAGAGCTAAGAGTCTGCAGCAACTGTCAATTTCTAACAGAGACAATGTCCTGGCAAATGAAGGGAGTTACTTCCCTTCATCTCTTGTTCATGATGAAGGGTTATCCTGATCTTTTGGGATGTCTTTTGGGAAGCAAGATGAACATCTCAAGGCAGGGTTGTAGCAGAGAGCTGCATCCCAAACTCACTGCCAGACAGGGCACCACCATCTGCAGTTCTCAACACAAGTCAGCAGGATCCTGGATGCCTTCATCAGTTTGGAGTTTGAGTTAATGGGTTAATGGTCTCTGAAGCTGTTTGGGCTGGTCAACCTTGAGGTGGATTCTGAGTGCATTTTATGGATCTCTAATTTTTGAACCCCAAATCTGGCAACTGCACTATGGACCAGTTTCTCACACAGCCATGCTACTGTTTTCTTTTAGAGTGTTGCCTTCCCACACATAGGTATCAGCTGTTTTGGGAAAAATGGTAACTCTTAAAGCACCAAAGATTTCTGTTGCTTCCAAAGCATTATAAAAAAGGAGAGTGACTATTTACATAGGTAGATAGTAATGGGACAAGGGGGACCAGTTTTGAACTAGGAGAGATTTAGATTAGATGTTAGGAAGAAACTCTTTACTCTTTACGATGGTGAGGCACTGGCATAGGTTTTACAGAGAAGTTGTGGATGGCCCATTTCTGGAAATATTGAAGGCCTGGCTGGACTAGCAACCTGATCTAGTGAGGGTTTGAGCTGAGGTGTTTGATGCAGCCTCTGGAGTGTTGTACACTTCCCCACCATGGGAGGAAAGAGTTGGATGTTACAACACTGAACCAGCCTCTCCTCTTTCCATGCAGCTGTGAGAGGATACAGGTGACCCTGAACCTGGATGGAATAGTTCAGGTGCTGGACTACCACCTTAGTGATACATCCATTGGGATGATGACCAGAATTGCAGTCCTGAAGTGGCTTTACCACTTGTACATCAAGACTCCTCGTAAGGTAAGTTGGGGACTCAGCATTGAACTAAGCTTGTCAGGTCACAACCTGTTCCATTGCCTTGATAGCACTGCAAATTGTAATTGTCTCAGTAGTTTTGCAAATATGTGTCCACCTGCCTTTTCTGAGAAGGCTTTAGCTGCCAGATACCCCATAGCTTGAGGAAGAAGAGCTCTCCAGCTCAGATGGAAAGTGCTGGTGAAGCTCCTGGCAGCCTCCCTCAGGGCAAGTGTCCTGTGGCTGGGCATGACCAGGCCTGTAGGACTGATGCCATCCATCCTTCTGCTTCCAGATGTTCCGACACACCGACAGCCTCTTCCCCATCTTGCTGCGGACCCTCTCAGATGAGTCAGATGAGGTAGGTGCTGCAGAAAAAGTCCTGGAAGCTTACTGTCTCCACATCTAGCTGGGCTTTGGGTTTTTTGGTGGAACTGAGGTATTTTGTGAGGCTTGGCCAGTGTTGGCACTGAAGGGTTTTACCTGTTGGCCAAACTGAGGAAGACCCAATGCAGAGCCTGCAGGTACTTACCCACCTGAAAATCCTGCTCTCTTGGTGGTTCTCTGATATATAAACATTGTTCTCCATCTCTGAGAGTTGATCCTTCAAAGCCAGCTCCTAAGAATCCTTTTTGCCTGCCTGGAAAAGCTTATGGGATTTCACTCATGGGACTGGGGTCATGGTAAGATCCTTACTAAGTGGGAATTCAGGTGTCTTGCAACAACCTCTGTAAATTGCAAGGTGTGTTCAAGCTGATGCTGCCAAATCCATATTCATGAGGTGTTTAAGCAGTACCCACTGCTTGGAAGGCAACAGCAGCCTTGTCTGGCAGGGCTGCAGGAGGTGCCCAGTGGCATCAGGTTGGCTGGGAACCACTCAGCTGGAAGTGAGCAAAGATAATCAGGCAGCAAACTGAGCCAGCTTGCTCTCCTGTTGCTCTTCATCTCCCATCTCCCAAGGTATTGCAACATTTTCCTGTTTCCTTTACTTGCTTCTTCACCCTTCTTCTCTAGTTTCAGTCATCTCAATTTTGGTGTGGTTGTTGTCTTACCCCTCTCTAAATTGTTCCATGGAGTATTTTAGTGCTGGGGTTGGAGGCCAGCAGCATGGCCCACAGCTGGCCCAGACACTGGTAGAGCTTCCACCATCAGCTGGATCCTCTTGCCTGGATCTACAAATGATCCTGGCTGGTTTCTCATCGCAGACCTTCCTCATGGAATAAAAATCACAGGCTATGCTGTGCTTTACATGCTCAGAACACCAAACCCCAATCCTGCATTAATTCCCATGTGTGAGGGGGTCGTTAAAGAGAGGAGGGAAGGGAATGAGCAAGTGAGGGAATGACTTGCAAAGGCAAGCAACTGCCTGGCCATTTTCCATCCCCTGCTGCTTACAATGCAAACCTTTCCAAAAGAGTCCCCAAGCACACATCTGCCTTTGCAACGCTCTAGAAAGCCTGCATCTTGCAGATAGTCTCTCCAGCTTGGCAGGAGATCTCAGTGAGTCATGTTGCAATTACACTGCTTATTAATATTTGAAAAAAACAGTGAAGAAAGGACCCTGGTGATGCATTTCCTCCATGTGACATAACTGGGAATGGCTCAAAAGTAATTTTAAGCTGATTTATTTAATCCTGGCTTCTATTTATTTAAATGTTTGGAGGTGGCTTTTTTTTTTTCCTAAAGGAAATCCATAGACGAGTCAATCCATTAAACACCACCACTCAGCTGGCTGTCAACCAGATTTGCTGCTTTCTGCAGAGGAAATAGAAATGACTGAAATAGTAGGGGGTTTTGAGCTGGACATTTTTGGGAATGATGAGGACACTGAGCTAACTAACCTGCTGTGTCAGTGCCTGTTAGGAAAGGGGATGTGGGGTGCTGGCTTTGCCAGTGCAATATTTGTGTGCACAGTCATATTGTCCCACATCACCTGCAGACTGTGACTCCCCCCCAGGGGGATCCAGATGCTCCTGGATAACAGCCTGGGGATTACCTGGTCAGCATGAGGGCCTATGTGAGCTACACATCAGCTCTGATGAGGAAGCATCTCCCTTCTCTTTCCAGATAGGGCTGTGCACATTGTGTGGTGTAGCACGAGGTGTACACACATCTTCAGAGGGGTTTTGTGCTCTTTATCCTGTGATGCTGCCCTCCCCAAGGAAACCTGCTGGGCAGCAGTCTCATTATTCCCAGCAAGGCTGAACATCCTTCTCTAGTGCCTAGAGTTCCCCTAGTCCCTTTACATAGTTTGGAGGCTATCTGTCACTCTGCTGATGTGCCCTGGAGCAGCTGTTTGTCACCAGCTCATCACCAAAGGACAATCTGGCTTTGGAGGGTCAGTGCTAGTCTGTGCATCAGTCTGAAAGACTGTACTCAGGCACCTGATTTTTAAGGTCTTGTCTTGCTGAGCTGCTCTCAGTGTCTCTCTGCACTTGCCATAAATAATCCAGCCCAAAGCAAAGAAAGACTCACACTGTACGGTGCCAGATCCATGCCCCTAAAGTTCTCATGCCAGTTTTTGTCATTCAAGTAGCACAGGGTGTTGCACCACCTCCTCTGTGCTGAACAGGGTCCAGTATCTCATGATGCATCTGCAGTGTCCTGAGTCATCTCTGCCATCTCTCCTATTCCAGTTCCTACCCAATTCTCCTGTGCCAGTGAAGAAATGGTCAAGAGATCTAGTTAAGATTCACAAAGGCATCACAGAGAAGTTGGAGCAAAGCTGAAGCAGGCAGTTGCCTTTGATATGTAGACAAGTCAGGATCCAGGATTCCTGGCTGTCAGATGCTGTGCTGCTGCACTGCGTCACCTCATGCTGTTTCCTGTGCTTCCCTGACAAGAGTGTTCCATCCTGCGTTTGAGACCTGGTTTTGAAGGCAATCTATAAAAGCCCTGCTTAAAATTTGATGTGCTTGAAAACTTCCTTACAAGATGTAACCGGATCCTGCTGGGAGTGGGTTTTTCTGCACTGTCTGCTTGGTTCATCTGTAGGAGTCTTGCTGCCCTGGTTGAAAAACTGACGTTAGGAAAGATGAAAAGTTCGGAAATGCTGTTTGGGAGCAGCGAGTGACCTTTCCACCTGCAGGCTTAAGGCACCACTGCTCATAGGCACTGCTGGACAGAAAACATGTTCTTCAAATTTCTTCCTTCTGCAAGTTTATGGTGCAAAGGCAGCTTTGGATGAAGTCTTTCAGTTCCCTGGATTCTGAATGGAGCTGAAGTGAACACAACAGGAGCTGAGGCATCTCCGAGAAAACTGTGAAGCAGTGATGCTACTTGGTTTCTTTCTTTGCTTTGTTTTCCTTTTCCAGCTCCAAAATTGAGTGGTTTCTTTATAGCTGAACATGTTCCTGTTTGCTTATCTGCTCCCCTCAATCTTGTTGGGAGTTGAAAGTTGTGTTGGGACTTTTGTCTGAGTCATGCAGGAATGACGCATGAGGTGGAGCTGGTGTCTGATGTGAAGCAGGATAGACTCTGGCTTCCTCAACTCTGCTAACGTGAAAACCTGCTGTTTTTGCAGTGGCTGGCCAAGGCTTTGAGTACAGAAATACTTCTTTCAGAAGTCTTCTCAAGAGCTGATGGCTCTAGAGAGAGTGAACTGAGCCTCAGCTGCTCTTTGGAGGGCAGGTGTAGATGAGTTACTAAGAAGAAATTCTTCCATGTGAGGATGATGAGACACTGGCACAGGTTGCCTAGATGAGCTGTGGCTGCCCCATCCATGGAAATGTTCAGGTTGGATGGGGCTCAAAGCAACCTTATGTAGCAGAAGGTATCCCTGCCCATGGCAGGGGGGTTGGAATATTTAGATGATCTTTAAAGATCCTTTCCAACCCAAACCATTATGTGATTCTGATGTATTTGAACCTCTACATGACCCTCAAGCCAGCTTCCTACAAGTAGCTGAAACATTCTGCCCTCTCTTGGGTTTCTAGTGTTAAACTAGAAGAAAAGAAAACCCTGGGATGGTGGTATACTGACAGTCATTTTTTTCCTTTGCATGTCCTGCTGCAGTGACCCACTGCAGGGTTTCAAAGCCAGGTCTCTGCCGTGCTCTGAGCTCTGCGGTCGCACTAAATCCTGGCAAACTTCTCCTATCGCACCCAATTCCAGTACAATGAAGCTGAACAAAGGCTTGTGCCAAAGAAAATAGCTGTCTCAGTGTGGCTTGGTTTGCAGCTTTGCTCTGTTGGGTTTAAAGCCATTGGCCTCCAGCTTCTGGCATTTCATCTGCCACAGCCAAAATATTGTGTCCTGATGCAAAGCTGAGGGTGTAAGCTAAAGACTGCAAAGGGGAGAACTGTAATACATGTATGCCTGGCTTTATTCAAACTTTCTTTGGTGGTAAAGCTTCTCCAGAGGGAGACTCCAAGCTGTGAGGTACTGAAGCAAGGGAGTGACTGGTTTTCAAGAGGGAAGGTACCCTGAAGGTGAGCTTGGGACTGAAATGGGGTATAGGGCAGTGTGTCTGATTCCAGTTGGGTAGTGGAAAATGCAGTTAGTCTGGTTTGCCATAAGTGGAAGCAGCCTGTAAGCAGAAGTGGGGTGATGCTTTCCCAGAGGACTCAAGACCACCTGGTTGAACAATCTGTGTGCTGCATCCTGCAGAAATAGGAAGTTTCTTTGTGGGGAGTATGATCCATAGGGAGCTTCTTGGCTTAGCCCCAGTGTCAGACCACAATTTCCTAACTTACATATGCATATACAGTTTATACATACAATGAACAAGTGGGGTAAACTGGCAATCTGGGCTTGAGGTGGTGCTTGTAGCATTCCTGGGTGAAGTTATGGAGCAGACTAAAACCACAGAAAACCTGTCTGACATGGAGGACAGGCAATCTCTGTCCTGGGAAGCTGACTCAGAGAGGGTCTAGGGTGGGCTGGAGATGTAGGATGGTGAGTTGGCCTTTGGGTGCCTGGTTCCCCCTTGTCCAGAGGGAGGTGGGGGGTGGGAGACAGCAAATAAAAGCAAACCCTTTGCCTGTCATAAACTTTGGGACAGTGGGTGTTGAATTTGAAGGGTTTGCAGGCATCCAGCCTCCCGTAGCATGGGCCTGCGGGGATAGTCCAGGGCTGTTCCAGCCCTATCCCACCAGCTGGACCGGTGTTGCCTCCTTCCCTGCCCTTCAATGCATGAAGAAATAACACTTGTGGCACTTGGACATGGCTTGGTTCTGAGCATGGTGTTTGGACTAAGTGATCTTAGATTATTTTTTTTTTAACCTTAAGGATTCCATGACTCAATGATCTTTGTGGGTCTCTTCCATCTCAGCATATTCTGGGATTCTGTGAAATACCTTCTTGGCATCCTGCCCTGACTGGCATCAGGTGGCCCGTTAAGATCCCCGTGTGCTAATTAAACACATTTAAAGAGGTGCTCTGAGCTGTGACAGTGCTGGGTGCTGCAGGCCTGGCCCTCACACTCCCAGCAGCAGGGACAGTGAGCGATTTAGAAAAACAGGAGGGTGGGCAGGGAGTTTTCAGGTTCCAGCTTATTTTGGGATGGCTGTAGCTCTATTACAAGTGCCTTCCTCCAACGCCAGCTGTATTTGCTGGTGCTGTGAGCATGTGTCAGCCTGACCTGGCAGGATTTGCCCTGGGGAGGAGAAGAGAAGCCCCCAGGCCTTGTGCCTTCCCTCTGCTCTCCATCCTCTCCTGGGAAGGCAAAAAAAGTAGATCTTGGCAAGATTAGAGGATTGCTGTGTCAAGGACCTGAAAAGAGGTTTGGTTAAATTGGTGTGGGAAGATTAATGGTGGGTTTTCTTTTCTTTTTCTGTCTTTAAAGCTGGTGGAGGCAGGGAGGATGCAAGTTTGCTTTTCACACTGTGTGTCTGGGGCTCGGCCAGCCTCAGTCTGTGTCTCTCCTGGCTCCAGGACTGCCTGCCCATGCTCACCTCCTTCCCTGGCTACAGCTAAAAGCATTGGAAGGGGGAAAAACATAAAACAAATGGGGCTGCATTTATGTTGTGTAGAAGGAGGAAGCACCTAGCAGCATCTTTGGCTTTTCCTTGTTGCCACTGTGTCTCTCCACCTGCGTTGCCCATCCTGGAAATGCCATGGGGTGTTCCCCAGCCTCCTGAGTTTTGGGGCCCCTTTGAAATGCTTTGCAGCCCTTAATGTTCTTGTTTTCTGTCTTGGTAGTATCTTGCTTCAGCTGAATTCCCATCTTCTCCTTGGCAAGAATGACCTGATGTTGAGTGCCCCATTTCATTGCCCAGGGAATATGAGCTGTCCACTAGGACATCCAAGGCCACCCAGGAGCATCTCCCTGCTGCACACACGCATTTTAATTTATTCCTTTTTTTCCCAGCTTATCTGTCAATACCAGCAAGGACGACACCTTGAGGAACCAGTCCATATCCTTGCCACTGCATGTGTCCCAGGAGCTGCTGCTGCAGCCTGCTCTGTTGTCCTGGTAGTCATCATGTGCTGTGGGATGCTAACTCTCACTCCAAGGGGTCTGCAGCACATTTGGGGTCACCTCCCCTTCCTCTGCCTTGGGTTGGGGCCAAGCCCAGTGTTGTGACGAGGGGCAAATGTGCCCCCTCTCCCAGGAGCACCAAGGCAGGGCTTTGCATGCACAGGGAGGTGCATCCCATCCGGCACACACCATCCGAGGGCTGCTTCCCCCTGTGCTGCTGCCAGCAGAGCTGCTCTCGGCTCCATTCAACCAGAACAAGCGGCAAATTAACCTGACCTAGATCTGGAGAAGCTGACAGTTGTGTTTGCCCTCAAAATTCATGCTCTGGAGGCAATGCAGGGAGAAATCTTGCCTATTCTCAGAGAGGAGAAATAGCTGCTTATTTATAACTGTCTGAAAACCTGCTTCTCATTCCCTGGCCACCCAGAGCTCATCCTCTTCCATGCTGCTCTTCATCCCTGTGCTGGAAATGGCTTAAGACACTGGACAGGTCTCCCCATCCATCATGATGCTGCTTTTCCTGCTCCTTCCTATTTACACTAACCAGGCACACATTTGCCCAGAGCAGGGCACACTGTCCTACATCTCATCACCACTGAGAAACCTTCCCAGAAATCCCCTCCGGATCAGGAAAACGCCCTTGGGAATTGATCCTCCAGGCTGGCTGTCAGGATCATACCTTCACCTGGCATCTGGGAAGGGCTCTGGCCCTCGTGCTCCAGCGCTGTCAGGTCCAGCCTCTGGGCTCCTGACGGATGGGACCAGCTCGCTCCTGGCGCAGCCAGTCGTTGCCATGGCAATGGCAGGATATTGCTTTCTTACAGCCTCCTGGCTCGCACAAAGCCAGCCGCCAGCTCCAGCTTTGCTTAGCACAGGGATGTGCAGTGCATACCAAGCACTCCTGCCTTTCCTCTGTCCCCAGCTGGGAACCCTCTCCGGAGCATGCGGGGAAGAAGCAGCGGGAGCTGGAGCTTCCTGCCTCTTTCCCACGGCTGGAAAACCCCAGGTCTTGGCAGCTGCTTGCTCTTCCTCCCAGTGCTCATGTACCGATCCTGCTTGTTATTTCCTCCATGTTTTTTCAGTTGCAAAATTGAGCCTGTGCTGCTTTTTCCACCTCCTGCCTGTAACCTACACAGAGGGGATACTCCTTGACCTCTCCAAGCTTGAGAGGTCCATGCATATTCTCCAGTGGTGCTGGTCACTGCTGCCCTGGCTATCCTGGCCAGAGCATCCTGAGCTCATGCAGGATCTCAGAGATGGGGCTCATCACACAACTCCGAGAGGCTGGATTAAGGATCTGACCTCAAGTCATGACTCAAAGCTTTGGGAGGCAGCAAGGTTGATTTTTGCCTAGCCTAGGGACTTGGTCATATTTCCTCAAGCCGTGGGAGTTGCTGGTGAAAACTAAGCTGGATGATGTGGCTGGGTGGGGGCACCAGGGCAGCAGTGAGTGCAGCAGGAAGGCAGTCACGAGTGGCTAGGTCATGCTGTACATCAACCACACATGGCTTCAGCTCCTGGCTGTCTCGGGTTTGTCAAAATGCACCACATGAATGAGAGTCCTGGCTCTTGCCTGACTGCCAGCCCTCCTAGCCAAGCCCTGAGTCCCTTTGCCAGTTTCAGCCAACATGACTTGGAAACCTTTACGGATGTTATTTCCCCATTGTGAGAGCCTGAGACCCAAGTTGGTGCCTGTTCAAAGGCTGCAAGTTCAGCTGAGTCACATGATTAGCCACTAGCGAATCTACATAGCCCTTCAGGAGACCAGGCATCCAGTGCTCTGCTCAGGGACATCCTCCACTTGAAACAAAACACAGCCAGAATCACTCTGTGTGAGCCACAGATGCTTGAAATCCAGGCAGGGAGTGAGGACCAAGGTCTTCCCTCTGCCAGAGACCACAGACTCCTCTCCCTGGATGAGGATGAAGGTTGGTGATGGCAGGGTCCTTGCACGCTGGCAGTGAGCTCCCAGCCTTGACAGCATCACAGAGGTGCTGTATTCTTCAGGGACAGCAGTATAAGTTGTTGTCTTTTTTTTTCCTGCCACTGGGAGCTGTGGGTTGAGACTTAATCATGTTTCTAGGCACAGGTTCTCCCCAAACATGCTGGAACCTTGTGGTGCCTGTGGCAGGCTGATTCCTCACCACTGTGTCTATACCATACAGAGCCTAGGCACCACACTGCCTGCTCTGAGGCTGCTGGGGGCCTGAAAATCAGCCTTAATTACAAAAAAATAGCCTCAAAAATGCACTCAGCTTAAGATATCTATGCAAAAAAAAACTCTACAAGCTTCTCTTTCTGATTTTCAAGGGTCGTGTTTTCTAGCATGATTTTTTTTAAAAAGACATAATTGGCTTTTTGTTTTTCCAGGTGGAGGGGTTTTCCAAATTAGCTCAGAAACTAAAATTCCTATATAACTACAGCTCTTCAGAAAGATGCATTGTGAGAATACAGGGAAAGCCTGGGATACTGTGCTGGTGGGCAAAGGGTGGTTGGGACGTGCTCTGCCAGATGTTGAGGAGTAAAGACGTGGCAGTCGACCCTTTTTGGCAGCCTTTTTGCTCTGCACAGCCCTGCTGCACTTAGAGCATCAGGGATGGCTGATGAAACATCTCGACCCAAGGACATTTGAATGAAGGGGGACTCAAAATAGCCTGAGACTTGAGAAGGGTAGAGGACGGAAAAAAAAAAACCCACCCAGTAATAACTTCTCCAGAAATGCTATATATAGACCAATTTGGTGACTTCTGGAAAGAAATAGCTATGAAATCCAAATGGCAGCTCTGCCTTGACGTCCTGAGCTGAGCCTTCCCAGGGATGCTGCTTTGCAGAAGGGAGCTGGCTGGTGTGTGCCCCCAGAACATCCCTGTTCTCTTGCTGGGATTGTCCCAAATCTGTGGTTATGAAGGGAACGCAAAACCCAGACTTCCACGAAGTGGGACAAGGGAAAGCAAACTCTGTTCCTGGTTGTGTAAATTTGGTTTAATTTCATATGCTTCCTTGGGACTCAGAGCAGAAACTGGTGGTTTTTTCTCTTTTGTCTTTCCTGCCCCACCCCTCTGCGAGCATTTGAAATTTCCACTTGGAGTTTTGTAGGTAGCCCTCTTTTTTTATACCTTTCTCAGTGTGCTGAGATTTGCTATTTGCTTCCCACCTCAGCCTCTCTATGTGGATTTGGAAAGGAAAGCTCACCCTGCACCATCCCTCTCTCCACAGGTTATCCTGAAGGACCTGGAATTGCTGGCTGAAATCGCTTCTTCCCCAGCTGGACAGACAGAGGAGGGTCATGGTCCCTCTGATGGCTCCGATGTGCGACCTGGCCCAGTGGAGCTTCATGTCCCAGCCAGGGCTGGCCAGCTGAGCTCCTCCAGTGAGTGCCCCTGTGCCACAGCTCCGTGCCTCCCCACCCCTGGGCTCTCTCCATGTTCCATGGCACCAGTCAGGTTTGCTCAGGCAAAAGGAGAAGCTTCTTTTACAGTGATAAATCAATATCTTCATCCCCACCCAGCACAGTTTGGGGATTGAGTCTGCCATGGTGCCAGACCAGGGTTCTTCTTTTATTTTTACTGTTCTTTCCCCTAGTTCATGTTTTGGGGATTTAGGGCTCAGTTTAGCAGCAGGATGCTCCAGAGCCCAGTGTGGAGAGATGTCATTGTTGTCCTATTTTTTATGGGACCTTGGGTTCCAGCCTCTTTTCTCCTTGTAAAAGCCCTCAGAGCCCTAGAATGAGTGCAGGATGAGATGCTGGCTGCAATCCCAGATCTCCAAAACATCCATAGATCTGCAGAGGGATCCCTGTGCCAGGCTGCTCACATTGGCTCTGAACTGTTGTGTTGCTCTGAGTGTCTGGCAAAACCTCAGGAGAGAGATGAACAGGGACGATCCTATTTTCTGGGAACTTGAGAGATTTTTTAAAAAAAACAACCTTTCATTAATTATCTCAGCACATGGGGAAATTTTTTTCACCTTCCCTTGTCTGTGGTTCATGCTTTACAGTTGCTTGGCTGCTCCTTCTCCTCCTCCACTGCTATTTAAGGGCCTCCCTGTTGTACTCCCCAGGCCAGGTCGTCCCAGCCAAGAGCACATTTCATGTGAGCTTTGGATTGCAACGCGAGCACTGAGCCAAGGCTGCCTCTCCCTGCGCAGGATGCAGCCACAGGGCCTTGCAAAATCACCACCAGAGAGAGAGGCTTTGCTTTCCCATCCCCAGGCTTTGTTGTCTCTGAAGATCCTGGATCACTGGCTCCTCCCTGGTCATAAAAATGTCTGCACCAGCAACCAGCTCAGGTCTTGGGCTGTCCAGGGTGGGATTTTTTGGTTTTTTGCAGCTCTACCTGTTTCCTGCTGGCAGCTTTATCTCCGCAATGGAGAGGTGAGGGCTGCAGAGCTGGTGACCTCCCCAAGCCCTCTGCAAGTCTCATCCATCCTCCCACTGTCAGAAGTGAGACTGCCTAGGTGGAGTGGCTCCTGCAGAGCTGGCCAAGTAGCTGAGGAGCTGCAGTTCAGCTCACACTGATGGTTGTCTGAGGTTTCCTTCCTTCTGGATGATCTAAAAATAGCAGGCTGGATGGCGTGGATCCTAACGACTGCCGTGGCCCCTGTTAGCTATCTGGAAGAGCAACTTGGCTTCACTTACTCAAGTGTAACCTTTAAAAGGAGTCTGGCTCTCCCCTCCTGAAGTAGATCTGCTGGAGCCAGAGCTCCTGTTGTCCTGAGGTGGGACAACTTGCCCCTGCACAGGTCCTACTGGGTTCTGGCTTCCTCATCTATTTTCCTCTTCCCTGTAGTGCACCAGAAAATTGTTTCTTAAGAATTTATTTGTGGCTGAGCTTTGTAGGTCATTGGCTTTTAACCAAAGGCAGATGTTTTTGGGGAGGGAAAAAGAAGCTGGTTCATTGGCCTTGGACATTTATCATGGCCCCAGTCCCGTCTGGCTTTTACCACCCAAGGCTGAGACTACATGGGCTGCTGGGGAGTTCCCCCAGGGAAATTGAGGGTCACAGCTGGGCCAGGACCTTCCTGGATTATGCCAGGAAAATCAGAGGTTCCTGAAAAATACTCCTTTTGTCAGAGGATTGCTTGAAGGGAAGGTTTTTTTGGATCAGGACAATGCCCAGTGGAAATCCCCATGCCTGAGCATGGTCCCGGGTGATGAGAACAAGTGAGCCAAAACTCTACCCTTCCCAGGCAAAAATGAGGTACTGGCACCAAAGAGAGGGCATTCCCCTTTCTGGGCTCACTGGTTTTTGCACTGGGATATATAGGATGGTTCCCTAGGGTGCTGTGGTTCAGACAGTGCTGTATTGGCAGTAGGATGGATGCTGTTGCCCCATTAGAGTGGGGGCTGCAGGGTTCCAGCACTTTTCCCCAGGGTTAAACCTCTCCATTCCCTTCATCCACTTCAGACTGAGTTGCCATTGATGCCTGCAGTGGGAGGAGAGCTGCTGAGCTGTCCCGGCCCCAATCCTCTCATATCCCAGAGGCCCTTCCAAATGTGCAGTTGGTGGCTTTGTAGGTAAACAAGCAAGGTCACCCTTTGAAATCCTTGAGCTCGTGGCAGATTTCCTGCTGTGCTCTGTCTTGGTGCTCCAGGCTTTGCTAGCCAAGCAGTAAGGGCAGGAGTGGAGGTGGAAGGGGCCAGTGCCCCCATGGTCTTCCCCACGCTTCCTCTCTCCCTTTCTTCCCTCGGGATGTGTTTATGCAGTTGTTTCCCTGCCATTGAGTTCGGTTTCCTTCAGATGCTGGTTGATTAGTCAGGAAAGCCGTGTCCCACTTCCGCAGCCCGTTCCCAGCTCCAGTTTTTATTTAGCCGCTTTGTTCTCCGGTTACGTAAGGTCAGCTGCCCTCGACGCCTTCTCCAAGCACAATGAGCTGGGGCCAGCCCGGCTCGGCACTGCCGAGGAGACCCAGCATCTCCTCCCGACCTGCTCCGACTGCCCTGAGAGAGGGTGGCTGCTGTTGGCCTCCAGGAGTATCTCCTTGGTACTTTCTGCCCACTTTTCCAGGGACAAGGGCTGCAGGGCTATGCCTCAGAGCTTCCCAGTCCTTGCCAGTCTGGTCAGTACAATGGGAATCCAGCTGCCCGCTTTGCTTTAGGAGTGTCTTTTCCAAACCTGTAGAAGTTGAGACACGTAGCAAATGACCTGAAAGTGATTGTCAGTGAGGTCAGCAGGTCATGGCAGGTGATTCTGTACCTTTACTCCACTCTGGTGAGACCCATCTGGAAGACTGCATCCAGATCTGGGGTCCTCAGCACAGGAAGGACATGGACCTGTCATAGCAAGCCCAGAGAAGGTCACAGAGATGATCAGAGGCTGGAGCACCTCTACTAAGGAGATAGATTGGAAGTTGAGGTTGTTCAGCCTGGAGAAGGTTCCAGGGAGACCTTAGAGCCTCTTCCAGTGCCTGAAAGAACTCCAGAAAAGCTGGACAGGGACTTTGGACAAAACAAGGAGAGACAGGACAAGGGGGAATGGCTTCAAGCTGAAAAGAGAATAATTTTAGCTTAAGTATTAGAAAGAAAATCTTCATTGTGAGGATGATGAGGCACTGGAAGAGGTTGCCCAGAGAAGTTGTGGAATGCCATCCCTGGAAGTGTTCAAGGCCAGGTTGGATGGGGCTCTGAGCAACCTGGTCTAGTGGGAGGTGTCCCTGCCCATGGCAAGGGGGTTGGACTAAATGGCCTTTAAATGTCACTTCCAACCCAAACCATTCCATGATACCATATGTGGAAGCCTTCCAGCCTGGTCTACAGCTCTGCTCTGCACTAGAGACAAAAGCTTATTCCAAAAGGATGCCAGACCAGCTGCTGCCTTGCACAGGGTAACTCTTGCACACATCTCTTCCTTCCTTTCTGCACAGCTTTGTAAGGTGAAGCAGTTGCAGTCCTTTGTTTCCTATCCAGCTTGGTCCGGTCTCTCCCGCCTGGCTTCCTGCCGGCGGTGGTGGGGACAGTGCTGTACTCTCTGAGCACCTCACGCTATAGGATGTTTACCAGGAGTCTGACTCCATATGTGGATTCACTAATGTGCCTGAGGTCATTGGTTTCCACCAGCAGACCATGGCTATCCCAGGAGTCAGTGAACTACTCTGGAGGAGATGGCTACAAGTCCCTGAGAAATGTAGTCTGTTGAATTCAGTCTTGAAGTATCCCTCCTGGAGAACGTGCAGTGTTCCAGAGTGGAAATACCCTGTGTTAGGGGTTTGCTTTTGACATGTCTTGGGGGGAGGGGGATTTTATTCTCAGTGAGTCAGACCACTCCCTTTTCATTGTCTCTTGCTTCAATTGTGTAATCATAGATCTGCAGAGATGGTAGCATATGACAAGGCCTCACCTCTAGACAGTCTGTAAAGTGTTAGGGCAGCCTCTGCTAACATCAGGTGAAAGTCTGTAGTGTGCAGGAGGAGCCTTTCCATGAAAGGTGGAAAAGAAGGTGGCCTCTTGTCAGATGGCTCAGATTTGCTAAACTGCTATTTCCAGTGTTAGAGGATAAAAGTGAAACCCTTCTTTACTCATCCTCCCCACAAAAGGTAATGAGGCAGCTGACATCATACCACCAACCACTTGCTCTTGAAGGAGACAGTTTCCAAGTTTTTGCAGGATCAGGAGTGTTCGGGGGTGATTTTGCAGCAGGGACCAGAGGAGCCAAACAGGCAAGAGAACGGAGGGCTGTTCCTGAGTGCTCCAAGCTCAGCTGTCTGGTTCCTGATGGTTGGTGTCCGTGGCCTCTCTTTTCCTACTGGCATGAAGCTGTTCAGCAGGGCTGACTGTCAAAAACGTTCTTCTACCTCCTGGGGAGGAGAGGAATTTGAAGGGGAAAGGGTGATATGTTTGTTTTCCTGGATGCAGTGTAATAGTGGAGCTGAGATGCTGTGGAAAACCCCAGGAGAGACCATCCAGATGTAGCGTTAAGTCTCCTGGCGTGCCTCCAGGTATCCATCCCTCCTGAGATGGTCACAGCATACGGCCAGCCAGAAAGCCTGGGGATTCCCAAATAACAGCTGGGATTACTGACTTGTAGTGGTGGACAAAGGAGGAGTTGATGGTGTAGATAAATCACTCCTAGCCAAGCCCTCCCTTGGAATTACTTTGCTGGGCTGCCTCAGTTTCCCCAGGATGTTGTGAGGAATTTGTTGTGTGAGATGAGGAATGAGGTGAAAAGCAAACTAGCAGAATGAATATTGGTATGAAAATGGCCTAGCAAAGCCAATTGCTGCTCATTCCTGCAGGTTGTCTTCCATGTGCTCCACCTTTCCATGCAGGAGCCTCAACCCACTCTAAGCTCACCATGAAGCTTAACCATTCCTGGTTTTCATCTCTTCTGGGTACTTGGTGCTCCTGAGCAATGGCAGAGCTATACCCCTGCTGCATTTTGCTTATTGGTTTACCTTAGCAAAGAAAAATGAGGCAGTAGTGGACTGCTAACCTTCCTAGGAAAACCATCAGGATTATCATTGCCTGCTGCCTTCCTCCAAGGCACCCATGAGCACAGACCCTGCATAAGGTGGGGAGAACCAGAAGCAGCAAAAGCCTCATTTGGCATCAAAATATGTACCCAAACCCATCTGGGACCCCCTTTCTGTCGAGATGCTGAAGTCTCAGGAATTACAAACCCATGGCTCTTTAGCCAGGCAGGAAGGGGAGAAACATCCATGTATGCCCAGGCAAAACCAGGCTGAGCACAGCCCCTGGCCATGCAATTCAGAATTTTGATGGGTTTATTTCCTCAGCAGCATCCTGTGCTCTGGAGAGGGGAGAGTGGAGGTTTTCCAGAGCCCAGCTGAGCTGCCGACATGTTCACATCTGTTTCCAGCTACGCCCTGCGCCGGCTTTCTGGGAGGAGGAGGGGAGGATTTGCCTTTTTTACGGCTCTATTTTTATCCCGCTCCGCAAGGCTTCACCACTCCGTGTTTGCAAAAGCTAAAATTCAAAACATCCTGGGGAAGGCTGCTGGGGGGGGAGACACAGCGCAGATTCCCACGTCGCTGCCCGGGGTTTCGCCGAGCACCATCTGGCAGTGCCGACTCCCACGCCGCTGGCGCTCAGGCGGGTTGAAGGCTCACGGACCAGCTCCGGCTGCCGCCGGGTTTATCCCTGTTGCTCCCAGAGGAGCAGAGGGAGATCATTCTCTGGGCTGAGCTGGAAACATGATGCCTTGGGGAAAGCACTCGGGTGGGAAGGATGCTTGGCCTTGCCAACTCTTAGCTTACCCTCCCTATATCCGAGCTGAAATTGCTTCAATTAGAGATTGCGGTAAATCATTTTAGCTAAACCACCGCAAATACCCTTGTGGGTACTCTTTAACCAGCTTACCCAGCTTTAGCTCGCTTCGGAAAGGAATCAATTCTGCTCCAATCTTATTTCAGTTTGGTTTCAATGGAGTTAAGCAAGTCCACACCGGTTTTAATTAAGACTGGTTTGAAACCAATTATAGTAAATTAATAGAAGTTACATTTTATGCCAGGGTGAAGTTCAGAACTTTGTGGCTGAGATAGGAAAATCCAAGTTCGTGTCGGAGTCTTCCAGGCTCACCCGGAGCAATGTGGGGACACTTTCGATACTGTAAGTCTCGAGACAGCTCAGCCCATCAAGCAGCCAGACAGCCTGAATGTTCCAGGGTGATGTACAATATATATTTATAAGGGCCTTAATATAGATCCCTAATTGCCTGTCTCAGTTGATTTATAGTGTGGCCACGCAAGCGGTGGGAACAGCATGAGCCGCTGGTGAGCACTCAGGGATGCACTGGGGGTTTGCAGACATTCGCTGTGCTCCGCTCGAGCTGGCACCCATGGCTGGGGGAACAGATGTTGGTACTGACTTAGATGATCCAAGAAGCCCGCTTGTGTCCCTGGCTCTACCCCATCTGTGAAGGGAATCCAGGGAAAGGATTTGTTAGCCTGGTGTCCTCGGCTGCAGGAGGTTGGTGTAGTCATTTAAAGGACATGGGATAATGGTGTCAAACTGACAGAGAATATGTTTGGCTTAGATATAAGGAAGAAGTTCTTTATTGTGAGGGTGATGAGTTACTGGCACAGGTTGCCAAGAGAAGCTGTGGTTGCCCCATCCCTGGAAGTGTTCAAGGCCAGATGGGATGCAGCTCTGAGCAACCTGGTCTAGTGGAAGGTGTTCTTGCCCATGGCAAGGGGTTTGGAACTAGATGAGCTTTAAGGTCCCTTCTGTGATTCAATTATAAGGACCCAGGCTGACGTGGACTCAATGCAGCCATAGAGCTTCAATTCCCACATACCTTTCATTGAGTTTCACTGCACTGAGCCCAAAATTCCCATTTGTTCCTATTCTAGTGGATGTCTGGAGTGAGTTTCATCATTCCTCTGAGCAGGATCTTCTTCCAGCTCCCTCCTCCATACCAGATTAAGAAAAAAAAAAAAGGCGGCAGAGCCGTGACGTGCCACCAGCCCCAGCTACGTTAGCAGCAGATCTGGCAGGTTACAGATCTGCAAAGTCTTGCTTCAGGGGAAGGGGGAGAGGTGCAAGCTTCAATTAATTATGCCACAGTTTTCTTAACACTTCTTCCTGCTTGTCTCTCGTGCTTCAGAGAAACACTTGACAAGCTGCTCCTACAGTTCTGTCAGGCTGGGAATGCCACTGTTCTGAGCTGTAACCCGCAGGGCAGTGAGCTGAGCTCCGGGCTACGCCAGGAAGGGTTATACCATGGCACACAAGGTGCCAGCCACTTCTTAGACATCCTGTAAACAGAGAAAACAGGACGTTTGGAGGATTGGGAGGCTTTGGAAAAGAGCTGCTTTGCCTGCTTGGAAGAAGGATTGCCTGTTTAAATTCCATCTGAGGTTTGGTTGAGCCTTTTACAGTCTGGCAGACTCCTACACACTGGTTTCTCACTCCTAGCATTAGCCCTAGAGAGAGCACTGGCAAGGCTTCTCTGGCATGGTGTGCCACAGTGGAAACCTTCCTTAGGGACATGCAGGCATAGCTGCTGTGCACTGGGTGGGCAAAGGATGGAGAAATGATCCCTCTGGGATTCAGCCTCAGTGCTCCCAGAGGAAAAGGATGGTGAAGAGGCTCCCTGGAGTGGGTAGGCTCACATGTTTTCTTCTGAGAAAGAGAGGGCAGAGACTTGTTTTCACCATCTCTGTATCCCAGTCCTTCCTTGTTCCCAGGCTGGGCAGAATGGTCCAAGGTTCAGTAGATGGAAGAAAATGGCAGTACTGAAGGTCCTGCAGACTGTAGCTGGGATCTGATCTCCAAGGCAATTCTGACTTTTGGATACTCAGCTGATCCAGAAGGTCATTCCCAGTCTCCAGTTGAAGATGCAGGTGATGCCGCACTGCTTCAGAGCACATATCTGAAGGTGCCTGTGGCTGGTCTGTCTTGCAGCCATACAGCTCCTGGGCTTTGTCCTGTGCACAGCAAAGCTGCTGGTCCTGTCAGGGAGGAGAAAAATTGCCACCTCCTCCTGGTTTTTTTGGGTTGTGTTTTAGGATATGTAAGGTTTGGCTGGAAGGTACGTGAGGTGACAATGAGGCACAAAGATGGCTTTGCTTTGTGGAGGGAACACTGTGCCATTGATGCTGCTGTGGGGCTCAGAGAGACTATTTTGGAGGTCTTGAGAGGGGAGAAACTCCAAGATCAGACCTTCCCCAGACAAGCTACAGCACTGGAGCATTGTTAGCTAGTGGAAAGGAAGGTGCGATGTCCTACCTGCTGCTAGCGTGTGTTGCAGCGCAGCCGGGCTTCAATGCCTCGGAGTTGCTGAGAAAATGGGCAAAAATATCACTTTGGCAGCTTTGAAAGACAGTTTCTGCCTGGTCTTCACCTGCCTTCCCAGGCTCTGCTGGGAGGTTCGAGGCTGAGCTGCAGGCAGGTGCAGTGGGAAGGCAGAGCTGCCCCATGTACCTCCAGACCATGTCTCTGCTCCCTTTTGAGCAGCGCTGAGCAGCTGTAGTGATGACACGTGGGGCATGGCTGTATTTTCACGACGGGTACTCCCTGCCTTCGAACAAACACACCTTTGTTTTGGAGTGCATTGGCTCAGCTGGATCCTTTTTTTTTTTTTTTTTCTTTTCCTTTGCCCATATCATCTTCCCTGCAGCTGAGGGGAAACATGATGCGATGGTGAACACTTGTGCTCGGGGAGCTGCCTGCTTCAAAGCCTGGCTTGGAGTTACAAATATTCCAGGGGGTGGGTGAACACACAGCTCCAGTGGGAAAAGGACACCAGGTTCTGGTCAGGGTGACCTTGTTATTTCATTTTCCTTTTTCTTGGGCTCTGTATGTTCTCTTAGATCCTAAATCCAAACCTGGGGAAGCTGCCCTGTGTGTATCTCTTGTGTATCATTGGGAGAGGCAGGATGGAAACAGACCAGCAGCTTTTCCATCAGCTTTCCTGGGTTTTGGCAGCTTAATTGCAACTTTAATTGGCTGCTCCATGCTCCGCTGAGTGTCCGTGGAAGCAGACAACATCCATAAATCAAACTGCTCAGGCTTCCTTCGGTTATCTGATGGAACTAGTAAGTGGGGAATAGCCTTGGGGTGCTTGTGTGTGCTGGCTTCCCTTCTTACCACAGATAGGCATGGCCTTTCCAAAGGGGAAATTAAGGGAGAGAACTCCCCTTGTTGCAAAGTCGCTTTTGAAATGCTCTCTCCAAACATTTGCTTTGAGCACTGTCCTGCTAAATAAACCATCTCCCCTGGGGTTTCACTGTGGGAAAAGCAATCTTTACCTGCCAGCTCCCTGCTCTTGTGTTTGGAAGGGATATTTCCCTGAGCTGAGAGCTGCCCCTTTCCCTGCCCTCCCTGCCAAGAGTCTCAGACCAGCACAATCCTTAAGCCCGGAGCTCTGCTGTGGTTTGACCAGTACTTTAGGCTAACCCTAAAATACTGTATATGTATATGTCATTGTATATGAGACTTACACCAAATGGCTCCTGCTCAGGGAAAATCACATTACCAAGTGTAAACGAGTGTCTGTGCCATGGCTTGAATGTGTGTGTCTGCCACTACACACACACTGGGCTTGGGGTATCTGTGGCTTATGGGGTTGGATTACAGGCTCTTCAACTCACCAGCAGTCTGGTGGGTTTGGGATGAGTGTACATCCATATCTGAGGAGATGGGATTGGCTCAATTTACAGCCTCAGGCACTCCTTCTTCTAGCAGCTACTGAAGCTGAATAGCTCTGGGATGAACTCCCAAAAATCCCATTTTAACCCCAGGTGCTGCTTCCAGGACTGCAAGCACCATAAGATGCCTTCCCTTGGGCTGGAGGGTGATAAGACTGAGATAAGACTGGCTCTGCTTGAACCAAACAAATGTGGTTATATGAGGCTTGAAAATCTTTCCATGCCCCTGCCCTCGTCTTCTCAGTGCTGTGTCTATGTGTTGGGTGTCTGCTCTCTCACCAAGGCTTTGGCAGCAGGGCCCTGGCAGCACTAATTTGCTCTCCCCTTGTCTCCCCAGGTACGAAAGGCCTGGAGTGCTCACCCTCCACCCCCACCATGAACTCCTACTTCTACAAGTTCATGATCAACCTGCTCAAGCGCTTTAGCAGTGAACGGAAACTCCTGGAAGCCAGAGGAGCCTTCATTATCAGGTCAGAGCACCTCACCTCACTGAAGCCCCTGGGCAGCCCTGGGACGGGTGGGATGGGGATGGCAGGGTCAACCAGCCCCAGTGTACATTCACTCAGAGCCAGAACCATTTCCTCAAGCTTCCCTCGCTCTCCAACAAACGGTTTTGGAGCAAACAAGATTTGCCTTTCACATGTCAAGACACCATATTTCTCTCTCCCATCCCCGGAGGCAAAGTGGCTCCTTATTAAACAGTGTTGTCAGAGCCTGTTTCGTTAAGAAACAACTAGACCAGCCAGAGCACGAAGACAGGCTTGCCCTCAGAGTGCCAAGCTGAGTGAATCCCTCCAGCCGGCTTGGCAAGATGCTCACCCTTCCAAAGCCATGTGTTTCACTGCATAGAGTTGGTAGATTTTGCTTCAGCTTTTTAAGGAGCTGTGGCAGAGGCTGGAGAGCCAAATGTTATGAAGGCTGGAATGCCAAGTGTCGTGGCAGCTGGCAGGGAGTCATCTTTATTGCAATAAAATCTGGTGCAAGGGATATCCATTCCTCAGCTCACTGGGAGATAACAGGGTTAATGGTCAAGGCGAGGTGGAGGAGGAGTCAGTGAGGAGGTTGGTGGAAACAGCTGGCGGGACCCTGGGTTTTCCTCCCTTGCTTTCAGGGATGTGGCATCAAAATGAACAGGGGGAGAGCATGAGATACAAGCCATGCTTCTGTGGGAGAAGAGAACCACCTCTCAAAAGGCATAGGGGTGTGCCATGTATTGATGAAAGGGTCCCATCACTGCAGTGGGAAAACACAGCATGCAGAGCTCCCAAAATTTGCTAAGCTGAGCTGGGTGTGGAGTTGTATCTGCTTGGGCAGCAATTTTTGCCTAAGTCTGGATTAATCCCAGAGACATCCCACTCTCCTCTCCCCAGTCAGCACAGCCCCTAGGATAAGCCACCCTTGGCAGGGAAGGCTTATTCTGTGTTAAGGAAGCTGGTGAGCAGAGTGGCAGTGAGCCTGGGCAGGGTCCCATTTAAAAGCTCTCCTGTACCATGGCCACCTCCAACTTATTCCCTCCGGCTCTGGCAGGAGAAGCCTTGTCTGGCAGGCCCAGCTTTCCCAGCAGCCAGCCAGAGGTGCAGTGGGACTGGTTCACAGCAGCTCAGCAAGCCAAGGCTTTTTACAGTGACTCATGCCCCAAAAAATCTGGTAAAGAAAAAAAAAAATTAAAAAATACATGATTGTGTCCTTTGTCAAGTCACGTTGTTGCTCATATGGGGTAGATGCAGGACCGGAGCCAAAATGGGAGGCTCTGGGAGGGTGAGCCATGCCCTCAGGTACCAGTGATTAACTCTGAAACCTACTGATGGTGGGTAAAAGACTGGTGTAAACTACACCTCTGCTGCTTCCAGAAAAAGCAAGATGAGAAAAGAGGAGAAAAACTTTTACAGGACTCCCTGGCAAAGATTGATCTCTTGCCGGAGAGACTGAGTGAACGTGGGAGCCTCATTGAGCTATTTTTAGCCAGTTTTCAAATTGAAGCCGTATGCGCGTTCCCACGTTACATCCCTCCCCTGTCCACAAGCCAGCTCAGCTGTTTTGCACAGCAGGGTGAGAAGCCAGCCTCATGTTTGACTTGAGAGATGCTGGTGATGTTTCATCCTGAGCTGGAGAACACAGGGGGGATGCTTGAGAGATTGGGACAGCATCTGCTAAAGTGTGGTCCAGGACCACTCTGCCTCTTTCCCAGGCTGGCCTGGGAACACTGAAACAGGGGAGGAAAATAGACCTGTTAGGTTTAGGCAATGATTTCCAGCTGAAGGATTAGTGTTCACAGGAAAGGGAAACGGGGAACGGGTTTTATTCAAGCACAACACAGCAGTTTTCCCTGTCACGTTGCTGGTGGGCAAATTCAAAGGTCCATGAGGTCATGTAGGGGGTCTGCGATTAAAGGTAGTTCATTTCTAATCCAGCTCAGGTTTGTTCGTGCTTGGTTGCTGACTCTGAAAGGACTTTAGTCACTCTCCTGGTATGTCCTTGGAGTCCCAGAGACAGAGGTTATGGTACGTTGCGTGCTTGAGGATGGAAGTGAGGCTTGACCAGTGATCTCTGCAGGAGGTGGGACCATCTCTTGCTCTGTAAGGACCTGAGAAATCCAGAGAATTTCTTCTCCTTTGCCTGTTTCCACCAGGCTGGGGGATAACCCTACATTGGCACATGGTTGTTCTGCCAGCACTGTTCATGCATCAAAGACATGGATCAGTCTGCTGCCTTCCCGAGTGGAATCCAGTGCCCATCTGTGATGCCTCATCTGTGCCAAGGGCTTTAGGATTAGGATCCCCTCAACCCAAGGGGACCTCACAGAGAGAAAGCCTATGGCTGTGGTGGAGCTTACAGGCCACGCCGAGCCCCAGCAGGAGTTGGACTTGATGATCCTTGTGGGTCCCATTCAACTCCCTGTCATCTATGACCTCTGAGAAAGGAAGAGATCAACATCCAGAAGAAAGCAACATCCAGGAGAAGGCTCTTCAAAGCTGTTTAGGTGCCTCATGAATGTCTGGGCAAAGGATTTGCCAAGGAGATTCCAGTGCTATGAATCCCACAGAGTCTCATGCTGTCCTACCCCTCTGCCCTGGAGGAAGGAGGGAAACCTGCTCCCATGATCTCCTCCAAATTTATTATTTTTTTGGCTTGGCATCAGTTTTCTGCATTGCAGCTGACAAGGTTCCTTTGGGGGGCAATTCTCTCTCATCATCACTTGTGACCTTTTTTAGGCTGGAAGCCAGTAAAATTAGTCTGCCTTCAAAACTAAGAATACCAAGTGCTGCCTTCTCCTCTCAAGCCAGGCATATTTGCACTCAAAGGTTGCTCCCAAAGTGTTGTCAGAGACAGGAGCATCAGTGTTACCTCCCACCTTGATAAACAGATCTGAGGCCTTCCACCCTTCTCACTAATTGCCCTGGCTGGCACGTGGCCATCCTGGATTCACCAGAGCCCTTAAGCAAGAAGCAAATATTCCCATTCAGCTGCTGACCTCTTGGAGCAGCAGAAAAATGTGGAGGAGCTTCCAAAGCATCACATGGCTCCTTGGAGCAGCACGGCTGTCCTCTGGGCAGGAGCCCTGTGGAGGGAAAGCTGCTTGGCCGGTCAGGAGGCAGGCAGCAGAGCGGCACCGAGCTTTTCAGCTCACACTGAGATTTGCAGGCTGGATTTAATGCCTGTTGGTTGGTACCAGTGCTGTGGGATGGGGGGATTAAGGGAGAGGCTAAGCCCTACTGCATGGACATCGGTGTTGCTGCTCAGAGCACAGTGTGAGGATAGGACTGGCTGTCCTTGTGAGGAGCTGTCTTTTCCCCTCCTGTACCTCCCCAGGGCTGGTTGTGCAGTTCCTGTGCTGTCCCCAGGGTCAGTCTGAGCTCCAGGAGCCGGTTCAGCTGGCTAAGTGAAGCCTAGCACCAAAGCAGCTGGCTTTTTGCTGATCTCTGAGATGGAACAGCTCAGACATTCATGGCTGATGTACCTTGCCCCAGCAAATGAACCCTTCAGGGTATGGGATGTGCTTGACTGGCTGGAGACATCCCTATGCATGTCGTGTGTGGATGCTTTGAAATGCAGGGCTTAACTTTGAAGCCCATCAAGGCCATTTTCTAGCAGAGCAGTGGCACCCTGAGGCAGAGAGGATGCCTGAGTCAGCACTTTGCTCCCCAGGCAGGCCGCACGAAGGGGTTGTCTCAGCTTGTTTTATAGAGCTGTTAAACAAACCTCCCCACGGCCTGGCACCTTCTCAGAGGGTGTTTTCTGAGGTTAAGCTGCCTGGAAGAGGCCCTGGCATGACTTTTCAACCACCTCCCATGTGATGCATGTGGTGGGACTTGTTCATTTGACTGGAGATAGTCCTTGGCCTTTTGGGGGTATTCTTGAGCCCTGTGGGGGTTGCCAGGGTGGCTGGCTGGTTCTCCATCCACTGTGGAGAACATAGGCTGGAGCATATAAGGTTGTTCAGCCAATTTATGGCATTAGCTGGAGAGCTGGAAAATCCCAAGTCTCGTGATGGGGCCACAGATTTATAGTTCCAGCAGACGGGAAAAGTTCACCTGGCTGGAAATTCTGACTGTTCTTGAGATCTCAAAGCCCTGCTGGGATAAGGCCAGTGGAGAGCTGGATAACAAGAGAGGGCAGAGCTGAGGACAAACACTGGCAGGTCACACTGGGTGCATGAAGGGCTGTGCTTGATGCCCTTGGGGCTGGGGATGGCCAGTCCCTCTTTTTGGGCATGACATGGTCTGCTGCCTTTGAAAGGCTGGGGCTGATTGTACAACACCAGTTTCTCCACATAAAGTATTGGAAAAGACACAAAGTGAGTTTGAACCTGCTATCCAGGATGAGGAATCAGAGAGGAGGGGAGCAGAGGGCTGGAGGAGTGTGGAGCACACACAGAAATCCATCTGATGCCCTGTGCAGACCAGCAGTGAAGTGCATGTTAAATCACTTTGACTGGCCTGCCTGGCATTCTCAGGGCTGTGCTCTCCCTCTGGGAGAGAGGAGAGGGAAGGGAAAGGAAGGGAAGGGAAGGGAAGGGAAGGGAAGGGCTGCCAGCATCCCAGTGACCAGGGCTGTTGGGAGGGAGTGAGATGGGGGTTTAGGTGCAAGTTTGGATAGCAAGGAATGCACTGGTATCTTGTACAGAGCTGGTAGGTGTTTGTTTTGATAGTAAGGGGGTGCCACAATCATAGGATTGAATACTGCAGTGAGCAAGTGTCCCCCCAACCCCATCCTGGCTCCCACCTCATCCCTAACCTTGTCCTTTCCTCCTGCTGTGCTGTCCTTACTTCCCAGCCCCTCACTGGAAGAGGCTCAGAAGCTGGGGCTGTCCAAAACCCTCTTCTCCCAGGCCTGGGTGTTCTTGAGCTCCTCTGGACACACATTTTCCTTGGCAAAACACCCCACAACACTTCCTGATGATCTGGAAGCACCCAGTGCTGGGATGTAGGATCCACTCCTGCTCCTTCCTAGGGATGTGCTGATGCCACTGTACCCCCTCCAGCTCCCATTGCCAAACCCATGCCCTGAAAATCCCTCTACAAGTGAATCAGGGCTGGAGGGGGGACACGTGTCACCTCTTCCTCTCTCCCACCCTCCGTGCCACTGCAATGCAGAACAAAACCTGCATTTGTTTTTGCAGGAACCGTTTGGCTTGTACTCAGCAAAGTGCAAAAAAAAAAAGAAGGGGAAAAAAAATGGAGCCTCTTTGATAAACTGTGATATGAACTCGGGTAAAATCCAAACAGCTGTGAGTGCTACAAGGGAAGCTTCTGTGTCAGGAGGCAGCGAGCCTGCGAAAATCCACTGCTCTGCCTGCCAGGATGCTCGCTGGCCGCCTGCCCTCGGGCTTTAATGAACTGTGCACTCGCCATCCCCCTCCTCCTGCCTCGCCGAGAGGAGGAACCGGAGAAAGCTTTTTAGTTTGGGGTTTTTTTTTGTCCATTTGTAAAGCAGAAAGAGGGACTCCCTCCCACCCAAGGCCACAGCCAGGCACAGGGTGATGGAGCAGGGTGGTGAACATGCCCAGTTCTCTCTCATCTCCAGCCTGTTCCTTTGTGCCTCCCTTTAACTCTCCCTGCTCCCCAAAACCTCCTCTCCCCAGCTTGCCTGTAAAACCCCATGCCTGGAGATCCAGAAAGTGCTACAGTGATGTGGTGGCAAACAGGCTCTGCTTTCCTGCATTCTCCCTCTGCTCCAGGCTTACACTGTGAATGCTCTCTGAGCTCTCCTCGTGGTCCTATGGGATTTTGGAAGGAAGCCAGCAACCCCACTGTACCTCCAAAAGCCCCCAGCTCTCAAATAGCCTCTTTTACATTGCACAGTGGGCTCCACAAGCCCACAGGAGCATGTGCTTATTGAGTTTTTAATTCACTGAGTCTCTGGGACATCATTCTGGACTCAGTGATACCCTCCCAGCCCCATGAAGTAGGAGCCAGAGGGGGAAAACACAGTTACCCCCAGGGTAGAGGTTGGCTCTGGAGTCACAATGCACCAGCAGTCACCAACAGCATGACCTTCAGAGGGGAGGAGCCTGGTTGCCCTGTCAAAAGGATTATCCCTGCTGGGAGAGCATGAGCTGGGCCAGCCCTCCCCAGGGAAGGACAGGAGATGCCTCCACTGAGCTGCAGGGGCTGGATGAGCTTGCGTGCACCAGGTCCTGGAAATGAATTTGCTGTGCTAACACACCAAAGCTGCCCCAGGACCAGCCGTACTTGGAGTTGCTTGGAAGGATTTGATGGGTTTTCCTGTAGAAAAATGGGAACCACATGTGAGCAGCAGTGCCGGCGTGGGCTGGGACTAATTTGGGTCAGTGAGAGGGTGGAGGGGAGGAAGAGGAAATGTGCGTAGGAGAGGAAAATCCTCACAAAATAACCAAGTTCTTTCAAAGGGCAGGTCCCCAGGTAGGGATATCTGCTTCCTCCCAGCACTTTCCCTAGGATCACAGCAGGAATGCTGTGGAAAAGCAGGCTGTGGAGAGAGGAAGCTGGGAGAAAGCAAACTGAACAGTGGGGATAGGAGCCCACAGCTTTCCTGCATGCTGACTTGTCATGTTCTTCAGAGCAGGGATTCAGCACAAGCAGCTTCCAAAGTGTCTCCCAAATTTTCTTTGCCTGGCTGATGGGGTGAGGATCCTCATCATGGGGAAGCTGCTTAGCCTGTCTGATCCTGTTTGCTGGGGCTCAGGTGTTCTGATGGTGCTTCCTTTTCTGGTTCTGCAGCTGTGGCACCTCAGTTTATTCATCTTTGTGGAGGGAAGAGCCAGGACAGGAAGTCAGGCTGAGTAACAGTGTTTTTCCCCCCACTTGTTTTCAGGGGATCTTGCTCAGATATGCCCCAGGCACAGGGCACACTCAGTTAAAAATTGAAAAGAGCTCACCTCTGCCAGTGGGTTCAGCTGTGCACTCTGCTCCCAGGATGGGATGTCCTCAGATCTCTGGATGGGACATCTTTAACTCCCCACTGAAAGCGTAGAGCTGTGCAAAAGCCACCTTGGTTGGAGTTCCTGCCGTTCAGTGCTCCTTCCCTTCATGCATGAGCTGCTCCTTGTGTTCAGCTGGTCCTGGAGCTGGTCCCCTCATAGCACTGGGTGCTCTCTTAGGGTCCTGGCAGGGCAGAGAGCATCCATCTGCTCTCCTCTCATGCATCTATGGGCCTTGGAGGGTTTGAGGGAGCAAGGTTCCTCGGGCTGCATCCCTCCTTGGGATCTCTCCAGGGATCTTGGCTCAGAAGGCAGGGCAGTCATTGTGATCCAATGCAATGCTGAGAGGCAGCAGGCATGGAGGCAAGCCTGGCACTAAAGCTGAAATAGCATCTGGGGTGTCTAAACCATGGCATAAATGGGGTATTTTTTCAGCTGACACTTGAGTAGGAAGTGCAGCAGGGCTCACTAAGTTACGGGCACCTCCTTCCCTGAGCTCCAGGATGTGCTTGAGTTGTTGGCAGAAGAGACAAGGCAGCTTCACCTCCCACCCCAGGGCACGCTTATCCCTGAGCCATGGGATGCTGCCACCTCTTCCCAGTCCCTTTTTTCCTTCCTTCTGAAAAGCTTCACCCTCAAACACAGAGTGTATTCCTGTCATAATCTATCCCTCAGCTTTCAGAGGTATGGAGATAGACAGCAGGACCATTTCCCCCCAAATTTGCCTTCCCTATGTGGGGATCCAAAGGCTCATCCACCTCTAGGACAGCAACCTGCACCTTGGCCATACTTTTAGGAACAAAAGCATTTTTATTTCTTCATCTTAAAGCAAAGTGATGGGGAAAGGTGAGCAAGGACCACAGCTCCCATGTCTGTACAAGCTATGCACGCCCTGAACAGCATCAGCCTCTCCCAGCTCCTGTTGCTACAGCTTTGTACCACTCCTTTAACCTATTTTATTTGCAGTGATGAGAAATTATAGGGGGAGAAATAAGGCGCTTGTCAGTTTTCTTGAAAATTAGGCCACAGCTGTCAGCCTGAAAGGGAAGCGGACGTCTCGAAGGAAGGATCTGCTGCTGCTCTACAGTTCTCCCCCACTCCCAAGCCAGCCCCTACCCTTCCTCCCGTTCCAAACAGAGCTTGCCTGAAAACGTCAGTGCCTGGTGTAAGTGCCCCTCTGGGAACAGGATCTGGAGGGCTCAGTTGAGTATGAGTTGTTCCTCTCAGCTGGGGTAGTGGCTGGAGCCAGGCACGTGCTCTAATGCTGCTGCTGGTGCCTCCTGCCTGGGGCTTGAAGCCCCAAGAGCCCAGGGCAAGACTTGGATTTGCCATTCATTTTGCCATTGAGTCACTGGCAAGTTTAAAAGTTGGAAAATAAGTGCTTTGGGAAGGTAATTTTTGGCTTTTCTGGAGAGTTTGGAAGGGGTGGTTTGCCTGTTTTTCAAGTGAGCCTTTTGTAGATGCTCAGATGTTCCTACAGGAATTTATAAGCTTTGCAGGTCATCAGTGACTCATCAGTGAAGGTGCTCAAGGCCAGGTTGGTTGGGGCTTGGAGCAATCTCATCTAGTGAAAGATATCCTTGCCCATGGCAGAGGGGTTGCAGTGAGATAGTTTTTAAGGTTCCTTCCAAGCCAAACCATTCCAGAATTCTATGGGCAGGATAGCTTTATCTATAAGTCACTGTAAAGTTTCCTCAAGGAAACTCCTGGCACACACCAGCTTGAGCAGCTGGAGACTGGTGCTGGTTGTCTGTGAGATTCACCTTGGAGGAGTTTTCACATTCATCAGTGTTCTGCTAAAAGTTGGGCCATACCTTGGGCTGAGTGGACCATCAGGTTTCCAGATTTAGTTGTCTTTTAGCTTCTGGACCATTCCAATGGATATTACACTTCCTTCTTGCTACAGCCCTGTTTCCCTCTCCTGTTTGGTACAGAGCTGTGGGTATCTTACTGATCCTAAAAATGTCCAGAGGTGTTGGATATCTGCTTGGAGAACTCAAGGTGATATCATTGAAGGGCACTGTTCTCCAGGCATGTCCAGGGTGGGAACAAGGCTGGGTTCATCACGAGTCAAGGTGGATGTGCCAAATTTCAGGCTGGACTGTCAGATTTGGTGGGCAGTGGGAAACCATCCTGCCAGCCAGGACAAGGGACCTCCCTCCCAGTGGTCTGATGTCCAGGGCGAGCAGCAGAAGCCACGGGCTCAGCCTCTGCAGGACCAAGATGCTGTTTCACCAGTTGAAACTGGCCTGAAATACTAATGTGCATTTGTGCTGTGTTCCTCTCAGGCATCCATCTTGGTTGCTTGGGGATCCCCAGGGATCCCTGGGGAGCGCCTTACGCTGAGGCAGCCGCAGCCCAGCGCTGAGCTGGCACCGCGGCTCCCGCGGCAGTTGTCACACTGACGGCTGCTGCCAAGCAGACGCTCCGTGGGAGGGTTTTCTTGTTTGCACTGAAACACTCTGCACCTTTCCCTTTTCAAGGGAAGGCATTGCAGGGCTTGTCTCCTCCGGCTTGCTGAGATCTACACATCTCCTCCCCAGAATCCACACATCTCCTCCCAGGATATGCACATCTCTGGTTGGCAGCTTTCACTGAGTTTCCCTGGGGAGCTTGATAACCACTCCAAGAAACCAAAGCTGATGAGGGTCCTTCTCTTCCCCAGATCTGCCTCCTGCAGAAGGAGCTCTCCTGCTCCTAAACCTCAAAAACCCATCAATATCCCTTACATAAAATGCTATGAATTTTGTAAAGCAGGAGCTGCTGGAGTTGCCATGGTTTCCCTTGCCCAGAGGAGCAGCTCTGGAGCCTGGATTCAGAAAAGGGGGGGATTAAAATGGAGGACCGGGATTTTCTTTGCTGATATGGAGGGGAAAGATGGGACAATGACATCCTCCTGCCTTCCCCACTTGGTCTCTTCTCCTCTTCCCATCCTAATTTTATCTGTGCTTCCTCTGCAAATTCCTAAAGGATCCCAGCTGCTCGGCCATGCTGGGGGGTGCTGCTTTTCCTGGCAGGAGAATTTCAGGGGGATGGGGATGGGCAGTGGGTATCACAGAGGCTGTGGATTCCCTGGTTAGGTGAGTTAAGCCAGGGCATCTGCTGGGGAGCCTGGGGTGTGGAGGAAGGGTGGGGAAAAGCCTTTGGGAGGAGAGAGGAAGGGAGCAGAGGAAGAGGAGGGTTGGGAGGGGCTCTGCCCTCCTCACAGCTGTGAAAGCTGTTTTGGGACCCATGAGCAGAAAAGTGGAGCAGAACCCCTCAGAGCATCACTCCTAGGTCTCAGCCAGCTCCTTCCACAGCTCAGGCTCTGTCCCAGTTGCTGGAAGTGGGACGAGACATGATCCTCTCCCTGCTGGGGCCCTGTGTCTATTAGCCCAGAGCTAATAAAGCAAATCACTGGTGCTTAATGAAGAAGCACCTGCTTAATTGAACACAGCGGGATGGTGCTCAGCATGGCCAGGCAACGGGACTGGACCAGTGTTTCCCCCCCAGGCACCCCACAGATCCCAGAAGAGATGGTTCTGCAGTGAGACTGGATCTC
Organism: Aegithalos caudatus; assembly: GCA_013389925.1. Taxonomy (NCBI): domain Eukaryota; kingdom Metazoa; phylum Chordata; class Aves; order Passeriformes; family Aegithalidae; genus Aegithalos; species Aegithalos caudatus. The sequence continues at coordinate 336,106 of WEIU01011028.1, read as the reverse complement.
ATCTTACTTTTTTTTAGATTTTAGGTAAAAACAAATGTTCACCCTCTTCGAGCAAGCATTGGTCTGACCAGAGCCTCTGCCACTCTGCTCCTGCGTGGTGGCTCGGGGCAGGGGATGGGGCTGAAGTGGTTAAAGGGACCAAGCAGGCAGGATGGGAACTCTGACAGCTCCCTGAAATGATGATGTTTAGATTAGCTGGTTTCCAGGCATCGAGTTGTCAAAGCAAGAGGGCTGGGAGGGACGCCGGGGCTTGTCCTTAATTGGAGATGTGGCTCTAAAGCCACCCCATCTTGCCAACATCCTCTGGGCTCCAGCACGCTGCCCTGCAGCAGCTCCCTGCCCCTGTAGGATCCCTGTTCTGCTTGTTCCCATACCTCATCCCACCCCACAGACCATTTGCATGATGGGAATTCATTGTGATTGACATTGCTGTGCTGGCAATTTGATGGCTGCTTCATCAGAGACACAGTGGGACCCCAGGGTGACATGGCCATGCAAAGCTTGTGGTGACCTCTGTGGCTTTTCCCTTGGCCAGCCTCGTGTTGTCAAGGAGTCCGTTAGGGGTTGGAAGTGACCTGCTGGGTCCCTTGGGAGGTGTCCCCCATCATCACACTGCAGGTGGATGCTGCCTCCCATCTGCCTGCAGCCACATTCCTTGGCTTCATTGGAAAGGCTTGAATAACCCTTTTAATTTAAGGAGTTAAATTTTAATGGCCTGAATACCACATTTCATTATCACCGTGTGCTTGCGCTGCCGGCTGTGTAATATAACCAATATGTGCCGTGATGCTCTGCAGCTCCTGCCTCCCTGGGGACACTTCTTGCCCTTTTCCTGCATGCCAGGAGATCCTTGGGGACTCTCTGGGTTCCCTTGGGCAAGGGGATGCACATCACCCACAGGGTTGCAGGGAGAGCTCTAGGGAGAGGCATCTTGCTTTCCTGATGCTTCAGGGGGATTAGCCAGTTCCTTCCATCATCACATCATGTATATATGGGGAGATATATATATATTTAAGGGGTGTGTATATATATATATAGATATTTATAGGATGTATATATCCAAGATATATTTATGGTGTGTACATATTAGGGGTATGGCTCCCACTCTGTCCCCTCTGCCCTGGTCCCTTCCACAGCCACTCCACCAGCATCTCAGCTGAAGCCACCTGTCCTCTGTTTAACCCTTTTCCCTGCCTGCTCCCAGCCAGCCTGGCGTTCCCCTCATGCCATCAAAGCCTCCCAGGGAATGGGCTCCTGGGGACCCTCCCACCCCACCAGCAGCTGCCTGGTGCTGGCAGTTGGCCTCAGCTGCTGGCTCCCATCACAGAGGCCAGCAGCTGCAGGACCAGCCAGTTGTCCCCTCCTTTGGGGGCTGCTTTTTGGATATGCCGACCAAGGGACTTCATGGGGGGGAGTTTGAGGTCCCTGCCAGTGCCATAGGAGGATGCTGTGCACTGGCAAACTCATTCTGCTGGTGAATCCCAGAGAACCTGGGGGCAGCTGGAGAGGCTGGTGCCCAAGCAGGACAGCATCCCCATGAGGTAACACAGCTTTGAAGCAAGGGACTGTCTCCACACAGCTACTTCTGTAACACCCCAACAGTTTCCAGTTCCGCCACTGAAAGGAGGGGGGAGAATCCCTACCCTTCCCCACTAATCAAATCCAGGCCTGAAATTGAAAATCAGCTCACATTCAACCCCCTGCTCACTGCGAGCACAGCGTTCACCAGCCAAATGGCAGAGCTCCTATTTATGGAAAGGGAGAGCCTTCCTTTTCCATGGAGGACCAGCGGAGGGGGATCCTGAAAGGCATCCTTTTTGTCAAAGGGGAGCATTGGAGGGCTGAATCGCCCTCAGTGCTCCCTGGCACTGTTTTACTTGTTTAAGCTCTTGCTATAGTCTTCTTCCCTGGAAGGTGTAAAACACCAGCTCCCCACCAGCCATGAGCATTGCAGCCAGTTCCAGCTGTACTGACGTACCATCCATTTCACTGTTGAGACTAAAACTGTCCCAGTGTTTGTCCCTGGAGAACCCATTCCTTCTTTGGACACATTAAACCATCCCACTTCATGGTTCAAGTGCCCAGCATGGCTGCTGGAGGAAGCTTGGCAAGAATGGGGCATCCAGTTATGCCCCCTTGCTGGAGAAAGGTAGCATGGAGCCACCTTACTCCTGGGCTGGGTTTGGTCCTGCCCAGGTTGGGCTTGCTTTTCTGCAGCTGGCAGTGACTGGGTCCTGCCTGCAATGCTGAGCTATTGATTTGCTTTTGGCTCTGTCAGGCTGGACTAAAAGCCTCTGCCTTCCCCTTTCCTCCCTCCATGCCTCACTTTCCCACCGCTCTCCCTCCTCCAGCCAGCCCGCGTCCAAGCAGCGAGAAATCAGGGAAGCGTTTTCATCCCCATGAATGCAGCCGGTTACGTAAGAATAATTGGGATAAATGAGCTTATTTATCACAGCCCGTTCCATTTTAGCGGGGTCCGGGGCGATCACCGGGTTGGGTTACATAAAATCCCGCACAGAGCATCTCATTGTCCGGCAGCAGCCACGCGGGATGCGGGAGCTGCCGATGGAGGCTGGCCAGGCCTGGGTGAGGAGGGAAGGGATTATTTCGCAGGATGAAGAGGTGGGAGGAAGAGGGGGGTTTCTTCCTTCCCATGTTAAGGAGGGAAGATCTGTTTCTTCATTCTCCTCCTGTGTCCCTAAACCCTCAGGCTTTAGGGTATGGTCTTTGGAGTCTACTTCCTGTGGTCTGTCCTCACAGGAACAGGGGGTGGAAACTCATATCCCTCCTCTTTACCCCAGGAGGTGAAAACATGACTTTCAGTCAGGGGAGGTTCAGGTATACCTCCTACCTCACTGCCAAACCAGGCAGGTAGTGAGCACCTCCCACCCAGCAGCCCAAGCAGTTGCTCCTTGTTTTGCCTCTTAATCCTCTCAGAGATGGCTTCAGGAGGAAATCTGAATCCAGCTGAGATTATCTGGTTTAGCTGTGTTTGGTAGGAGCTGGGGGAAAGCAGAGTTGCTCTGGGGGATGCCTTGATGCCCGGGTTCCCTGTCAGCCCGTGGGGAAATGTGGTGAGCCAGGGAGCATCCCAGTTTCAGGAGAATCTGGGATGTTTGGGAGCCAGGTGGGCTTCCCTGTCTCTCTCCAATCCCCACACTGGGGATCTGAGCTGGCACTGGGCAGCATTTAAGTTGTCCTCAGACAAACTGCCCAGTAAGTCAAGAGCCTGGAGAAAAACAGGAAATCCCCAAATCCAAACACATGTGGGAGAAAAAAAAATCTGAGGGTTTTTTTTTTTTTCCTCTGGGCTGAAAAATGTTTAAAATCTTGGGAATGCCTCAAGGTTTGTTAAGCAGGACATTCCTGCTGCGACCCAGCCAGGCAGGCAGATCAGCGTGGGCCACAGTGCTGGTTACACTGTCTTGGGGAGAGCACTGCTGGCAGGATACCCAGTGGAGTAGAGACATCTTCCAGCTTCACCAGCTGGATCTCTGCAGCCACTCAGCACTGGATCTCATGTCAGCTGGAGCATGGAGGAGTTCAAATAGCAGCTTCTGGCTCCAGGGCTGCCAGGTTGCACAATGTCAGGAGGAATTGCTTTGCCCCACTAGCCACACTCACTGGGATGTTCCCCAGTGTCAGGGGTTACTGGTGTGACTGGGCCATCACATGCCATCTGCAAGGGTGCTGCTGCACACTCACTACACGGGTCAGGCTGGAAAGTGACACCAAAACCTCCTGAGGGAGGTCATGGCAAGGCTTGAGGTGGCATGAGCCATAGTAGTGGGTGCCAGCAAAATCCCAAAGCAATATGACCAGGGGAATCCAAAGCAATATGACATGGAGTATGTCTTAGCCCAGCTATGTTTTTTCGTTCTTGTCCTGGTGTGAATAACTGCATCCTTCAAATTCAGAGCCTGTTATTGCCCCACAGCATGTCCCTTCTGGTGCCACCGCACTCACCCAACCTGTGATGCATCCAGATCTCCTTCCTGGTCCTCTCTGGAGAACTGGGCTCACATCAGAGTCTTGATTGTGCTCATTAACCATCCTTCCCCCTGGTTTCTCTCTGTGATACACAGGCAGCTTTGTCTACTTCTGAATGCAGAGAACATCTTCCACTCCATGGCAGATATACTGCTTAGGGAGGAGGACCTCAAATTTGCCTCTACCATGGTCCACACCCTCAATACCATCCTGCTGACATCCTCTGAGCTCTTCCAGCTGAGAAACCAACTGAAGGACCTGAAGACCCCGGTATGGGCAGCAGGAGCAGACTTAGCAGCTGGAGGGGACATAATGGGGGTGGTGGTGACCTGGCAGCCACCTGGGATTGTGTCTTGCTGCTCAGTCCCTGCCTTGTGGGTCCCAGGGTTGGAGCTCTGGCAGCTTCTTTATTCATCCAGTCTTCAGGAGCAGAGGATGGGCTTGTAGGATGTGCCCAACTGTGCCCAACTCTTGCTTTTCTCCCTGGAATGGGAATGGGCTTACTGAGCCCTCAAGCAGCTGCTGCCTCCCTCCATCTGCCTCCTCATGGGACAGGTGACAGCAGGAGGAGAGTCCTGCACTCCCTCAACTGTCCCTCCCAGGAACATGCCCACAGGATTTGTTGAGCAGCTGCCACCAGCACCAGTGACATCCAAGAAAGGAGAGGAGGAAGATTTCTCCTCCTTCTGCTGAAAACCAGTAATTCAGGGGTGTCCTTTTGGGTGGGACAGCATTGTCCTCCAGCCCCTCATCCTGTGGTGGACACAGCAGCCCTGATGGCCACCTCGTCATGCTATCACCCCCAAAGCCCACCTGGTCTCCATCTCCTGGGGCTGAGGCTCATGCCAGTGCCAGGTGGACTTGGTGGGTCCAGAAATGTCCCTTTGTGTTTTGGTGGCTCTTGCCAACCTGGCAGGTTGGCGTTGGGTACCTGGGGCTCTCTGTGCCATGTCTGTGCTCCCAGTGGTGGCCAAACCCCAATGGTTCTCTCTTTCCCCAGGAAAGCCGTAACCTCTTCTGCTGCCTCTACCGGTCCTGGTGTCACAACCCCGTGACGACCGTGTCCCTCTGCTTCCTTACCCAGAACTATAAGCATGCCTACGACCTCATCCAGAAATTGTATCCTTTGGGGATTTTCTGCCAGGGTGGGGCCTGAGCTGGCCCTTGATCCCTCTGTGGCAACCAAGGTCACCCCGCAGGCCAGCCCAGCCTCCTGCCTGTAGCCCATCATTACCAGGGCAGGGCAGCCTGTGCTGGGTATGTGCCAGCTCCCTATCCCTGATGTCATCCCTTTCTTTGTGGTGAAAAGAGAGGAAGGCATGCACTGCCTGAGCCTTGACCTTCCCCTGCCCAGAAGGGGAGGCTCCTCAACATCCTCTTCCTCCCAGGAAAATGAAGGTTTTGGCCTCCTGGCCTGGTGAGGAGCAGGCAATGCCCAGCACGGCACAGTCCCTGGTGAGCTCACCATCTGCCTGCAGCAGAATGATTATTTTCATATGCCAGCAAACCCCAAGCCTCCCTGAGTAGTTTTCCAAACGAAGAAGCTCAATAACACGCTCAACTTCCCTTCCCAGTGCACACCGGCATTCCTTCTGGGAGACACACCATCCCCTGGGCCAGGAGCGTAAAAGCAAGCGTCCTCCCTTGAACACTCATCCTCCTGCTCTCAGTCTTTTGGGCAGCCTGCCTCTTCCCCTTTACGTGCCTGCTCATCTGTCTCCCTCCGTCATCCCTTGGCCACCCTACAGACCTTTCAGCCCTGCCTGTGTGCAAGCCCTGCCTGTTCCCTGCCCGCTCGCATCCCGCAGGAGCTGTGGATGCAGGGAGGCTTTGGCAAAGCCGTGGTCCACACCAGGCGTCACCCGCGTGAGCCATCTGCTGCTGCCGCCCGGCCACCTTTTCCCAAGGTACCATCCTTAACAGCCACATCCAGCGGGGATCTGGAGGTCACCGTGGATTTCCTCACCGAGGTGGACAAGCTGGTGCAGCTCATCGAGTGCCCCATATTCACGTGTAAGGAGGAAAGCCCGGGTGGGGAAGGGGCGGCGTGCGGTGCTCCCCCTCCCCACGCCTCCATGGCGGGCGGCAGCCGCCGCACGAATAAATAGAGCAGAAGTTATGAGACTTCTTGCCGGGAGGTTTGCCCAGCGCTGGAGCTGCCCGCCGGGAAAAGGGCACGCTGGCAGCACGGGGGGGCGGCGCTGCCCCCCAGATATAGGTTAAAGGAGCGAGCGAGACTGGCATCCAACAAAAGGGATGGGGGAAGGGATGGGGGAGGGGGCCTGGGTCACACCGAGCATCTCCAGGGGTGGACGAGGAGGGCATCGGATGGGGGGAACGCTCTGTGCCACCCTTGGAGGCTCAGGGTGGCATTTTGGATGCTGCTGGGGCCCTTAGCAAGAAAAAAGGGGGGTTTTTTTCCCTAGAAATGAAGAATTAAGCCCTAAACGCTGATGTTTTCTCCAGTATCCAGCAGTGTGGGTCCCCCATTGGGTAATGCAGCAGTGCCCAACCAGGGGCTCAGGGGTGTGGCACTGGGAGCCAGGATGGTGGCAGGGAACATGGCAGGGTGACCTGTGGCTGTGGGGGGATTTCCCATGATGTCAATTTGCTGCCCCTGGGCTTCTCATTGAATGTGTAGCAGGGCACTGAGATTGTTGGGAAATGTCCTGGAAAGGACTTTGTGGTGCACCTATATAGGTCCGGGGTGATATTGGTGAAAATTTAAGGGAAGAGGTTTAGAGCAGCTGGGCAGTCGAGACTCTCAGTCATGCTCCTCCTGTAGGCCCTATCCCATATCCCCAGGATGACTGTCCCAGTATGTGAGGCACCCACATGTCTCTGGTAGTTTTGCATGCCCCAAAATTATTCATTGAAAGTTTCCCAGCCGACTCACCTTAGTCCACATATCTCAGGGTAGGGGACAGACATGTTCCCAATAAAGTGGCATCCCTTCATTGCAAGGCACCAGAGGCAAAAGTGACAACCAGGAGGGGAGATGCTAAGACACAGACCTTGCCCCATCTCCTGGGCTGCCCCTTCAGTTGTATTTAGGGCTCCAGAATCCCCTTCTGCCATGAGCACAGCGAGGGATGGAGCCAGAAGGTGGTTTTGCCTCTACTGAGCAGAATTGAGGCCCAGCACAAGTAACCATCAGAACCAAGCAGAGAGGATTCCTTCTGCTCCAGAGTCCCCAGGAGGGTGTCACCCAGCCCTCTGGATGTGATACTCCAGGATGGGTATTTCTGCTAAATCTGCAGAAGCTGAGGAGCAATCCCATGTTTCATGTGTGTTCTCAGGCAGACAGCATGGACAGCCTCAGGGGTGAGTGGTATCAGAAGTGGCAGACTGGGGAGCCAGTTGCCCCCAGGGGGCTGGTCAAGGAGAGGGACTTCTGGACAATGTGGGACACCAAGATGCATGGGTTAATGAAAGGGGAGAGGGGTGCCATCAAGTGCCCCTTGGTTGGCTGGCAGAGGCTTAGAGCCTCTCCAGGACTATCAGAGGGGGTGGGAGGAACCTGCAGCTGGAGATGAAATGCATCTTCCCTGCCTTCCTATCCTCTTCTGTCCTCTTCCAGATCTCCGCCTGCAGCTGCTGGATGTGAAGAACAACCCCTACCTGATCAAGGCTCTCTATGGCCTGCTGATGCTGCTGCCCCAGAGCAGCGCCTTCCAGCTCCTCTCCCACCGCCTCCAGTGCGTGCCCAACCCAGAGCTCATGCAGACCACGTAAGTGCTGGGGGGACGGACCGGCATCAGCATCGGGGCTGGATCAGCTGTTCCCTCACAGCTGAGCATCCCTGCCATTCAAGGCTCAGCCCCCATCCCAGGCTCAGCCCCATGCTCTGGCTTTCACCCCCCAGCTCTGTTGCGGCCGTGGCTGCTCCTTGTCCCCATGGCCGGGAGTGTTGGCTCGGGGGGTTTTTTGTGTCTATATTTGGTAACCCTGGGAGGGCTGTGCCTCATCCACAGGCATTTGGCATCCGGGATGGAAAATTTCACTTGTGGGGTCGCTATGGAAACGAGCAGAGCTGGGAAGGAGGTTTATGGATAAAGACTCCAGCAGCTGGGGGGGGGGGGCTCCCAAAGCATCCCCCCTGCAGCCTGGACAGCCTTCATAGCACCCAAAAGGAGCCTGGCACCCTGCTAATGCCTCTGGATGGCTGCTCCGTTCCCACTCCTGGCCTTTGGGGATCCATGAGATGTGCAAGGGTGGCATCTCCCTGGGGACCAGCTGAGATCTTCATGCTCCCTGCCCAGGGGTGCTGCCAGTGGGATTTGCTTTCCAACCCTTGGCTAATGAATAGTGGGGGGGCTTGATGATAAAGCTGGCTGTGCCTTGGCAAAGCCCTGGGAACAAAAAGAGCCCAAGATGGGCAGGTTTCTGAATTAACCCCCCGCTGCTGTTGTCGCTCCTTGGCTTTTAACTGCTTCCCTGGGATGGCTTTTATCCCTCATGGCCTCCGGCGCTGAGCTCCTACCCACAACCCAGCGCTGATATTTAATTGGGGGGGTGGAGAGGGGGCTGCATGTGCTTCCCCCTCCTTTTTTTCTCCCCACTAACCCTGGCAGTGGGGGTTTTTCGAGCTGTCAGACGGCCTGAGCATCTGATTAACTCTGACCTACATTCCTTCAAACACCGAAGCCGGCTTTCATAACTGGCCAGTCACAGCTGCCCCCTCCCCAGGGACATACCAGGGCCACCAGAGCTGCCTGCCATCTTCCCATGGGCATCCTGTGGCTGGTGTCTCCTCTTTCCTTGCATGGGGACAGCACAGGGAGGAGTATCCATGGCTGGAGCCCAAGGCAGCCTGCATTTGGAGGCTCCAGCCATGGGTGTTCATCCCTGGGGACTCCCTGCTACCAGTGGATGTTTTTTGCTTGCTCAAAAAAAAACAGACATGGAAACTTAGGCACATGGCCCTGGCATCCTTATCTCACTGCTTTTGACTGCAGTGGGTTGGGATAGAGGAGAGTATGTGTCAGAGGAATTAAATCTTGCTTGTGGGGCCAAGATACAGATTTCCGTTGTCCCCTCCTTTGGCTCTCACACCTTTGGAGGAAGAAAATATGTCTTTGCGGGTATTTTATGAGGCACCAGCATGACTGGGATTTGCTGAGCTCAGCTTCTTCAGGACAAGCTTTTGGTGCTGCCAGTGCTGGATGCTCACAGTACAAAAAATCCCCATCCCCTTCACACCCTCACTCTCTCTTCCCATCCTGCAGGGATAACACCAAGCCCAGCACCAGCTTCAAGAGAACAGCAGCCTCCAACATCGACTACACAGAGCTGCTGCAGCACTTTGAGAAGGTCCAAAACAAGCACCTGGAAGCAAGACACCAGCGAGCCGGGCGGGCAGAGCAGCTGGACCGGCGGGTGGTCCTCTGAGCACCCCTGCAGCCGCCGCGGGTGTGCACAGCTGCTGGGGCAGGGACCAGGGGACACAGACCAGGGGACAGGCACACCGGTTGCTGGCCACCAGAGGATCTGGTGGGTTTCATGGAGATGGGCAAGCGCTCAACACAGGGGCTGGTTTTCCCCCCCACTGTGCGTGTGGACGAGGGGGGGCCCTCAGGCTGTGCCCAGCCTCTCCTGTGGGTGCTGGGGGGACATGGGGAAGGGTTGCCCGAGGAAAGGGCCAGGGTAAAGCACCTCGTCTTCGCTTGCAATGGGGCGAGGAAACTCCCCTTTGCTTTGCTAATGCCTTCCCCGTGACAGTCAGCTGAGCGCCCAGCCTGCTGCCAGCAGCACCGGAGGAGGGGAAGGGAAGACGGGAGCAACCCCTGGCCTTCCGCCCTGGAAAACAAGCACGCGGGGCTGCCAGCCACCTCTCACCACCCTGACTTCCACCCTCTGGTTCCAAGGCCCTGCTGGAGGTGACCAGTGGCATCTCACTCGGGGAGACACTCCTGTGCCTGACACTCGGCCCCCTCCCTGCATTTACACATCCCCTCCGAGTCCCTGGCTCTTGGCAGGGACAACTGCACAGTTTCAATTCCCGGCCGGTGCCGGGGGACACGGGGACCAGTGGACCTAACCCCAGACTCCATTCCTTGTTCCTGCATTAAGCTCCCCATGATAAAATAAACAAGCAATGCAGAACAGCCCATTCCTTGTTGCTGGTCTTCCCATCATAATTTTGTTCCCATGTGGAGCCAAAAACCCAGCAAGGGCAGGGGATGGCATGGAGCATCTTGCTTGACCCTGTGCCCCAGGCTGGCCCAGCCCTGCCACGTTGGCTTGCCAGCAAGCAGGACTTCTCCGCCTGCTCTTCTTCCCAGCAGGAAAAAAACCACTGAAATTCTTCCAGGCCACGGTCACGAAACCGCAGCACAGTGACAGGCATTTTCCTGGCCCTGAGCAGCCGCCAGTATTGCCTTCATCCTCTCCTGTGGCACCGAGGGACCCCGGCACGTGCCAGGCTGCTGTGGTTTGGGGGACACCATTGCATCCTCTGCATGTTTCAGGCCCTTGCTTGATCCCAGGAAACGGGGGATTGGAGGAATTTGTGGAGTTTTTATGGCTTCTGGCCTGTTTACAGGGAAGACTGTCTCTGGCAGTAGGTTCCCCGAACAGCCCCATACCAGCGCTGCTTTGGCCCGGATAAAGACATTCCTGTCATTCCCGGGAAAGGGCTTTCCAGACCCAGTCACGGCGGGTTAATTTTAACAGCCAGCCCTCCAGGATGTGTGAGCAATAGCTTCTCAAGCAGGCCAGTTTCTCAGGGTGGTGGGGGGTACCTTTTCTGGACCCCTGGGTCATTGTCAGGACCCCTGGGGCTGGGCAGGCTCTGTCTCACTCCTGCCGAGCTCATTGCTGCTGAGCAGCCTCTTTCTGCGCTGAGGGACTGGGTTTATGGAGAGAAATTCCAGCTGGCTGCTGGAGTCCTGAGCCATAATTGTTTCCTTATGGGTGGCTCTTGACCAACGCCGTCCGGAGCACGGCGGGCATCATCAACATAGGATCAAGATGACTTTTCTGGCAGGAGGGGAAATAAGTGGTTCAGGCTGAAACCCTTGCCCCAGCTGAGTGTCATTGCACTGTGAGGGGTAGGGAGGTTTGTTGGGACTCAGCCTGGCACCCCCAGATCCTGGGCCTGGGGCCTTGGGATGGCTGTGGGAAGGGTTTGTCTGCTGACAGGCTATGCATTTCCCATGGCTCCATGATAATCGAGTGCACATTTCAGAGCTGTCGTGTAACTACTGCAGAGGGATTTCACCCTCCAGCTCATCTTGAAGGGTCAGGAAGGCAAACACCCTTTGGAGAGAGGCAGCTTCCCCCCGGCGCCTCCAGAGGTCTGGGACTGCCCCCGGGCATCCCATGGCATCTCCAAGTGCAGTGTCCTCACGTACTCCCTGGGGCTCTCCTACTCATCCAGCACCCCAAGATAATCCCAGGGGGTTCCTACACCGCCACGGGAGCAAACCCCGGTGCTGCCCCCACCAGTGCCGCATCTCCAGGTATCCCTCGGGTTTCCCTCCGCTGTAGTCCTGGGGCACCCGGTGTTGCTGCTCCCCGATCACCCCCCCAAGAGCATCCCCGAGAACCACCGGGGCTGCCCCCCGCTCCGTCATCCCTGCGCGTCCTCCGGGTTGCCTGCAGCGGCTCCCGGAGCATCCCTGGGGCTGACCCCGATCATCCCCCCCGCCGCCCGCAGCCCCCGGCCCCGCGGCGGGCGGCGC
>WEIU01011028.1:303557-324302 GCA_013389925.1 Aegithalos caudatus | reverse complement strand
GGCCTCCCCCGGCGGCGCCGCCCGCCCCGGGCTGCCGCAGCGCCGCGATGGAGACGGCGGAGAAGGAGTGCGGAGCCCTCGGCGGCCTCTTCCAAGCCATCATCAACGACATGAAGGTAGGGGATACCCCCCCGCACCCCGGTTTTGCTGTCGTGACAGCGCTCCCCCCGCACCATTCTCCCATCACCCGGCTTCCCCAGGCAGCCCCCGCGCTGCCGGTGCCGCTCCCGCGGTGGGTACCGAGGCTCTGCTGCCCAGCCGCGAGATGGGGATTGGAACCCCGCATCGGGTATCGGAGCCCGAACATCAGCCTCACAGCGAGTGTCGGGGTCCCGCATCGGCTGTCGGAGCCCGGCACGGGTTGCCAGAGCCCCACATCAGCCCCTTACTGGGCATAGGAGCTCTGTGTTGGGCATCGGAGCCCTATGTTGGGCATCGGAGCCCTGGAGATCGCAGCCCCCCCATCATCTCTATATCCACCCTTGGATACTGGAGCTCCATGCTGGAGATTGCAGCCCCACATGCCCAGATCCGTCACTGGCTATTGGAGCCCCGTTCTGGGTGTTGCAACCCCTTATTCTGCCCTGTTATCCTTCACTGGGTATCAGAGCACCATGTCGGGCATCGAGGTCTCACATTGGGTGCCAGAGCCCCACATCAACCCCATGATGTGCGTAGGGGCCCTGCATTGAGCACTGGAGCCCATACTGGGGATCCTGGTTCCATATCAGCCCTGTATCAATCCCCAGGTGCTGGAGCCCCTTGTCGGATGACACAGACCAGGCACCACTGCCCCTCGCCAGGTACCACTGGCCCCACGCCGGGCATTGCCATCCATTTCAGGCATCGTGTTGTCCCTTCCACCCCCGCCTCATGCCCAGCCTGGATTTTTGCTGGACCCAGTGAGGTTGACACCAGTGGAACAAAAATGTCCCCCAGCTCCTTGATCCCATTTCCTAACCCGAGAAGAGGATATCGCCTCCACCCTCCCTGGGAGCAGGATGGGGCAGTGTTTAAAAAAACCTTTTTGTTTGTTTGTTTTTGTTTCAAAAAAATAAATTAAAAATGCTGGGGGGCATTTCTGACTAGGGGCTGAGTGGTGAGGAGGGGACCAGCCATGTTTCTTCATCTCCGGGCACTGAAATTCCCACAGGCAGCTCCAGCACTGGGGTTTAGCTCTAGTCATTTTTGGGAGGCAAAAGTCCTCCTCCTCCTCTTCCTCTCTTCATGCTGCAGACCCGTCCAGACAATGCTGTCATTGCCAAAGCAGGGGAGGGGGGATAAAAAAAAAAATAAAAGCCTTGCTGGGAAGATTAACCCCTTCGAGGGGCGGTGGTGGCTCTGCTGCCGGACTCTGCCTCAGGGCTGGGAGGAGAGCTCCAGGGAGAAAATCCCAACTCTCCCCAGGGCAGTGGGATCCAGGGCTAGTGGGAAACGGGTGCTGGATGATCAGCTCCCTCTCCCAAATGCCTTCACCCCAGCCACCCTCTCCAGGCAGCCTGGCTGAGTCCTACACTCCCACGGGGGAGGTGGGGGCAGCCCCTGCCTCATCTTCCCCATTCCCCTGCTGAGGCTTCAGAGGGGATAAGCCAGCCCAGAGCTGTCATCTCCCATTGACATGCCCAGCACTGTCCGGATGCAGTTGGACTGGGAACCCCTCACCCGAGGAGACCGGGCTGGATTCAGTTTCATGCCATTTGAAGGTGGGAAGGATGAAAGAAAAATGATGAAAAAGAAGAAAAATCCCACCACACTACAGCTGGGGCTCAGCTCGTGCCCTGCCCAGCCCCAGCAGAGTACCAGTGGCACCTGAGGGTGTGCTGTCCCCATCTTCCACGTGGGTGTCCTGGCACAGGCACTGGGGAACAAGTGAAGAACTGCCGGCATTGAAGGGCAGTAATGTGTAAGGTCCTATGGCTGGCACCCCTGTGCTGGTCCCAGGGAAAAGGGACCTTATTTTGGTGGATGGCTTTTTTACCACCCTTTGGCCTGTGGTGGGGAGAATTTGTTTGTTGGTGACAGTCCCTAAGCTGGCTTCATTCCTGTTGCCTCTCCTCGCGTGCTTGTGTCCCTGAATGACCTTGGCATGTCCTTGTCCCCATTGTCCTCTTCCCCATCCTCCTTACAGCTGGCATCACAGGCGTTTGGGGGCATCACAACCTGCTCCCTTCTACAGGGGAGCCTCACTTGCCCTGCCCAGGGTGGCCAAGGAAGGTGGGCTGGGGACAATGGCCCAGGAATGGTGGCCCAGCCCTCTGGCAATGACAGTCCCTGGGGAGCAACAACCAGGGGGTCACTGCCACAAGTGGTATGTGAAGTGAAACCCTCAAACCCTTTCTTTGCTGATTCAGAGGAAATAGGGGCTTTTGTGGTCCCAAAAAACAATGGCGGGCTGGTCTCATGCTCCCTCAGTGCAAACCTTGTCCCCAAAGCTGCCACCAAGCCATAGTGCCCATGAGGATGTGTGGTGATGTACGTCCCAGCCTGGTGGCTGCCCATGGTGAGTTTACAGACACCTGTCACTGCTCGGATGGCAACACCAGGATAGCACCAGGATTTTGTCATTGGGACAACAGGACCGGGATTGACCTTGCTAGGATAACAGCACCGGCATGGCTTCACCAGGATGATTGACACCAGGACTGGCCCTACTGGGATGGCTTTGCTGGGATAGTAACACTGAGAGCAGCTTCACTGGAATAGCACTGGAACAGCCTTGTCAGGATGGTGGCACCTGGATAGCTTCACTAGAATGATGGCACCAATACTGGCCATGCAAGGCTGGCAATGGCCTTGTCGAGACAGCACCAGGATTAACCTCACCAGGACAACATGGACTGGCCCTGCTGGGATGATGACACTGGGATAGCCTCACTGTATGGTGGATCAGGATCAGCCTTTTGATGGCACCAGGATGGCCTTGGTGGGATGGCACTGCAGCTGGCATTACTGAGAGAGTCCTCACTGGAATGGCACCAGCATGGTCTACTGGGACTGGCTTCACTGGAACAGCACAGAGACTCTTGTTGAAACAGTGGCACTAGGATGGCCTCGCTGAGATGGTGGCACTGGCACTACCCTGGGATGACTTCACTGGAATGGTTGCATTAGGACAGCACTGGAATAGCCTCGGCAAAAGGGCAGTGGGACTGGTCTTGCACAGATGGCCTTGCTGGGATGGCACCAGAGTGGCCTTGTTGGGACTGCAATGGGGTGGCCTCCCAAGCTCCTGTGCCCTGTCCCTGTCCCCACACCACTGCCCCATTCATGGCTTTGGGGACCCTGACCTCCCTTCCTGGACTGGGGCTCCCATCTGTGGGACTGGAGCTCTCCATGATGGTGGGTTTGGCCATCAGTGCTTTGGGGGAAAGCTGGGGGTGCTGGGGGTGTCTCCTCTACTTCTGGCCAGAGTCTTAAAGATTTTTAATTTCATGCCCTCAAATTTTCAAACCTGTAACCTACCTTGACCCACATGAGGAAGAGATCACTCAAAATCCTGAGGTCTCCATGGTCTATTAGTTTGTGTGGCCAGACTGGAAAGGGAAAAAAGCAGGAGGGAAAAGAGTTGTGCTCAGCCTTTGTTAGCCATCAGAGAAGCTGTTGAGCTGCCCTGTGTCTCTGCACCAGTGAAGGGGGGGCCTGCCCTGACTGGAGAAGCAGTGCAGGGGATGAGGGGCCCTGTCTCTCACCACCACACTTCCTCCTTGCAGAGCTCCTACCCCATATGGGAGGATTTCAACTCGAAGGCCACCAAGCTGCACTCCCAGCTCAGGTGAGTGACCATAGAGGGGGTGGGAGACCCCCTCTATGGGGGACCCCTCTCCTCATTGGCACATCCCAGTGTGTCCTGCTGTGTCCCACTGAGTGTGTCCCTCCTCACTCTCTCCGCCTCAGGACCACGGTGCTGGCCGCAGTTGCCTTCCTGGATGCCTTCCAGAAAGTGGCTGACATGGCCACCAACACCCGAGGTAGGGTCCTCTCTCCTGGGGGTGGGTGTCCCCAGGCTTGGCTGGGCACGGGGACAGGTGCTGAGTGTCCCCTGTGGGGTGTCCCCTGCCCACATTTCTGGGGTGGACTTCAAGCAGCAGCTTCACCATCCACAGAGAGATGTTCAACCTGTTCCCACATGTGGAGCATTCCCTGAGGAGCCGCATTGGAAAGATGGAGTGGGGAGGGGGCAGGAGGTGGGCACCCATGTGGGTGCTGCTTCTCACCACCCACGGGTGCTTAGCCACATTTTCTGGTGGGGCTGAGATATTCAGGGTGGTTTAACCCCATGCTATGGTCACCTGCTTCCATCTCTACCCCCCGGGATGCACAATCCACCTTCCTTGTCCCTGGCACCCATCTGGGAAGTTCCCAGAGGGATCCTGGCTGCTCCAGGGAAGGGGAATTATCTAGAGGGAGATTCAGGAATCCATTCTTGCCTATTCTGGGGACAAACCCCAACTCACCAGAGAGGTGACTGAAGAGCCAAGGCTGCATGTGGGGTCCCCCATACTATTGGGGAGTGGGGGGGAAGGATCCCCGGACCCTCTCCGGGTGCCCGCTGGCAACGAGGAGTCACTTCCCACCGCTTGGCTTCTGCCAAGCAGATGGTCCCGGGCTGGTCTGCAGACTGGCGGCATCCAGGCCATCTGGAGCCACACGAGGAGGAGGAGGAGGAGGCAGCAGCTTGAGCCAGGATCAGCTTTGCCTCCAAACCCACTAGCCCACTGCACCAGGGGGATTAGGGCTCCCCCACATCCCTGCCAGCCCAGGCAGCCAAAGCAAGGAGGAGGCACAGAGGCAGTGCTGGGGACAACTGGGGACCAGCACCACAGGAGTCAGTGTCCCCCTGTAGTGCTGCCAGACCTGCAGGGCTTTTTGAGAGGGTGGGAGGCAGAGCAGCAACATGGGGAAACTGAGGCACTGGGTGGGGGCTGGCTGCTGGCCTTGCACACAGTGCATGAGAATCGGATTAGAAGCAGCAGGAGCTGGGATAAGAGCATTAGGAGCTGGATTAGGAGACTACCCCAGTGCAGGACCAGGCCCTGGCCCATGGGTTCCCCTATTTCCATAGCACTGGGGGACTCAGTGGCATCCAAAACTCCTGCAAAAGGGAAGGAGGTGTTTTTGGAGGCTTTTTTAGTGGAGAGAAAGGCCGAATGTCTCTGTAGTTTGCACCCAAGGATTTTTGATTGCCGTTTTTCCTGGGATTTGCCAGCAGCACTGCCACCATGTGGCCATCCTTAGGCTTCAGAGTTAGCAGCGGTTTCACCTAAAAAGGATTGCTCCTGCAATCTGCTGCTCGCAAATATCCCCCGCGAGAAGTTTGGAGTCCCTTTTTATCCACTCGAGATTGTGCCTGGGTGTGTGGGACAGAGCTGACTGCCTGGAACTAAGCCAGGGTACCTCATCCCTGACCTCCCCTGGCCCCCCAGTGCCAAATGTAAGACAAACCAGGAAAAAGCAGGAGCAGGTTCTAATTTCAAAGCCTCCAGAAGAGATATTTAGTGTTCCATGTATTAGTTAGTGGATAATGATTTATTTATTCTGTAGATTTATCGTGGGAAAAGTATAAAGTATCCCTACTGCCCAGTGCATCCCGGCGTTGATCATCCCTGTCACGAGCCACCCTGCCCCCAGTGTACAAACTGGGCTGGGACTGGTGTGGGGGTGTCCCTGCCCCTTGTCAGCAGCGCTTTGCTCCCCACCAGGTGCCACAAGGGACATCGGCTCAGCACTGACCCGGATGTGCATGCGGCACCGCAGCATCGAGGCCAAGCTCCGGCAGTTCACCAAGTAAGCGGAACCAGCATCAGCTTTGCCTCCAAACCCACAGGCGCTCGTGACACCGCCTGGACAGGCTCATCCCTTGCTGAAGAAGGGGATGCTGGATGTTGGCTGGGCATGGGGTGGGGGAAAGTCTTCCCCCTGGCTCTGGCACTCTCCCACACTCTCTGCTTCTCTCTTCCTGCTCCAGCGCCCTCATGGAGAGCCTGATAAACCCCTTGCAGGACAGGATTGAGGACTGGAAGAAAACTGCCAACCAGTTGGACAAGGACCATGCGAAAGGTAGTGGGGAGACGGGATGGATCTGTGCAGGGTGGCTGTGCTGCTGGGCAGGGGTCCCCTCTGACAGCACTTCTGCACCCCCAGAGTACAAGCGAGCACGCCATGAGATCAAGAAAAAGTCCTCTGACACCCTCAAGCTCCAGAAAAAGGCTCGCAAAGGTGAGAGGGGGTCTCCCTGGGGGGTGCCCCCACCAGCCCCTCTGCAGCTCCCCCAGCCAGGGCCGGTATCCCGGCTGTGGCACTGCCAACCAGGGGGTGGGCACTAGGGGGGTCCTGCTGCCCCCCCATAGAAAGGGAGGTGCCGGCACGGCCCCGGGGGTGGTGGGGAGGCGGGGCATGCGCCCCAGCCTTCGGCCTCTTTTCACACGTTTTCTCTGTCTCCTTCTCTCTTCCCTCCCCTCCACATCCTTCCTGTAGAGCTACTTGGTAAGTGAACCGCTGCCCCCCACCACCGGCCCCCTCTCTGCTTCCTCATCTACTCTCCCCAGCCTCCCCAGCCTCTGTCTGTCTGTCCGTCCATCCATCCGCTCCCTGTTCCCACCCTCACCCTGCTTCTAGCTTAGCTTAGCCTGCATCCCATATCCTGAGGCAATGCCAGCCCCAACATGTGGCAGCCCAAGGGGTCCTCTGGTCCCAAGTACTAGGGATGGGGATGGGGTGGCAGAGGAGCCCCCTGCTGTGGGGTGAGAGTGCTCCTGGACTTTCCAGGGATATGGGCACAGTGGGAGACCTATGGTATCTGCTGGAATGTGAGGATGGGGTGATGTCCCCGAGCTGGGGGAATGGCCTCGGCTTGGCAGTGGCACCGCCAGCAGACTGGGGAGGGTGTCAGGGGGCCCAGCGCTGACAGTGCCCCATGTCACAGGGAAGGGGGACCTGCAGCCCCAGCTGGACAACGCGCTGCAGGACGTCAATGACATGTACCTGCTGCTGGAGGAGACGGAGAAGCAGGCGGTCCGCAAAGCCCTCATCGAGGAGCGGGGCCGCTTCTGCACCTTCATCACCTTCCTGCAGCCCGTGGTGGTGAGTGTTGGGGGCTGGGAGGGTCAGGGGTTGTTGCTTCTGCCCAGTGGGTGCTAACACTCTCTCTTACCTGTCCTCAGAATGGGGAGCTCACCATGCTGGGCGAGATCACCCACCTGCAGGGCATCATTGAGGACCTGGTGGTGCTCACCGCTGAGCCCCACAAGTTGCCCCCCGCTAGTGAGCAGGTCAGTAGGGGCGAGCCAGGGGTCAGGGGAGCAGGGGAATATCTTTGGGGGTTCTTAGACCCCATCTTTCCTGCAGGTGATCAAAGACCTGAAGGGCTCTGACTACAGCTGGTCCTACCAGACGCCCCCGTCCTCGCCCAGCAGCTCCAGCTCCCGCAAGTCCAGCATGTGCAGGTATGGTGAGGTGGGCTCCACACCCAACCACAGCCAGGAAATCCAGCCCTCTTCGTTAACCTCAGTGGGTTAATGATGCTTACAGCCTTTGGGGATGCTCACAAGATGCATGTCCACCTTCTCATGTCCCTATGGGCAAGTGGCTCCCATTAATACGAAGGAATTGGTCTTGGCGCACTGGGCAGGGCTGGTGGATCTATGGGGCAGGATGGGGACCCGACACATGCCCTGTCCTCTGGGGTTGGGGGATGATGTGTGCTGTGTGTGGGTGTCTGGGGGCAAGCATACCACTCTGTCATGTCCCTCAGCCTGTTCCCTGCCACACGACCACCCCAGGGGGCAAAGGGTCACCCCCAGGAGGACTACATGCCTCAGTTTCCCCAGGTTGGGATGCGTGGCAGGGCGCTGGCCATCCTGCCACCCGTGAACCTCCGTCTTAAATTCTCTTTTCCTTCCTTTGTCCTCCCCACCGGCGTGTCCCCGTCCCCCCGGCGCCCCCCCAGCAGCGTTAGCAGTGCCAAGGGTGGCATGGCGTGGCCCGGCGGGGCTCAGACCTGCTCACCCAGTTCCACCTATCGCTACCGCAGCCTGGCGCAGCCCCCTGCCGCCGCCACCCGCCTCTCCAGCGTCTCCTCCCACGACTCCGGCTTCATCTCCCAGGACGCCGCTTATTCCAAACCACCTTCCCCCATGCCCTCGGACATCACCAGCCAGGTACAGGAAGGGTGGTCCACGCTGCTGACTTCTGTGCCTCAGTTTCCTTTTCCACAGAATGGGTGGGTGGTGCTGGGTGCAACACAAGGGTCCAGTGCAGAGGTGATGAGACCCACCCGCAGAAGTATTTCCATCTGTGTTGGCATCACGGGAAATAAATACTGGGAATATTGAGGATGCCTGCCATACTTGGGGGCATCCTGGGCCGCATGGCAGAGAAACCCCACACATGAATTCCACCAGGGATGGGGCACAGGTATCCCTCTCCCTGTGCCAGGAGAACAGCGTGTTTCCTAATCACCACAGCCCTGTAATACCCAGTTTGTGCCAGTCACCCACCAGGCAGCATGGAGCAAAGCTTCCCCTTTGTACTGCACCATCCCCAGTGCCAAGGATGCTCCAGGATCCCCAGGGAGTTGCCATTCCCACCTGTCCCCACTAACCTGGCATCACCAACCCAGCAAAGTCCCCACTGCCCAGAATACCTTTGCATGCTGGCTTTGCATGGCTTGGGGTGAGAAGGGGGAAGGGTTGGGGCAATGCATCATCCCAGTTCTTGACCCTGCTGCCAAGGTTGCATCCTGCTCGCCATCCTGCATCCACTGCCAGAGGAGAGGAGGGCTGGGGGCCTCGCTCAGGCAGGGGGGCTGTGGGTGCTGCTCTAACTGGGGTCATGGCTCTGGCTTTGCTTGCTAACTGCCTCTTCTCTCACCTTCCGGCTCTCGGCTCGTCACGGCACAGCAGAAGTCCTCCAGCTCGGCGTCCTCAGAGGCATCCGAGACCTGCCAGTCAGTTAGCGAGTGCAGCTCCCCCACCTCGGTTAGTCCTTGCCATCCCACCGGGGTTGCATTTCACACGTGGTTCCCCCCTCACTTCATGGGGTCCAGCCCGCAGACCCTCCCCTCCATTCCTGCATGGGGCAGAGCATCCTGAGCAGCACCCGTGGCTTGACACGGGGGACATCAGCTTGAGACCCCTCCTGCCACACTCCTGGTCCCAGTGTCACCAGCATGAACCGCATGCCTTGCCCGTTGCAGGACTGGTCCAAGGCCAGCCCCTATGACCAGCCGGTGGTCCCTACCCTGCAGCGGCGCAAGGACCGTGTGGAGCACCTGCGGGAAGCCGAGATGGGATCTCCTGCTGGGGGGTTCCCAGGCATCGGTGCTGAGGACACTCCCAGGCCCCGGATGTCACCGGCTACAATTGCCGCCAAGGTACCGGCTCCAGCAGGGAGGGCACAGAGGTGGGGGGCTCCTGGGGACTCCCAAAGGAGGAGCCAGGTGCTGATAGTGCCCCTTGCCCCAGCAGCATGGGGAGGAGGTGTCCCCTGCCGCCAGCGACCTGGCCATGGTCTTGACACGTGGGCTGAGCTTGGAGCACCAGAAGAGCAGCCGGGACTCGCTGCAGTACTCCAGTGGCTACAGCACGCAGACCACCACCCCCTCCTGCTCTGAGGACACCATCCCTTCCCAAGGTACTGGCACCGGGGGTACCTGGGACCACCTGAAATGGCACTTAGAGTGGGGAAGTGCACAGCACAGGTTTTGGTGGTTCTGGGGCACATTTGTGTGCTCTGGGTGTCATAGCATTGGGCTGTGGTCATACTGTGTAGGGGCTGGTGGGGTGCCGCAAAAAAACACAGCTTTTCCTGGTTATTTGGGTGCTAGCTGGGACTCATTGCATCTGTGCCGGGAAGTGCCATAACAGATTATGGTTTGTGGTGTTGTGTCTGTGTGCAGAGGTTCAGTACAGGTGGAGATGGTGGCAGATGGTAGGTGATGGCAACAGAGTCGGTAGTTGGAAATCAAATAACCACAGCTGAAATGATGTTGGCATGATAATGTCAGTTATGAGCACCTGGTGGTGACAGTGGAGATTGGCTGTGATCCTGTTGTGATGGCTGTGGTTGGGATAGTTGTGATGGTGACAGTTGGGTTTGGTTGTGATTTCAGTGTGATGGTTGGGGTGATTGAGGTTTCTTTCCAGTGGTGATGTTTGGTTTTGATGGTGAGCATGTGGTGCCAGCAATGACTGGGACAGTAGTGGTTGTGTGGTGATCACAGCAGCTCAGTTTGGTTGTCGTGCTGTGATGGAGGTGGCTGGGGCTGGCTTTGATGGCATGGTTGGCCTTGGCTGCCCACTGCCTTCCCAGCCACACTGACGGTGCTGCTCTCTCTCCAGGCTCCGACTACGACTGCTACTCGGTGAACGGTGACGTGGAGTGCGACCCCCAGAGTGATTTTGACAAGTCCTCCACCATCCCACGCAACAGCAACATCGCCCAGAACTACCGGCGGATGATCCAGACCAAGCGTCCTGCCTCCACCGCCGGGCTGCCCAGCGGCACCAACCTGCCTGCCGGCACCACGCCAGGGGTGGCCACCATCCGCCGCACGCCCTCCACCAAGCCCTCGGTCCGCCGTACGCTCTCCAATGCTGGCCCCATCCCCATCCGACCCCCCATCGTCCCCGTGAAGACCCCCACGGTGCCCGACTCCCCTGGCTACGCCGGCCCTACGCGGGTGGGCAGCGAAGAGTGCGTCTTCTATGCCGACGATGCCTCTCCGAACCCCCTGGATTTTGCCAAAGCTTCGCCCAAGCGGCTGAGCCTTCCCAACACCGCCTGGGGTGGCAGTGCCATGGAAATCTCTGTCTACCCCGGGGCCGGCCAGCACCTCTCCGCTGAGGAAGAGGAGGACCAACAGCTGGCTGCCAACCGGCACAGTTTGGTGGAGAAGATTGGGGAGCTGGTGGCCGGCGCCCACGCGCTGGGGGAAGGCCAGTTCCCCTTCCCCACCGCCCTCGTGGGGTCTGGCCCCAGCGAGGAGACCCCCGCGCCGCCGCCCGCGGCCTCCATGGACCCCCCGGCCGAAGACATGCTGGTGGCCATCCGGCGCGGGGTGCGCCTGCGCAGGACCGTCACCAATGACAGGTCGGCCCCGCGGATATCGTGATGATGCCCGGCCAGCGGGGACGTGCCCGCCGAGGCCCATGGACCCCCGGGGGCAACAGCTGCCCCTCCCTGGGAACCCCCACCCGCCGGCACCCGCTGCCCTGCCCCTCCCCGCTGCCCCCCGCTTCCTNCCCCTCCCTGGTGCCCCCTGCTTCCTGCCCCTCTGTCTCCTCCTGCCCTGCCCTCTCCCTACATCCCTCCTTCACTTGCCATCTTTGGCCCTCTTTCTGCTCTTTTTCTCATTTTGTCCTCTTCTTTTTCCTATTTTTTCTTTTGGCTTTTTTCTTTTATTCTTCTGTATCGCTTTTCCTTCTTTTTTCTTCTTCATTTTCCCAATTTTCTTGTTTTCCTCTTCTTGTCCTCTTTTCCTTTTTAACTCTTTTTCTTTTCCTTTCTAACTCTTTTTCTCCTCCCTTCTATTTTCCTCTCTTTTTTTCCTTCCACTTTTTTCATCTCTTTCCCTTTGTTTCTCTTTTCCTTCTCCCCTCTCCCTTTCCCTCTCCTCTGTTTTCTTTCCCCCGGGCGCAGGCGGGTGGCCCCAGCCGCCGCAGGAGAGGACGGTGTCAGCAAGGCTGCGGCAGCCGTGGAGCACCAGGAGCACCAGGAGTGGGGGGCCCTGGTCCCATTTTCCCCCAGCTGCCTGCCTGGGGCCAGCACAGCTCAGCCTTATTCCAGGGGGCAGAAGCAATGGGGTGGGGGTGCAGGGAGGGAAGAAGTGGGGGACATATGAGAGGGTGGGGGGGCTGCGGGAAGAGGCACTGCAATCCCCTCCGTCTTGGGGGGACACCAGGGTGCAGGGACTGAGGATGCTGATCCTGCACTTTGCTGCCCCTCGCGAGGATCCCTTCGGACCCCCACAAACCCCCTCACTCTCCTGAGTACCCACAGACCCCGTGCAGGGTCCGCTCAGAGGCGGGTCCAGGCACAGGAGGTTTGACTCAGACCCCCGAGCAAAGCGGCTGATTCTGCCGGCGGCTGGAGGAAAGCANCCTTTCCCCTTCTCCTGCCCAGAACCGCTGAGGCCAAGTGACAAATGTTTGGGTTTGAGGGAGGGGGGGTCTCTTATTTTGTACAGAAAACAAAAATTCTTTGGAAAAGAAAAAAAACTGACCTGTCTTTCGACTGAAGTAACTTTTCTGGTGCTGTTGTTAACTTGGTCCTTATTCTTTTCTTTTATTTTTAATTTATTTTTCCCCCCTCGTGTTCCTGCCTCTGCCGCCGCTCCCCTTCT
Source organism: Aegithalos caudatus (assembly GCA_013389925.1). NCBI lineage: Eukaryota > Metazoa > Chordata > Aves > Passeriformes > Aegithalidae > Aegithalos > Aegithalos caudatus. The sequence continues at coordinate 311,962 of WEIU01011028.1, read as the reverse complement.
CCCTGTCCCTCTGCCACGTTTCTTTCTCTTTCATTCCGTCTTCTTTTTTTTTTTTTCTTTTTTTTTCTGGTGGTAATTCCCCTTTCCCCCCTCCCCCATTTTCCATAGTCACTGCTACAAGTAACGAATGCACTGTGAAGATTCCAGTATTAATAAAGGTTGTACTGTAATTAATAGTCTTGCTGCGCTCCCATGGATGTTCTGGTTCTCTGGGGTCACCCCAGTAATGGGGAAGAGGTGGGAAGGTACCATTATCCCTTTGGGGTTCCCGTGGCTTGGGGGGGTGGATGTTTTGGGGTATGGAGGAGTGCAACAGCCCCAAGGTCAAGGTGATGGGTGACCCTGGGATGCAGAAGAGCATCCTGCTGCCCCATCCCCTCCAGAGGAGGCGGTGCAGGCGGTGTCCCCTACCTCCACCCATCCCAGCAGCACCCGCAGCGTTGCCACCTCCCGGATTATCCAGGCCGATTGCCAAACCTCGCCGGGGCAGCACAACCGGCTGTGGAGAGCAGTGGGGATGGAGGGGCTCAGCGTGGGCAGTGTTCTGCTGACCGGCTGCGATGGGGGGCTGGGCCTGGGGCTGCTGAAGGGGCTGCTGGAGCAGCCCAGCCCACCCCGACACCTCTTCGCTGCTTGCTTGGACCCCCAGGGCAAGGTAGGGAGGGCACCAGCGTGGGGGGTGGACAGGAGGGAGTCAGCTCTGGGATGGGTGCCTGGGAATGCCACAATCCCACCTGGAACTGGGAGACTGAGTGCCAGCATCCTGCATGATGAATGGCATGGAAAAATACATGTGTGTATCTATATCTATAGATCTAGATATAAAACAAATATACATATATGTGTATTAAATATTTGAAATACCTATCTATGTACTAAATATGTATGTATTTAAATTTTTTGCGTCTCTTGGCGCAGGTATGTGCATGATGGGGAGTGCAGGGGGTGTTGCTGGCAGCCCCTGTGCCAGGGGCATCACTGCTGGGAGCTTTGAAGCTCAGCCAGGTGCAGAGAAGCAGTGATTCATCTCAAATAGCTCCCTCTGGATCCTGTCGTAACCTGCTGGCCCTAACATGAGGGGCCACCCTCTTCCCACCCCAGCACAGTGCAAGTGCCACCCCCCACGTGACCCCCTCCCTCTGCTTTCTCCACCTAGGCTGTCAATGAGGTGGCTTTGGGCTTTCCCAACGTCATGATCCTGCCTCTAGGTAAGTGCTGGGCGGGAATGGGATGAAGCTTCTTAGGATTTAATTGCGATCGTGGGTGGCTCCAGGAAATGCCACCAAGCAGGTGGGTCCTTTGGTTTGGCTTAGCTCAACCAGGTCACTGATGGGACCAGGAGGATGCTCAGTGGCTGGGAGTTGCCTCCTGCCGTGTCCTACAGCGTCTTGCCAGCGCCGTGGCCACCAGCCTGTCCCCAAAGCCTCCTGTCCCCTTGCAGATGTTACAGACCCCAACAGCATCAAGGCAGCAGTTGGGAAGGTGAGGGGGAAGGTGGGAAGTGCTGGCCTCAACCTCCTGGTTAACAACACCAGCACCACACGCCCCAGCACCTTGGCCACCGAGACAGCAGAGAACATGAGCCTCGTCTACACTACCAACACCATCGGGCCCCTGCAGACAAGCCAGGTGAGGACACAGGCAATCCCTGCCCCAAACATGGGAACAGGGAGGAAGAGGATGGTGATGCCTGAAATCCCATCCCCTGCAGGCCTTCCTGCCCCTGCTGAAGGAAGCGGCTGAGGCTGGAGGGCAGCGTGAGATGAGCTGCAGCAGAGCTGCCATCATCAACATCTCCAGCATCCTGGGCTCCATCGAGGTTGCAGAGGCTTGGGAGGAGAGGCAGGACATCTGCTACCGCTGCAGCAAGGTACTGCCACTGGGAGGAATTTGGGGGTCACTCCACTGGGATTCCCCCCACCACTGGCCATGGCACTACCAGATCATGATGGTAAGGAGGGGAATTTATCCTCCCAGGCTGCTCTGAACATGCTCACCAAGTGCCTGGCCCTGGAGTACGGGAACAGCGGGATCCTCTGTGTGTCTGTGGATCCTGGACATGTGACACCTCCCTTGGAACAGGGAATGGTGAGTGAAGGGAGGTGCATGGCCATCCGAGTTCATCAAGGTCCCACAGGGGGCATCCTTTCCCAGGAGCATCCCTTCCCAAGGCCACCCCTTCCTATGAACAGCCCTTCTCAGGGTCATCCTTTCACAAAGAAATCCCTTCCCATAAACACCCCTTTCCATGGGCACCACTTTATAAGGCATTTCTTCCCATGGACATCCCTTTCCCATGAACATCCCTTCCTGAGGCATCCTTGACTGTGGACCTGGGCACCCATATCCATGCAGTCCCTTGGTCCCACAGTAGCTGTGCCACCACAGCAAGGGGACAATTCCAGCCTCTCACCTCAAACCATCCAATTTCTTCCCTATTTTTCATTTCCTTTCCCATCCTGATGGTGTGTCAGCAGAGGGCACCCCGGTCCTGCACTTGGCTGTCCCTTACCCTGCTCTGGCTGACAAACGAGTCACTTTTTAATTAGGAATGAAAAAATAAACCTCCATCTTTTTGGCATGCAAATGAGGGACAATCAATTTGTACAAAGCCGCATCCCTTGGCTACTGGAGCATCTCCAGCTGCTCCCAAACCAACCCAGATGAAGCTGGCATTCCAGCAGACCATGGGTGGGATTGGGGGTGTTGGGATGGAGAATCCTGGCTCAGTTTTTCCCTTGCCCTTGGGTGCGACAGGGCCCGGTGACGCTGGAGGAGAGCGTGCGAGGCGTCCTGCAGCTGCTGGCCCAGCTCTCAGCCACCAGCAATGGCACCTTCTGGGACTGGAGAGGGCAGAGGCTGCCCTGGTGAGAGCAGCAGCTGCCCACTGAGCTTAAATAATTCATTAAAGTGAATTGATTGCCATCTCCAGGCTCACTCTGATTCGGGTGGGGGTGTTGGGGACAGGCAGGGGATAGATACAGGGATGTACAGGTTGTAGGATGGATTGGATTCAGTGTCCCCCTGGCCTGGGATTTGGGCCAGGGCAGCATAAGGAAGGATGCTCCAAGTGTAGTCCTGAATCCAAGGCATCCCCCGGGGCCAGGAGAACACCCTGGGTATCCTCACTGTCGGGCCATAAGCCATACTGCTTATGGGGACATCCCAGACAGCCCCCAAAATCAGCCCTTGTCCTGCTGAGTCTGCCCACCCCAAAACCAGCTGGCCTTTCCATGCCCACCACAAGAATGCTGCCAGGAATGTTTCCTGCTGGTTCGAGACCAGGAAAGGTTCTTCCTATTCCAGCAGCAGGGGGGTTTCACAGCAGGAAATCTCTCAAGGCTCAGCACATGCCTAAAGATGTCTTTTGAGACCTGGGCAGGGCGTCCTGGGCTGACCCTCCCTGAAACCATCCCTCATGGTACACCAAGACATACTGTAAACAGGCTCCCATTCTTGATCCTGTGAGTGCATTCCTGTAGAGGGTCTCAGCTGACATTTTTGAAGGCATCTCTCGAAAGAGGGATCAGAAGCAAATGCACAGTATCTCAAGTGGGCTGGACACCCAGGGTTTTGGCAAGCCCATTGATGTCGGGATGCTCTGGGAAGCTTGGCAGGGGTCATTTTGCAGGGATAGCTTCAGTTTTCCCACAGTGGAGGAGGATGAAGGATCATTCCCACACTTGACACGAGAGAGTGGGAGGTTGTGGCTCAGCCTGAGGCTGAGGCAGCCCCAGGGACCAACCTGTTAAAGTCAGCAGGGGTGGAAGAGAAGGTCCCTCTAGTTAAAGCTCTTATCAAGCAGTGGATCATCATCACTGATGGATTTTATATGAGCTCTGTGTGGGCTTTATATAAACAGGATCCATCACTAGGCATGAAGGGAGGAGAAAAGGGAGGAGGAGGATGTTCCTTCACTCATGCTTCAGTGCCCATGGATTCATGAGCCTAAGCCATGAATAAATTAATTAAGGTCTCTAATAGCTGATGAAGGTAATTACCTGAGCTGTAAAAGGGGGAGGCAGCCAGGCAGCGCCAGTCCCTCCAGTGTGCTGCCTGCCCTGCACTGCCAAGCACAACAAACAAATCCAGATGTTCCCTTGCCAGGGAAGCAGCCAGGGCTGAGGGAGGCAGCTTGACAGGAGTCCCTTTATCAGAGTGAGTCTCTCCCCTACAGCAGTGAGGGAGGTGGCTGACACCCCAAAAGAGGAGGCACTGGAGGCCGTGGGGTTCTGTTTGCTGGTCCTTTATTTTGGGTAAGGCTGGAGGCTCCCGGGACCCAGTCGGAAGCTGAGCTGAAGTGCTAGAGAATTAACTGGTGTTTAATGAAAGCTGAGGAAAAAATACAAATCGAGAGAAAGTGGGTGATGCCCTCACCTGCCCTGTGGGCAAGGAGGGCTGGTGTCCCCCAAACAGCTGCCTGCCACAGGGGGATGTGCCTGACCCCACACCCATGCAAAGGGTGCCAGACGTTTCGGATGATCAAGATTCCACAGCCATAAACAGTCCAACAGTTCTGGAAGAGGTTGTGTTTGGTCCTGGAAGGAGTGGCATTTGTCCCACCTTTGCACCTTCCTTGGGAACCCCCCATGGGGCTCCGGGAGGAGCAGAGCAGAGGCAGCATCCAAGGCTCCAGGTCAAGGAAGTGTCGAGTGAGGGGTCTTTCACAGGGTTAGGTGGACTCCCACCGACCTGAACAGAGGGAACAGGTGACATGGTGTGGGACAGGGCCCCCCTGTGTGGCACCTGCGTTCCCCAAGGTCGGGCCCCTCACCCTGACCCCCAACTCACAGGGCACCCCATAGAGCATCCGCATGACCTTGAGGCAGTTGTCCAGCAGTGCCTTGGGACGCACGGCCTTGCTCCGACTCTCAGCGCCCGCGCTGTGGATCAGCTTCACCAGGTCGGCCACCACTGTCTCCACATCTGTCTGCAGGGACAGAACACCAGGATGTCACCAAGGCCCCCCGGGGACAGCAGAGTGCAAAAGGATGCAACCGTTGCATTGGCCGGGAATCGAACCCGGGCCTCCCGCGTGGCAGGCGAGAATTCTACCACTGAACCACCAATGCCAGATGTGCACTACATCCCAGCCCTCCCCCACACTCCCAAACCCAGCGGGCTCGGAGCAGCACGGACAGGCCCTCTCACTCAACACCCTCACACAGCACCCCAGCACACCTCTCATACCGCGCCTCCAGACACTGGGATCGCCTCTTCCCGCTGCCTCACATCACCTACAACGTGCAAGGAGCGGTTGGCAGCAGCAGCCGCCTGACTTAACCCTCTCATCAGACAGCCCAGCAAAGCTTCCTCTCCCCTCACACGGGCTGCACAACCTGCCCCCTGGCACAGGATAACCCAGCCACACTTCGGCTTCACACTGGGGACCCTGCCGTGACCGGCCACCCACATCCAGTACCCAAACACAGCCACCTCTTGGATATGGCAGCACCCCCAGACCCATGCAGGCCTGACTGCCCTGGGCCTCACCGTCACCGAGACAAAGACCCCTGTCACTGCCACCAAACCAGTGTCACTGCCTCCAAACCAGTGTCACTGCCACTACTGTCAGTGAGCCATGGACACTCACTACCCATAAGGCAGGGTCCCTCTCCACCACCAAGTCCCTCGGGGGTCACCAAAGTGCCCTGGCTTTGTTCCACCGACAGTGACACTCCTCACATCCACACAACGGGAGAGATGTGCCAGAGAGGTCTGTGGTCCCTCCAGCCACCCAGGGCAATCCCCGGGGTCCCCACAGAGACGCTGGGTCCAAAAAAGGCAGCTGTTGCATTGGCCGGGAATCGAACCCGGGCCTCCCGCGTGGCAGGCGAGAATTCTACCACTGAACCACCAATGCCAGATGTGCAGCTCCTCCCAACCCTTCCCACACGGCTCCTCCGTCCCAAATCCCGCCGAGTGAGCGCACTGTGGGCAGGCACTGCTGACTGGGAACACAGCACACACACAGACACAGAAACACAGATGTGCACACACACAAATAGGAACCCCAACACACAGCTCTGATCCCGCGGCTCCAGCCCATGGAAGCGCCTCTTCTGCTGCATCATCAATAAGGAGCGGTTGGCAGCAGCCACCTGACTTAACCCTCTGATGACAACCCAGCAAACCTCCCTCTCTCCTCACAGAGGCTGCACAACCTGCCCTGCGGCTCGGGACAACCCAGCCACACTTCGGTTTCACACTGGTGACCCAGCTGTGACAGGCCACCCACATCCAGCACCCAAATGCAGGTGCCTCGGGGTGCAGCAGCATCTCCCAGCCACAAGCAACCCGTGCTGCATGGAGCCCAAGTCAGGTGGAAGGGCTGGGCGCTGCGAAGTTGAAAGGTAGGACACTGGCCTGCACAGACAACCAAACCTTGGCTTTTGAGGAGGGAGCACAATAATTGTCCCACTGAACCACATATACCTGATGTGGGTCTGCCCACAGCTGCCATCTGCCTCCATGACCTGGGCACCCTTGACAGGAACCAGCACTTAACCTTTCACCCCTTGGTGTCATTGAGCCAGTGTCTCTCCCTGGCACCCAGCCGAGCTGGTCATTCACCAAACCATCTCCTCTTGCTGCTCCCCAGTGCCACCAAGCCAAGGGTACTCACTGCAGGCACAGCTGCTGCTGCCACCCGCGGGCCCTGAGCACCCACACAAACTACAGAGTCAGCGCCGAGGGGAGATGCAGAGGGAACACCTCTACAGAGATGCCCATGGGAGCCCCCACGGGAGCAGCGCAGGGAGCACCCCTGTGCTATTCCATCAGCACCCTGGCAGCAGCCAAAGGACAACAGGGTGCAAAAGGATGCAACCGTTGCATTGGCCGGGAATCGAACCCGGGCCTCCCGCGTGGCAGGCGAGAATTCTACCACTGAACCACCAATGCCAGATGTGCATTGCATCCCAGCCCTCCCCCACACTCCCAAACCCAGCGGGCTCGGAGCAGCACGGACAGGCCCTCTCACTCAACACCCTCACACAGCACCCCAGCACACCTCTCATACCGCGCCTCCAGACACTGGGAACGCCTCTTCCCGCTGCCTCACATCACCTACAACGTGCAAGGAGCGGTTGGCAGCAGCAGCCGCCTGACTTAACCCTCTCATCAGACAGCCCAGCAAACCTCCTTCTCTCCTCACACGGGCTGCACAACCTGCCCCCTGGCACAGGATAACCCAGCCACACTTCGGCTTCACACTGGGGACCCTGCCGTGACAGGCCACCCACATCCAGCACCCAAGTGCAACTGCCTCGGGGTTCAGCAGCTCCATCGAGGCACAAGAGGCTTGGGCAGAGGCAGGACCGTCACCGGGAAAACAGGGATGAATTCATGGGCACCTTCTACCTGATGCCCACAGCCGCCGGCCGTGGTAGTGTCACCCTGTGATGGAGATCGGTGTGTGTGACAGTCCCGTTCTCCCCTCTCCGGGTCTGCCGGTCCCCCATGGGGGACGCGTTGCCGGCAAAAAAAAAAAAATACTGCTGTTGCATTGGCCGGGAATCGAACCCGGGCCTCCCGCGTGGCAGGCGAGAATTCTACCACTGAACCACCAATGCCAGATGTGCAGTCCCACTCCGGCAGTGCCCCAGGGCCCCACACTCCGCTCCCAACCTTCGTCCTTTCACTGTCCCTGTTAGTCCTTCCTTCCACAGAACCCACCCGCAGGTAAAATGTCCATGCCCGTGCTGTCCCCTCCAGGCGCTCGCGGCTCAGAGCGCGCCCTGCCAGCACAGGAGTGAGTGACGGGGGTGTTGAGGGGGATCCTCACCTGCCGGTACTTGCTGTATTCCTCACCCAGGGCATCGAAGAGCTGGCAGAGTTCCTGGGTGTATTTCCAGGATGGGTGCTTCTCTGGCAGCACCTCACGGATCCGCAGCACTGCCTGGGAGCTGACATGGAACCAGAGGTACCGCAGAGCTGCCTCCGACACTGTCCCGTTGCGCTGAAGGGCAAGAGGGTGAAAGCCATGCAGCCCCCGTGGGTCCCCGGAGTGCTCCCATCACGGGACTCTCCCCTGCCACCCTCTTACCAGGCGGGTGATGTTGGATGGTCTCAGCACCTCTTCGTACTGGACCTGGACTGTGTAGTCGATGGGAAAGTAGTGTTTCTGGAAAGGCAAGGAAAAGCATGGGGGCTGGCAAGGGGTGAAGTAATGGGCACATCCTTGCCGTGCCAGCCTCAGCATGACACCAGGGAGCCGGTGCAAAAGGCCTTTGATGTGGTCAGCCCCCAGCAGAAGTAGCTCTGGGCACAATTTGGCACAAATTATCCCTGGTAAAAAACACCCAGCACCCAGCACCCGGCCACTGTAGAGCAGTGGGTGCTGCCTCCCCCATGTCCTCCCTGGAGCAAATCGGGGCCCTGCAATGCCACACGTGCCCCTCCCC